>LR812541.1:2881840-3337535 GCA_903798195.1 Danio kyathit | reverse complement strand
TACTGCTCTAAAATATATTCTTTTTAAATGTCTGGGTAAAAAACTAAAAGTTTTTTCCCCTTCGAACTAGGGATGGGCGATATGGCCTAAAATCCATATTGCGATATACATTGCAGCCTCTTGCGATAACGATATATATTGCGATATATAAATTATAATAGAACCATTTCAGAACAGGTAACATAGACCCTTAGGAAAGCCAAACTGCTATTTTTTGTTAAAGAAATAAAGAAACGTTGCATGTCATTTTGAGAACATTTATTGTGCAAAAGCAAAACTGTAATTAAACCACACAATGTTGCAGATAAATAAACTAAATGTAGTGCCTTTTAGAAAGAAAGACTTTTCTTTTAAGTCCTTGGTTCCTAAATGCCAAGTTGCAGAGAACAAAAAAAAACTGGTGTCTTTATAGTTAAGGAACTTACACTGTACTGAAATTACTTCCAGTTTTAATTAGTCAAATAAAATTGTGTATTGCAGATACTTTAGATAAAAACAAATTTCAAACCTGCAGCCTAAGGTAACACATTTGATTTTAAACATTTTGTTCTCCTAATGAAATTAAAACTGGTGTCTTGTTAATAAAGGAACGGACACTGTGAATTAGGGCTATACTTCCAGTATTAGGCATGGCTATTTTAAATAAAGAAAATTCCTTCATTCTTTCCTTCTGCCCCAAAGTAACACCATCTTTTCTATATAACTTTAATGACCTTCAGCAACAGAATAATTTCTTATTGATTTCTTATTCTTATTTAACAAACAAATTAAAAAAAAAGTTTGTTTCTTTTCAGTGAGCACCACTGACAGGTCAAATCTGCTTTCTTTCTCTCCCTCTCCCTCTCCCTCTGTCTGCTGCAGTGTTGGTGCTGCTGAGAGATTGAGATGCACCAGCCAAAGTTTGCGTATAAAGTAATGCAAAAATGAATACAATTAATATCGAAAGCAAAAGCAGAATCTCGGACATGTCCGGTTGGTAGGGTTGTGACGATGAGGAAATTTCCCCACCGGTTAATCGACATGTGACAACACCGGTAATACCGGTATCACCGTGGGGGTGGGCGTTTCCTCTTTTTTTCTGCTTTTAAATATCCTATAAATGCGTGCCTATTATACTTTCACTTTCGGTTTTTCGGGAATTGGCAATTCGGCGACAAACTACAAAAAAATCACTGTTATTAAACACAGAACTTTTATTAACACAACGAAAAAAAACAACAACAATGCTACAGGCTGAAAAAAAAACTGTGGAAATTGGAACCAAACAAATAACAACCATAGAACGTTTATTACTTATGTTAGAATGTTTTTAAAACGAATAAGAAAATAAAATAGAAATATAAGTAATTAAATAGCACAAAGTTTAAAAAAGATTAAACGAATGAACAAGAAACAAATATAAAAAAACTTCCAAATGACATCAGGCTACAAAAATGACAGGTCGGCAGTCTTTAAAAAAACTAAACAAAAATACTGCATTTTTTTTTACTAACAGTGCAGTCTACATGGTCTTTCCCAGGAAACCCAACAAGTTGACCATCTCTGATCTTGGGGCTCACTATGTTCCCCATCGTGTTGAACACTCTCGGATGCGCAGCTTGTTGCGCACACGCAAAGATACTTTTTGGTTACCTTTGCCAACAGGGGGAACCTACTTTGGTTGTCTTTTGTTGTCCTACCTGACTTCAATGTCTTTATGTATAAATTAGCCTAATGTATTATATATTAATAGCTTAGTCCTTATAAACAATCCGTTTATAAAATACATTAATAACGAATATAGGTTACTGAAGAATAAACCGAATATGAAATATGATCCTTGCATAATGATCACAGCTAAACAAGCTAGCACTCAATTTATATATAAACTATAAATAAAAAAAATTAAGAAATTTTAAGTAATGGAACATTATGTAAAAAATCTAAAGACTACAGGCTAAATAAAAGTGCCTCATCAGAGCTGAACATCACTGTGCGGTCACCGAGCACGTGTCAGTTTACAGCTTCTGTAAAGATCAGACAGCCTATACAGATCACACAATCTCAATAAACACTGTAAATGTATAAATATTTCGATAAGTATTGTTAATGGAATATTTATAACGACATGATCTTGCTTTTCGTTATATTGATGCCGGCTTTAAGCTCTCACGTGCGCGCGCTCTCTCTCTCTTACCAGCGGCAGTTGACGGGCCCACACACTACACAGCATACAGTGACAAGGTGACAAGTGCTCCACGGGACCAGTTTTATTTTTTGATTTGCGTGTTGTTCCTTTTTTAAATGCCTTTTATTTTTAAAATCTCTCAAGTCAATATTGGCTATCGGGTAACAATCTCCCTCAGAGATATTGGAGTTCAATAACGTGGTGCGCAGTAGCTATGACTTTAGGCCAACACCTCCCTGTACGTTTACACACTGCATAGATAGACTACAGGCCTACAGCCCTGGTGTGTTATGAATTGCGTGTTTTAAATGACAGCGACACATGCTACATTTAGTTTTTATTGTAAAATATACATTATAACTCAGTACACTCTAAAATATAATTTTTTTGAATGCCTTGCCTATTGGCAGCGTAGCCTTTAATAACCGTTGAGCATAAATAGGCTAAGCATATTTTCATTAATATTAAAACACATGAATACAAACTAGCCACCCTTTGATATTTTTCGTTTTCGTATATTTTTTATCAAACGAAAAATGCAATGAATTGTTTATTTTGGTTTTCATTTTATTATAAATCATATAATTATTAGGCGACTTGAATTGTGTGTCGTCTATCATGGATGACAGAGAGAGAGAGAGAGAGAGAGAGAGAGAGAGAGAGAGATGAGATCAAACCTCAGTTTCGATGTGTGGCCGCACGTCACATTTACTTTACTGCAAGTTTTTAATATTATCTCATCTAAATTAACTTTTCATTCGATTAAAAGCCGATATATTGCTAGACAGACAAAGGCAACTTTCGGTTTTGGAGGGAGACTTCAGTGAAGACGCACACACACACAGGATACATTACACTCTTGTCGGCCTTTTCATTATTGATTCTTTTAACATTAAACTCATAATAATCAAGTGCACAAATGAACAGATGAACTTCGGGAAAAGTATTCATTGCGGTTGCCGCGAGGTTTCTTTGTTTCTCTGCAGTTGGCTTGTCAGTGGCGCGCCAATCACTTTCAGTTTAATAAAAATAAGATTATTTATTACTAAACACTGTGAGATGATGGTCCGGGGATTTTTTAAATGAGGCGCTTTTGGTTTGCATTTTGACACTAAATCGTCCGCCATTCTCTTTCTGTAAATTCGACTCATGTCGTTCTTCTCACATGATAAAGGAAATATGAAGCATTGTAGCTATGTTCAGATTTTAACTACAGCCTACTGCATGCTCTCGTCTTAAGTAAATTATTTGGAATTATATTTTCCATTTAATTCAAATAAATATTGAATTAAAAAAAAAGGAATACTTGAAAAAATGTGGGCACGGTGTCACGGTGGAAAAGTGATGTCACCGGTGTTGCGACTTAAAACCGGTAACACCGTCAACACCGTCTATCGTGGCAAGCCTACTCCCGGGACAGCATGCCAAACATGCCTTATTATCAAACTATAAGTGTACAGTAGTACACCTTAAGTGCACAGCTAGTCTACAATGATGTTTTCTATTTGTACTGGAAGTAAACCTTTGAGTATAGTAGTGGTATGCTTTTGTAATACTGGTGTAAATTATTAATTTGTGAACATGCTCAGAATTTAGGCATTGCATTAAACCTGCAAAAACAGTAATGGACACCCCAACCCTATCCCTAAGCCCAACCCTTACGGGAAAAAAAGCATTTTTACATTTTCAAAATGCTTCATTATGTGTGATTTTAAGCAGTTTTTTTCATGGGGACCAACAAAATATCCACACAAGGTTGAAATAGACTGGTCTTTGCTATATTTGATTAACCACTAGCCCACAAGAGAGTATACTTTCACTAAACCACTAGTAGTTTTATACTACAATCAATCTTAGAGTACACTTAGTTAACTAATGGTATTTATATTGCAATTATACTGATTTGGGAAAAGCTAAAGTTATTTTTCACTCATAAACTATTTGTAATGTACTTGAAACACAACTAAACTTCATTTTATCACCAATCAAGCATGTAATGAACTTTCACAGATGTATACTTTAGGCCAGGGGTGCTCAACCGTATTCCTGGCGATCGACCGTCCTGCAGTTTTCAGTTGCAGCCCTTATCAAACACACCTGCCTGTAATTATCAAGTGCTCCTCACGTTCTAAATAATTGGTTCAGGTGTGTTTAATCAGGGTTGGAGCTGAAATCAGCTGGAAGGTCGATCGCCAGGAACAGGGTTGAGCACCCCTGCTTTAGGCAATTCCAATTTAGCGCATAAAACGACACCAATACACTAAAGGTTATGTGAACATTTAGCTGTCACATCTGGATGCAGCCTTTATGATGCAAGCTGAGATTGCATCACTCAGCGATGCAATGTCAGACACAATGCACTCAATGGACTGAGTGACGTCACTGTGATGGGTAGGGTTAGGTGAGCGCATTAAAAAGCATTGGATGCAGCTCAGATTGCACTGCACCAGGTCTGCATCCAGACCCCTCTCCATCCCGGCTCGTTCCTGCTGCTCCAATCCCCATTCTCCCTTACCCTCTCATTCCTGCCACTCCAATCACTGATCTCCCTCTCCAGCCACCTCTCATCACACCCGTGCACAATCACCAGAGTTCTACTTACACACACCTGCACCAGCAATCACAGTCCCCTATAAAGACTCACCTTTTCCAGTCGATCTTCGGCTGGAATTGAAGTTAGATGGTTCACCTCACCTTCTCCCCCGTCGCCTTCTTCCATGGATGTTTCTCCTAACCTGTGGATGCACATGCTGTGATTAAAGGAAGTGACTTTATACTCTGATGGCTGAATGAAGATCCTTGTTTACATCGTGAACAGCTTACAAGACAGCTCTCCATCCAAGAATATCACCAAAGAGATAACCATCCTTGTCTTCATTGTGTGACCGTGACATTATCATCGTTGTCTCTGGCTGTCAGCAAATGAATCTCAACAGATCTGCCACTCATTTTAGACCTACAGTATGTCATAAGAACAACACAATAATCTAAATTCTCTCACGCCATTCTGCCTTCAGCAAAAGAACATGAGTCTGTGCAGAGACAGAGAAACAATGAATCAAACAGAGAGAAAATACGAGAGCTGAAAGTGGGTGTGTTGAAAGATTTAGCCGTTACAGTGCCATTCAACTGGTGGGTGAAAATAAAGTCTTATAGATGTAAAACCAGGGGTGCAACAGTACAGACATCTCATGCTTCTGGTCAGTTTGGTTTTCCACTTTTAGTCAGGGTTTTGGTATAGCTCAGTATATGATATGTAAAAAAAAAAAGCAGTCAAATAATAAAAAAAATAAAAAACCTCTACTAGCAAAATAAATGCAATATAGCAAATATTTTGTATATAATCTTCACTGTAGAAATTAAATGAAGATTAACCATTACTGAGCTAGCTATTCAGTGAAGAGCAGAATGATTTCATTATCTTTTGTTGTTTGATATTAAAAACACATGCAGTAGGAATAAGATGTTTTTACTTTAAGACAATCCACCGATGCAGGCCAATCAGAAAGTTACAGACACAATTTCCCTGATGCTTACATTCCAAGGCATGACCGATTGAACACTCTTCAAGTCAGACAGGTGGACATAATTATTGGTCATAATTGTGTTATACCATTGAGAAGGAAGACTTAATCTGTGTGTGGTAACTTTCATTCACCTGTTCAGAATATGCAATTCGCATGTCGCACGGGTTCTGGTTTTGGACACGTGCTGACACATCACTTGTATATGTGAAAGTGTGTCCTACTTTAGTGCTCACCGATGGGACATTTACTCATGATTTTAGTACATGTACTGTACACACATTATAACATGCACAGAGCCAGTTCAGAGAGGAATGGGGGCTATGCATGTCCATATCCATATTGAACCTTGAAGGTCATACCAAACATTCAATATTATACAGAGCATTGTAGCATCCCTACAAACACAGACATCTTTGCTAAAAACAAGGCAACGTTTGAGATGTCATTGTGTGTCAAAGCAAGCGTTAAGAACAACGTACTTTTAAATTTTTTTAAACCTAAAGTTTAACCTTCAACTGCACTGGATTTTAAAAAACAAATATGATGAAAAGATAATACATGATTTTATCTAATCTACGCTGGACTATTGGAACTTTCCCTTGGGATTAGCTAGTCAGCTTCTTTCAGATTACAACTGGTTCAAAACGCAGTGGCCTGTTATTCTCACTGGGACTAAAAAGAGGGAGCATATTACTCCACTCTTTACACTTTCTGCCTGTTCATTCGTAGAGTTCACTTTACTTTTTGTTTTTAAATCTCTAAATGGTATGACCAGGGCTTAATTTGTGCAGGAACATGCCGGATCCGGCACCTCTGAAATCTCATTTTACCGATCCCCCTTCTCATCGCTGCCCTCCCCGTCTGCTGTTGACTTTCACTTTCTCCGCGACTCCCCAACCCTCTTCACTTTTGTCTTTTTCCTCTGCCATCCACCGCCCCGCTCTCCACTTTCGTGCGCGACACCTCTCCATCCTCGGGTAACATGACAGATCCGTTCCCGATCTGTTCCGGGACCTCGCAATGCACAAATTAAGCCCTGGGTATGACTCCCGTTTACCTCCATGAGCTACTAACTTTGTATCAGCCTACCAGATCCTAATGGTTTTTATATTGCAATTATACCGATTTGGGAAAAGCTAAAGTTATTTTTCACTCATAAACTATTTGTAATGTACTTGAAACACAACTAAACTTCATTTTATCACCAATCAAGCATGTAATGAACTTTCACAGATGTATACTTTAGGCCATTCCAATTTAGCACATAAAACGACACCAAATACACTAAAGGTTATGTGAACATTTAGCTGTCACATCCCCGCAATAGTATCTGGAGGCAGCCTTTATGATGCAAGCTGAGATTGCATCACTCAGCGATGCAATATCAGACACAATGCACTCAATGGACTGAGTGATTAAAAAGCATTGGATGCAGCTCAGATTGCACTGCACCAGGTCTGCATCCAGACCCCTCTCCATCCCGGCTCGTTCCTGCTGCTCCAATCCCCATTCTCCCTTACCCTCTCATTCCTGCCACTCCAATCACTGATCTCCCCTCTCCAGCCACCTCTCATCACACCCGTGCACAATCACCAGAGTTCTACTTACACACACCTGCACCAGCAATCACAGTCCCCTATAAAGACTCACCTTTTCCAGTCGATCTTCGGCTGGAATTGAAGTTAGATGGTTCACCTCACCTTCTCCCCCGTCGCCTTCTTCCGTGGATGTTTCTCCTAACCTGTGGATGCACATGCTGTGATTAAAGGAAGTGACTTTATACTCTGATGGTTGAATGAAGATCCTTGTTTACATCGTGAACAGCTTACAAGACAGCTCTCCATCCAAGAATATCCCTAAAGATATAACCATCCTTGTCTTCATTGTGTGACCGTGACATTATCGTCGTTGTCTCTGGCTGTCAGCAAATGAATCTCAACAGATCTGCCACTCATTTTAGACCTACAGTATGTCATAAGAACAACACAATAAGCTAAATTCTCTCACGCCATTCTGCCTTCAGCAAAAGAACATGAGTCTGTGCAGAGACAGAGAAACAATGAATCAAACAGAGAGAAAATACGAGAGCTGAAAGTGGGTGTGTTGAAAGATTTAGCCGTTACAGTGCCATTCAACTGGTGGGTGAAAATAAAGTCTTATAGATGTAAAACCAGGGGTGCAACAGTACAGACATCTCATGCTTCTGGTCAGTTTGGTTTTCCACTTTTGGTCAGGGTTTTGGTATAGCTCAGTATATGATATGTAAAAAAAAGCAGTCAAATAATAAAAAAAATAAAAAAACCTCTACTAGCAAAATAAATGCAATATAGCAAATATTTTGTATATAATCTTCACTGTAGAAATTAAATGAAGATTAACCATTACTGAGCTAGCTATTCAGTGAAGAGCAGAATGATTTCATTATCTTTTGTTGTTTGATATTAAAAACACATGCAGTAGGAATAAGATGTTTTTACTTTAAGACAATCCACCGATGCAGGCCAATCAGAAAGTTACAGACACAATTTCCCTGATGCTTACATTCCAAGGCATGACCGATTGAACACTCTTCAAGTCAGACAGGTGGACATAATTATTGGTCATAATTGTGTTATACCATTGAGAAGGAAGACTTAATCTGTGTGTGGTAACTTTCATTCACCTGTTCAGAATATGCAATTCGCATGTCGCACGGGTTCTGGTTTTGGACACGTGCTGACACATCACTTGTATATGTGAAAGTGTGTCCTACTTTAGTGCTCACCGATGGGACATTTACTCATGATTTTAGTACATGTACTGTACACACATTATAACATGCACAGAGCCAGTTCAGAGAGGAATGGGGGCTATGCATGTCCATATCCATATTGAACCTTGGAGGTCATACCAAACATTCAATATTATACAGAGCATTGTAGCATCCCTACAAACACAGACATCTTTGCTAAAAACAAGGCAACGTTTGAGATGTCATTGTGTGTCAAAGCAAGCGTTAAGAACAACGTACTTTTAAATTTTTTTAAACCTAAAGTTTAACCTTCAACTGCACTGGATTTTAAAAAACAAATATGATGAAAAGATAATACATGATTTTATCTAATCTACGCTGGACTATTGGAACTTTCCCTTGGGATTAGCTAGTCAGCTTCTTTCAGATTACAACTGGTTCAAAACGCAGTGGCCTGTTATTCTCACTGGGACTAAAAAGAGGGAGCATATTACTCCACTCTTTACACTTTCTGCCTGTTCATTCGTAGAGTTCACTTTACTTTTTGTTTTTAAATCTCTAAATGGTATGACCAGGGCTTAATTTGTGCCGGAACATGCCAGATCCGGCACCTCTGAAATCTCATTTTACCAATCCCCCTTCTCATCGCTGCCCTCCCCGTCTGCTGTTCACTTTCACTTTCTTCCGCGACTCCCCAACCCTCTTCACTTTTGTCTTTTTCCTCTGCCATCCACCGCCCCGCTCTCCACTTTCGTGTGCGACACCTCTCCATCCTCGGGTAACATGACAGATCCGTTCCCGATCTGTTCCGGGACCTCGCAATGCACAAATTAAGCCCTGGGTATGACTCCCGTTTACCTCCATGAGCTACTAACTTTGTATCAGCCTACCAGATCCCTTCGATCTCATAAAGATAATCGTGTTTATATAAACACTATAAATGTGGAGGACTTCTCCTGAATCCCCAGGTCTGAATGCAGACACAGTGGATAGCAATGCAGCAGGTCTCTTGCCCTGTCTATTCCAACTGTTAGCCCTGCCAGTAATCCGAAGGATTTTAAACATAGACGAACACAGCAGCACGGATATAGGCGATGTGTCTGAATAGTAATGAACTCAACTGATAAAAGACAAAATCCGCCATCCCCCAATGCTCGTACAGCTCTCGCAACAAAAGTGCTTGCTGCAAACCAACAGCTTTGCTTTATGGGCCCTGACAGAATCACGGCGAAAAACAAGAAACAAACCCCGTGGATCATGGAAACAGGCTGACGCAGTCTCATCGAGTCATTGGGTCTTACAGCTTGGCAGGTCTGCTTTGCCTTCGGAAAGCACGTACTCTCATGAATAATTAAGAAGCAGGGTCTTCTCATAGGATAAGAAAACGCCGCTATGAATAATAATGAGAAACCAACGCGTCATTACTTCACTAGCAGATACCTCAATGATTTTGATCCCGCCCCAAATATTATTTTAAACCCGGAAGATGAAATTAGCTGACAAAAGCTACAAATTATCCAGTTTGTCTCACAATTAAAGCTGACAGGTGCTAACATTATCTTAACACACAAATCTGTTTAGATCTCAAAAAAGTAACCCAGGATGTCTTGAACTTTTAACATCTTTGCATACTGTTCGACCTGTTGTTCATGGTATCATTACACTCCAAAAAATACAGGTCCATGGAAGAACCAAAAAGGGATATTTATAGTCATGCCATGGAGGAAGCTTCTGCCTTGGTAAATCGGAGATGTTTTTGTGTATTCATTTGCAAAGATGCTCGTATATTCTCAGCTGAGGTGAGAGTTAAATGAAGAAACTGTGATTATGTAAAATGATAGTGCGTCCTAAAATGAGCACTCATTTTGGTGTTTGATGAACTTGATGAATGGGAAGACACTGCCAATATGAGTGTGAGTGTGTGTGTGTGTGTGTGTGTAAGGTCATGCAATAAAAGAATGTTTCAAGCACTGTATGTAGCACAAATGGTGTAGGTCGTGCTGTAAACTAAGATGATTTATTCAGAAACCAGAAACCAAAGCCTGAGCAATAGAAGTAGTGATTCTCGTCTTAACTACACAATAAAATTTCTACCGTGACCATGCAATATCCATAATATAATAGCTCTTCTATCCAGCATTATGCACGTGTGAGAATGAGTGTTTGTATGTCAACAATGACGCAGTGCACGAGGCCTCTGCCAATAGTGTGAATCACAAAGTACATTCTCATCATCAGTTCTCCTTTAATTCATCTTCCTCTCTTTCATCACTTACAGTCAGACTGTGATTATGCACACGTGTTGTTGTGTGCATCAGTTATTTTGTGTTGATCAAGCTGTCATGCTTGAGTGGAAAAAAAAGAGAGGACGAAAGCGTGAGAGAGACAAATTACAGATCTCGCTGAGTCTGAGTGTGTCAGTTGTCTGCCTGTCCTTGGTTTGGGCTTTTGGGCCACGTACACAAGCTTTGTCAGTGAATCCCCTAGAGCAGGGGTGTCAAACTCAGATCCTGGAGGGCCGCAGCCCTGCACAGTTTAGTTCCAACCCTGCTTCAACACACTTACCTGCAGGTTTAAAACAAGCCTGAAGGACTCAATTAGTTTGATCAGGTGTGTTTAATTAGGGTTGGAACTAAACTGTGCAGAGCTCCGGCCCTTCAGGAACTGAGTTTGACACCTGTGCCCTAGAGGTTTATGAATAAGACATTCAACTATAAAAGGACTAAATGGTCATTCATTCATTCATTTTCGGCTTAGTCCCTTTATTAATCAGGGATGAACCGCCAACTTATCCAGCATATGTTTTACACAGCGGATGCCCTTCCAGCTGCAACCCATCATTGGGAAACATCCATACACACTCATTCACACACATATACTACGGACAATTTAGCTTACCCAATTCACCTGTACCGCATATCTTTGGGCTGTGGGGGAAACCGGAGCACCCGGAGGAAACCCACGTGAACGCAGGGAGAACACACAGAAATGCCAACTGACCCAGCCAAGGCTCGAACCAGCAACCTTCTTGCTGTGAGACGACAGCACTATCTAGTTTGGACACTTAAAAACTGCCTTTTGAGTTTAAAGATGATCGGCCTGCGAAGTTTACAGTGTTATGAATAAAATTGGTAGCCTATATAGTCCGTGAGTAAGTGGATTTGCCGCGGATCAACCTCTCACATGCGCTGCATGTAAACTGAATGATAATCTTTTAAAAATATGTAAGTTAGCCTATACTGCTATTTGCTCATGCAAAATTAAACACCAGAAAATATACTGTAGGCCTATTTTAACAGCTAAAATACAGTTAGCATATCGATTTTGTTTTGACTTGTAGCTCATGGCCTTAATGAAAATGTAACCTGAAAACAAGTTATTAAAATAGGCTAAATAAATAAATAAAATGACGAGTAGGCCTAATAATAGCCTAATGGTTTATGATGGCGTTTTTACAAATGCCAACCGGACAATATTACGAAAAAAACCTGACTTATGATAGCAACATAAATCTTTATTTTTACCTTTAAAATTTTTACCTTAAAACTTTTTCCTAACGCTGATATTTGTTGGGTAATAGGCTACGTGATGACTCAGTTCTGCTGATTTCACTCAATTTATTTACCGGTTATAGTCTAACCGTGGGTTTGCTTGCATGTGGGTGCATAGTTTGATGTCTTTACCTAAAACTTTAAACATTTATATTATTTGAAATAAAATGGAAAGAAATAAAGAGAATAAAATAGATTTAAAGCACTGGTTTGGCACTGAAGCCATGATCCGTCTGCGTTTATGTAAACGGTATCTTTGCATAACCTTCATTGAAAAAATCAGTAATAGCAAAACTGTATATGAGCAATTCCATGCAAATGTCAACCTTGCCATGAAGAAAATTAAGTTTTCACCAAAATACGGAAACCGTTTCAGGTTTTTTTGGGTAAGCAAGTATTTTACAGTACTTTAACAATACTCATACATGTATCTGTCAATGTTTCAAACTATTATATTTAACTTTACCAAAATCACACAAGTGGCAATTTCACAGCTGTCACATCCATAACAGAGAGACGTCACATCCATAACGACACTTTTTCCTCATACATGCAAAAATGTCAAATAAAATAAAATCAATCATTTTTGTTTTATAGTGAGCCGACTCATATCTGTTTGATTAGCATTGTTTCTTTTGGGTTGTGCAGTTTAATTGACAGAATTTCTGCAAAGCATGTCGTATACTGTAAACTCGCAGTATACCTCATTTAAAGTATAAAAAATGTTAACAGATTGATATTTTTCTGCTTCCACAACTCTGTGGTCAGTTGTTTTGGAAAATATAAACAGATGTTTCAATATAATGTAAGCATATACTTTCTATGTAAATTTATGTTTTGAGTTGTCACATCCATAACGCTGGAATTGCTCATATGTTATTATTACTATAAAAGGTATATTACTTCCTTAAGTCAGTAACTTAGGCAGTAATGCAAAGTAAAAATAAGTGAATTAATAGCCTAAATTAAAGGAACAAGAGGGACCAAAATCTAGTGCCCCCCTATGGGATTAAAATGCCCCCTCAGTTATGACATTCTGGCGCCGGGCCTGTACCAAAAGTACACATTGTAAATATTGATTTCACATGAACAGAATAAATGGTTTGCTTAAAAAGGAGATGGCAAGGGGTTGTGTAATTTGCAAGATTGTGGTCAGATGTGGTAGACCTACCTCTACAGTTCACACATGAAAACATGTAGTCAGAATCTGGCTCTCACAAGTCCGAATTTAGTGGCCAGGACAACTTGACGGCACTGCAATAGTTTGCCGCATTATCATGCTTTATGAATGCAGACATACCTTGGTACATCAAATATAACTGTTTGAAAACATTGAGACAAACATGTTTAAGTATTTTTACTGTACAAGCCTACACACACACGCAAACTTCTAAAGGGTTTTGCTATTTTGGTAAAAACTTTACATTTGCATGGAATTGCTCTTACCTTAGCAAGACATATTTCAGTTTGGGACCAACAACACATTTCTATCCGTGTATAAATAAATAACTGCCCGTAGCCTCGTTTAAACGGCGTGGGTGTGCTAGCCAGAAAACACCAGTTTACTCACTCGTTCCCGCCTTTCTTTCTCACGCGCGCGTTCACGCAGAGATCAGATCCATGTTAAAGCTCTTGAAGGCACGCAGATAAGACAGTGCACTGTAAACAGAGGAGTCCACAGCCACACAATCGTCGTCTCTCATCGGGTTCATACAGTTTGAGGGTAAGCTTGTATTTTCATATTGTTTATACATACTGAGAACGCAAATTAGAAGCAGACAGGTAGGCTAATACTTGCTCTCAGTGGAGAGAGTTCAATAACATGAGTCCTTAGCTTTCACTCAGCATTATTTACATAAAAGACGGAAATATAACTAGTTAAACACTTTTGTTTTCTGCTCACTTACTGCATTATTATTATTATTATTACTTATTATGGTGTAGTCACTGCAATGACTTTCTTCATCAAAAAATATTGTTCACTTGCAGCATTTTTTCAATGTACTGTAATGCAATACTCTTGTATGACTCCATGAGGTGCTGCAAGGATTCTAAAAGATGTTGTGCTTGCTATTGACAACGACTAAAAATAAGTTCGGCTCAGAAAAAAAGTGGTGGGCAAACTTTTTAGACCCGAGGGCCACATCAAGTTTTGCAAACCAAGTGAAGGGCCACATGTCAAATCCTTCAAAAAATAACTTTATTTATAGTGGCAGTATGCATGGAACATGTAATATCAGACAGAAACGTTTCACAATTAACACACATTTTTTTTTTATAGTTGTTATTGAGTCAAATTTACAAGTCAAATTAATTTGCACTGCTTTTTATATTTACTTATCAATCATCATAAAACAATAAAACAATCCCTTATAAATATAATAATAATGTAATCATTTTTACAGTGGAGAATAGAAAAGATATTGTCTGATAGAAAAATCTCATATTACCACATTAAAAATAATTTGAATGTTTGCTTTAAAAATGCCGACTTAGGTTGTGGTGTTAAAAAACAGCAATACTTTCTTGGCATATTAGACATACTTTTCTGTCCGATATTGATGAAGAAGTATTTTGTTGTCCATTCTTCCTTAAACACACGACATACAGCGTAATTTATTTTATTTTTTTGCCTGACTCATTTTCAGTCATTAACGGTCGAATGTATTTTAATATTCGAGAGTGTGTTCTAATTTTACTGGTTGCGCTAACTGTACCGCGTGCAATACTGCCATCAAATGGTGTTCACTTGTATTGCATCATTATTTTACTAATTCTGAAACCAAACCGTTACTTAGAAGCAGCATTTTAAAAACTCCCTCGCAGGCTGGATGAAAGAGTTTAGCGGGCCTCATATGGCCCACGGGCCGTAGTTTGCCCACCTCTGCACTAACGTATTGCTTTATTTAAAGGGCATTGGCTGTGTACACCTCAGACTATCACAGTCTCTTTGCTGATTAACTCAGTTCATGGTGTCTTTAACTAGCCTTTAATAATGAAAGAGGAGTTATATCTATGATATAATTCAACTGGATACATGTTAACGGAGTTTCTGAAGGTAATTGGGATTGTAAAATTCAAATGAACAAGTTTCAAGAAGTTTTATTTGTCATTTAAAATCACTTTAGGCTTCTTTTTACTTTAAAGTACTTGCCAATTTTATTTTCTTAAATAATTCAAGCCAATTGGTTTGAGTTCCTTAAATGTAATGTAATGTAATGTAATGTGTATTTATATAGCGCATTTATTGTGTATGGCCATACACCCAAAGCGCTTCACAATCATGAGGGGGGTCTCTCCACACCACCACTAGTGTGTAGCATCCACTTGGATGATGCGACGGCAGCCACAGGACAACGGCGCCAGTGCGGTCACCACACACCAGCTATTGGTGGAGAGAAGAGACAGTGATAGAGCCAATTCAGTAGATGGGGATGATTAGGAGGACATGATGGGTAAGTGCCGATTGAGGGACTTTGGCCAGGACACCGGGGTTACACCCCTACTCTTTACGAGAAGTGCCATGGGATTTTTAATGACCACAGAGAGTCAGGACCTCGGTTTAACGTCTCATTCGAAAGACGGCGCCCACTGACAGTGTAGTGTCCCCTTCACTTTTACTGGGGCGTTAGGACTCACACAGACCACAGGTTGAGCGCCCCCTGCTGGCCTCTCTAACACCACTTCCAACAGCAACCTAGTTTTTCCCATGTGGTCTCCCATCCAGGTACTAACCAGGCTCAGCCCTGCTTAGCTTCAGTGAGTAACCGGTCTTGGGCTGCAGGGTGATATGGCTGTGGCATATCACCCTGGGTTAAACTTGTTGGGTTTTACATTGTCGGTTGCAGCAGGAAGGGTATTCAGCGGTAAAACTTGTACCAGAGTAATTCTGCTGTGGCGACTCCTGATAAAGAAGGGAATAAGCTGAATGTAAGTGTTCCTATTAAGCAAATAGCCAAATGCTCCTTGTTTTTTAATTTTCAATAACTACGTCAAGTGCACCAAAAATGTGAGTCATGCAAACATTAACTTTAATAGTTTAATGTGCATATAAATATCATTATATTTAAACAGCAATCCAACTGACTGACACATGAAATAAAGTGTCCCATAGTCAAAGCTCAAACCAATAAAGTAAAAAATGAAACGTTTAATCCATTCAGTGACTCTTACTTTGGTCATAATGATCACAAGCTAAACTATTTCAGAAGCCTAGAATAATCATGTATGACACATATTACAACCATATCAAAAAAGGTATAACATGGGAACAACTGACATATTTGGCTATTACAAGCTAGTAGAGATGGGTTTGCAAACATTTACACTCGTTTTAAAAAGCTTAAAAATGATGCATTTATTTGCATGCTATGTTGAGACTGTTAGATTATGCTTGACATCCTGGATAAATAACAAAACCGTGAGATAAAGATGACAGTGATATGGTTAGTCGGTGTTGTAATTTTTAATAAATAGCATCAGGAGGGAGGATCACTCTGCTGTTGTACATTTTTTTCTTATTAGTCATGAGACTGGAAGAGTTTGTCTTCGAGTTTTAGGCCTAGAGTGAGTTTCGTGTTTGTAGCATCTTAAAGTACTCCATTGGACGTGTAAACAGGTGGTCAACAAAAGTGGTTGCATTTTCATCTTTTTATTTACACATCTTATTTATACTTGTGTATTTATAGCAGGCTAATGCAAACACTTTCAGAACACTACAGTGGTTCAATTTCATAGGGAGTTTTTTTTTCTGAAAACCTTACCTTCTGAATTGACAGCCAGGTCATTTGCTCTCATATTATGGACAAACTAATCACCTCAATTAAAATGAACTATAAATCTCTGAGCTTGAGGTGATTACAAAACTTAAGTTACTATTCTGGTGATGAAATTTGCATTGCTTAAGCTGGCCCTTTTGCATGCTTAAGAGGTTTTACATTTCAAAAACCATTTTTTTTTTTTTACATGGTTCTTGCATGGTCAAATCAAAGAAATAAAATAAGTCCTCTGTAACATCATAACATCTCAGCACTCTAAATAGGCCTAGGCACATACACTTAGCCTTTAAATTGGCCAACACACCAATAGTCTTTCCTAATAAATTAAATTAAAATAAATTCTAAATGATGACTGGTATTTGGCAATAACGAAATTAAGATAAAGGCTCTGCGGGATTTGTTTTGCCACTTCTCTTCACAATCCGGCCTTAAGCTGAATAATGCCAGCATTAGCCTGTATACTCTGACTACATTATGGATTTTTGATTTAATTAATATTTAGCTCTAATTTGAAAATCTTTTACTCACCAAGATTAGTCTACGTGTTTTTGTGGAGGAACATTATTGAATCCACTGATGGCTTTTAGCGTGTTTCACCATCTCTGATGGTGCATCCAGCAGCACTAAACACTCTTTCACTGCTGCTGCCACTGGCCGGGATGCATAGTGCTACTGATCTGGCTTATTTTGCAGGTTTTGGGTAGGATTGTTTATTCATCTTCCACCAGTCAAGAACATCCATTTCATTTTCCATGACAGTGGTTTCAATGTAGCGAGTGACCTCGTCATTTTCCCTTTCAAAACGAGCGAATAAGCCGACTTCTCCGTCATCATTTGTTTCACCTTTGCAGGGATGGGTTTTAATGTTGTAACAAACGATTTGATAACTTTCTCGTGCTAATCGAAATGCATCACATGACTGTTCATTTACCATGCAAGCCCGGGCCCGGCCCGACCCCATCTAAAATGATAGAAATTAAGCCCGAACCTGTCGGGTCCCGAAAGATCTTCAGCTCTAATTTGTATTGCTTCTTGCACTTTAGATACATTTCTCCATTCCTTACCCAATAAAATCTATTCAAAAATCTTTTCTAGAAACTCAAAAATATAATATCTTGGTC
Source organism: Danio kyathit (assembly GCA_903798195.1). Lineage (NCBI taxonomy): Eukaryota > Metazoa > Chordata > Actinopteri > Cypriniformes > Danionidae > Danio > Danio kyathit. The sequence goes on along the minus strand of LR812541.1, from coordinate 3,319,660 downwards.
GAAGTAAAGGTAAATAGTGAAAAAGACTTCTGAATACAAGAGATAATCAGAATTGTGGACAATAGCAACAATCTTCCAGAGTTTACTGGAAAACAGTAGGTTTTAATGTAAACTAGAACATTTGAAAGTTTACCATGTTCTTGGTTACTAAATATAAAAATTGTTTCTTAAAAGGTAACCTCACAATGAGGTGGGATTGCATATGGAATAATTATGCATTCTTGCGGCCCAGTAGCAACTCTTTCACCACTCAGTATTGAGGTACGACTGAGGGATTGGAGACCGCTGGTTAAGCAATAAATTCCCCTTTTTGGGGACTTTCGTACCAAAAAAAAACCTCCCAAAACAGACATTTATGAGCGAATGTGAGAAGGAATCAGAAAACGTTGACCTTCTTTAAAGTCAGCACCAATGACAGAATGATTTTATATCTGTTATTTTAGAAAATGTAGAGTTGCTTACAAATGTAGATGTTTTAACTTTACTCCTCAACTCTTGTCTTTTCATCCTCAGGTAGAGCAATAATGACAGATCCTCCATTTTTATTGTCCATTGTGATTGCGCTGGCTGTGTTTGCTTCTTTGGCCTCTAGTGGTGCCTCCATCACAAACAATGAGGACAACTGCCACTCGACACAAATGAAGGTCCCAGTGATCCTGGACCAGAGCACAGCAACTCTTCAAAGTCCAGAATTCACTGCAGAATCCAGTGAGCCAGCACTGATGTGTGGGATTGAGTGCCAAAGAAAGCTGCCAGAACCGAGGCCTGCCGAGCTGGAACGACTGCTGTCTTATGAAACCGTCTACGAGAACGGGACGCGCATCTTCACCAAAATCAAACTGGAACAACTTTCCACTGACTTGAGAAACAAGTCCTCTCCTGTTATCTGCAACTCAGAACACCTTAAGCGGAGAAAGCGGCAGGTATACGGCATGGATGGGCGTTTTGTGATCACAGATAAACATTTCACCACCAATTACCCCTTTTCCACCTCAGTTAGGCTCTCCACAGGTTGCTCAGGCATCTTGGTTTCTCCAAGACATGTGCTGACTTCTGCCCACTGTGTCCATGATGGCCAAGAGTATCTGAAAGGCACAAAGAAGCTTCGTGTGGGTGTCATGAAGCTTCGCTCCAAACGCAAAGGAGGACGCCAACGAGGAGGCAGAAGCAGAGGAGAAAGCAGGAGAGAAAGTGAAGCGGGAGACAGGAAAAGGATGAACCGAATTAAGCGTGACACAGAGTCAGACCAGTCTAAGCAACCAGTTTTCAGGTGGACGCGAGTCAAGCGAACTCAAGTGCCAGCAGGCTGGATGAGACAAACAGGCAAGGAGGTCTCGGCTGACTATGATTACGCCCTGCTGGAGCTGAAACGAGCCCACAAGATGAAGTTCATGGACTTGGGGGTTGTTCCTGCAGTCAAGGACGTCCCCGCTGGAAGAATTCACTTCTCTGGGTTTGATAACGACCAATTAGGGAAAGTGGTCTACCGCTTCTGTGCGGTCTTGGAGGAGTCTAATGACCTGATGTACCAGTACTGCGATGCGCAGAAGGGATCGAGCGGAGCCGGTGTGTATGTACGATTACGGGATCAGGGAGGAAAAGGGAAGTGGAAAAGGAAGGTGATCGGTGTGTTTTCTGGACACCAGTGGGTGGATGTTGATGGGATGCAAAAGGACTATAATGTGGCAGTGAGAATAACACCCACCAAGTATGCACAGATATGTCATTGGATCCACGGAAATGCTAGCCAGTGCAAATTAGTCTAAGAGGGTCTTTCCTAATAAGTGAAAGTACTACATTTATACACCCAACTTGATGTCATGGAGTCCTCAAGACTGCTGGGACAGTCTAGATTCAAAAATGGAAAATCCATGGTTGCAAGGACAGAAGGAGCAAGAAATGCCCTTTTTTAGTCACAAGATAGATTTGGATGCTGTATATTTATTGTTTATTGCCAAAAATTGAGACTCGAGGCTTTAAAAATGGCATGTCCAGGCCATGTTTGTGTTTAAAAAGGCAAAATCACCAGATGAAGCCAAGTAGTAAGCTACTGAAAAGCAAAAGAGCTAGGCACTCTGTCTGCTTGAGTCTTAAGTTCTTGAAGAGTTCACCCAAATATAAAAAATGTATTCAAGGAGAAAAGATTATTTTCAGAAGAATGGATGGTAGTTCATGCTACCCCTGAACAACAAAATATTAATATCTGGGACAATTATTTGTAACTAAGAGCATACATTATTTGTAATTGAATGCGCGAATAAGCGATTTGGATTTGAAGCTTGCTTGGCCTCATAATTCTCCATCCAATTTCACTGTATGAAGGAGATGCTCGGATTAGGTGGATGCGATTCATAAATGGGATTTCTTTTTGTCTGTATATTTGTATTTATTTAATATTCAATGCATTCGCCAATAATAAAGTCAATTCAGTTAAAATATTAAATTACAAAATATACTAGTAAACTCACGTGTGTGCTCATTTGGTCCATGCTAGAGATGGCTGCTTTTCAACAGCTGCTTTGTGAAGCTTCGAAACCTTTAAGAATCTTTTGTTTTAAATCAGTGGTTTAAGTTCGCATATCAAATTCACATAATTTTCAATATCAAGGTTTCATTATGTTATTACGGTTTCGAAAAACGAATGGTTCTCTGCTTAAGGGCGATCTGTATGAAATCACACCTTGTAAACATCGCTGCATTTACACAGTGGTAAATCTCTGAACAGGTTTCATAGACCTTGCATCAGTTTTACAAGTTTGTAGATGTTAAGGAATTCATAAAATTGAAAGGAATAATATTAGTTCGTAGTCTTTTGTTGTCCTGTTTAGCAGAGGCCACAATGGGCCAAACAATATAAGCCTTGAAAATTGCTAAAAGAACACATTATGTAGACACTAGGGTTGGGGGATGTCGACCAAATTGGCATCGTATGAGGTCTAATGTGAAACATCGCGATGGACGATGACATAGTCATCATAGGCGGTGGTGAATTAATTATTTATGAATAATTAATTCATAATGAATTAATTATTTATAGCCTACCGTTTCAACTACCTGTCCCGCATGGTCTTTGTTTTACCCATAACCAAATCATAAATAAATATAAGTTACACACAAATTACCACCTGTCAATCACTTTTTCTGCAGGACACTAGCAAGAATAGGCAGAGTGATCTGTGTCAATATAATGGCGTCGACAAACTTGGTTGGTAAAAGTGCACAACCAACAGGAACCAACCAACAGTATCTGAAGTTTTCGTACAATTGTGAAAGCAAAGGATTGAAGCACTGTACTGATGCTGTGACAAGATACCTGATAGATTCAAAAGACCGAAGAGTCGTTAGATAAAGACAAGATTAATTAAATATCACATTTAACAGCTATAGTGAGACGCGATCCAGCAAAACATCCTTGATAAACTGTCTGACATGCACTACTCTGTGGGGTTTTGAGCTCAAAGCACCTGCTGACTGCCTGGAGCTCAGGCGCATAAGCTAGAGCGCATGACAGAGTAAGAGTGTGTCTGTGTGGTCACATGATGTGTGTTTTCAGCAGTATAGTGTAGACGGAGAGCTGTTCAGAAATGCTAGATGAAACGCCAGTGTGGACGTGGATAGTTTTCATTCTAAAATGCCATTTTAAAACTAAGATGTATTAGTGTAAACGGGGCCTAAGTGTGCAAGTGTAAGTTTTTCGCGAGCGGGTTGCTGCCGCTCAGCATCGTGATGTCTATTGGCAATCGGCGATGACATCGTCTATCGACCCAACCCTAGTAGACACAATATTTAATGATATTCGACGATAAGCTAGGGGCATTTGATGGGTTTCAATTAAATTAAATTACATTTTTACATTCAATTTAACATTGATTCAAATTGGCTGCCAATGTTCAAGTTTCATTAAAGTTTTGAGCATCAGGCGCCTCAAGCAAGTGGTGTTTCCAGTGCGCCTTGTAACATCTTCCAAGACAAAACATCCAGAAACAATATTTCTCTCTTTCACACCACCAATCTGGTTTTTATTTACTTTGAAATGGCAGAAAAAGGAACATCTGTTACATTAAACATGACGAAAAGCCATGCTAATAGCAAAAAAAATAAGTAACGCAAACAGAAAGTGCACAATCTACACTAACAGCTCATCAGTTGGATCCACATATAAATACAAAGCTGAGCGGAGTGACGCCAGAATCAGCCAACGAGAGACCTTAACCCTCTAGAGAGCCTGATTGGATGGCGTCCTGATATGAGGGCCCACCCTCTTTCTGGTCAGGGAAGAGCTTGATGAGGTCATCAATTCGAAGGATAGTAATGGCCGCCTCGGTGGCGAACTTCAGACTCTTGGTTTTGACCATCGTGGGTTCGTACACTCCTGCCTGCTTGTTGTCCCTTGGCTTTCCATTGACCAGATCCAAACCAATCCTAAGAACAGACACACAAAAAGCAATATAAACCAGGTCATCATTTCATTTTAAACTACACTGGCTCTCAGCTCAGTCCATAATAGGCAACACTGCTTCCAGAGTATTGTTTGAGCAAATGTGTGTGTGGCATTTCAGAGATCTGAGCACTGACCACTTGAGGTTCTTGCGTTCGGGGTTGACCTGAGCCTCATTGTGAAATGCTCTGAGTTTGGCCACCAGGTCAGTGGAGTCCTGCGCTGCGTTCACGGCCAGAGTTTTAGGAATGACCAGCAGAGAGCGAGCAAACTCTGCAATGGCCAGCTGCTCACGGGAGCCCTGCAAAACACACAGATCATTAAAGAGCACAATTAGGAGAGCAACGGTGGCAACCACATAGTTTCCATCTTCATTTTGTCCAGTCATTACATGCAAGCATTACATCCAGTGTCCCGTCTTTAGGTCAGTTTTAACCCAGAAGGGATGCATAAGAACTGTTTCTATAAAAAACGTGCTGTATTAATTTCAAAATTCACATTTATTTTAACATTTTAAGTTTGGGATAGAGCACATATAGGTGTGAGAATGCTTAAATTATCTATGAAGTTTTATAAAACATATTTATCATCTACCAATCAAAGTGTAATTCGAAATGTTAATGAATCTCAATTTCCCAATTAATCAAGAAACATAAATTCAGTAATGCCATGGTGTAAAGATGTAAACCTAAGATCTTCCAAACTAAAACTCTACACATTCACTCACTGTTGAAAAGTTGCCCCACACCAATAAACATTAACTGAAGTGTTTTATAAAGGCACTATCAACGTTACTATACTTTATTAAATGAGCATTTTTAACTTTTAATTTTTATACTGTTCTTAAATTTACGTGTCGTCAAAATTAACGCGATGTCTTCATTAACATTAACAGGGTATATGCAGGAATCCTAAAGGTAATTTCAATACCTTTTTAAGACTTTCAAAAGACGTTCTCAGAATATTAAGACCTCATCGCCACTTCAAGTTCTAATCAGTATCAAACCTTTAACTTAACAAACAGTTGTTAATATTACACAGTTGTTTTCGGCGACAGGCTTCAGCCACTGTCTAAACTCGTCTTTCTCTCAACCAGGAGTACGCAAACTTACATTTTCCCAATTTGTTGTCTGTTACACTCTATGGACTCATGTGGAGAGCATGACATCACCTTTTCCGTGTTTATCGCAAATTACGTGACATCATCTGGACGGAGGAGCTTGGCCAAACGTGCCCCGGCCCGAACCAATCATGTGGTTTGAGCACGCCGTTGTTAATATTAGTAGGAAAATAAATATATTTATGCTTTTTTGGAGTCAAACACTTTAGACAACGCGTGAACAAAATTTAAGACTTCGTAAAAACGCGATTAAGACTTTTTAATACCTTTTAAGGGCCTTAATTTTATTTTAAGATCCCACGGACACCCTGATTAATCAAAGAAAAAAGCCAAAAATAAAACTTGGAAGACTGAAATCAGAATACATGGCAAGGTTTCCGCTACATTCATTCATCCGTGGCGGGCCGCCACGCCAAAATTCATCCCGCCACGGCTACATTACAACTTCTCATTTAAAACATTTAGTCGTGTTTTTTTATAGCGGATTATAATCGCACCAAAACATATTAGAGGTAAACAGCGCAAACTTTTCTGTAACCGTAGTAGTGCTGTGCGCTATTTGTTCAACCCTTTAAGGTGACATGCTGACTGACTCTCTGACAGACTGACTGACAGGTGCGTGAGTCCAGCAAACACTGCGTAGCTTTCAGTTAAGATGAACACAGTTTCCATAAGTATACCTTATTTGATAAAGGTCAATGGCTCTGCATACAATGACTTTATCTTGCTGGAGTTTATAGCCGTTTCACTTTACTTCAGGACGCGTTAATGTCGGAAATGCACTAAATCGCGCTTCAGCAGCGCTTACTGGAGAGCGGACAAGAAGATCTGCACTTGAATGTGTAAATTTGAGTGCGTGCAAGAAGTTCTGTGCACAAACAGAGGAAATCGGCGCGCAAGCAAAGAGATTCGCATGCTCGTATTACATGAATGCGATCTCGACTTGTAATACTGCGTGTAATATTTGTCTTTGAAATAGTTGGCAGATCTGTGTAAAAAAAGGCCTGCCGCCACAGCTGGAAAAAATCCTAGAGGAAACACTGCATGGCTATATGATATAAGTGTTACAATACAGGATTTTATTTTATTTTTTACAATGTAAACCAAATCAAATCAAAAACCATGACCACAGAAACATGATATGAACCAAAGCAACAATTTTGTGAACAGTCCCACTCTTACTATACATGCATAAAGTGCAAAAAGTAGATATGTTGCACAGTAAAACTCTGCCACTCGTGTGTTGTACAGGCTGGTATGTAAAGGCAATGTGTTCAATGCAGCTAATGGAGCAAAACAAACAAACAGTAGCATTTTAATTCACATATGTGATCTAACAAAAGTAAATGGAACATATTTACCAGAAATTCTGCTTATATTGGTTGCATTTTGGTAAAATAATCTACTTCTGGGTATTCAAATGAAAACAGATTGTTGAACTAAAAACTCCAAAATGGAGTGGATCCAGTAGAGCCACAAACACTGGCCGAGTGACATTAATATGAAAGGCACACGATGAGATGAATTAACATGTTTGTTCTGAGCAAGATGGAAGCAGCCATTTCTCTGTCCCGTTTCCCACTCAGGACACTCACTGTCTCCCACGCGTATAACCACACACGCCACCAGACAGGCATGGCAGCAATTATAATGGGAGTGTGTTCATGCATCCAACCATACACACATTAAAGAAATACTACACAAGTTAAAAAGATATTCTTTTTTATTTAACATTAAGGTTTTAGTTATGAGACTCCCAAAATAATTCCGCAGAAATCCGCAGATTTTTACCAAAATTCTTCGCAGAAATAGCAAAAAACGTCTGCAGATTCCGTCTGGCCCTAGTTATGGGTAAAGCAAAGACCATGTCGGTCAGGTAGTGAAATGGGTAGGCTACAATTAATTAATTTGCAATGAATTAATTGATATTTAACAACAACCACACCTGCCTACGACGACGATGCCATCGTCCATCGCGATGTTTCACATTAGACATTGTACGATGCCAAATTGGTCAACATCGCCCAACCCTAATAGTATTATTGACATCTTCGTCATTAATATGCTATAATTATTAGACGTTCATTTTGGAATTACTGCACAAATATCATCACAGCATTAGTTAAATAGCTGTTTCTGGTTTTTGTTAGTCCTGATTGATCATGTTTTCAAATACAATAAATCCGTTAATATACAATTTGCAGTGGAGCTCCTACATTTTTGAAGTTGGGAGCACCGGTGCTAAGAAGTAAAAATGTTAATTTCAAGCCCTGCATTGGACAAATACTATTGTTTATTTATTCCTATTTTTATTTATTTATTCATTGTTCTGTCATTTATTTTCAGTGTAAAATTACTGGAGTTTAAATATCAAAAATTAAAATTTCTCTTATTTTTAAGCACAAAGAGAGAAATGGACTATTGTTTGTTTTTAATATTATCATGTGCTGCATTAATTGGTTACTGAGCCAATAAATAACACTTGAAAGTGATTTTCTAAACTAGTAGGGTTTTAAAATGATGTAATTAATTAATCGTGCAACCAAAATCTATGATCGTTGCATTATCTGCAAGCTTAAATCTATGCACCAAGACTAATTTAAGGCATTCATTAAGTTGAACATGTCATTTTCATGCATGTTCAAAAAGTGGAGGTGACAGTTAAGGTGTTAAACGTGTGTCAAACCACCTCAGATTAACACACACTGGCCATGAGGAAACACTGACGGCTGCAGCTGTGAACGGCTGTGTGTGCTCACCATGCTGGTTGCGTAGTTCTCCAGATAGATGGACAGAGCGGCCTCCACAGCGCCTCCTCCTGGCACCACAGATTTAGACTCCAGCACCCGCTTCACCACACACAGGGCGTCATGCAGAGAGCGCTCCATCTCGTCACACATGAAATCATTGGCCCCGCGAAGGATGATGGATGCAGAGGTGCGCGCCTTTGTGCTGGAAGACAAAGACGACGTCACTTGATGATGAAATTTTAGATCAGGGCTGGGCAACTCATTTTTGAAGCAAATGATGAAGCATAAAAACAGTAGCACTTTAATTCATGTGATCTAACAAAAGCAAATGGAAAATATTAACCATAAATGCTGTTTATATTGGTTGCAACCAGGAAGCAAACATCTTTTGAGTATTTTAACAAAAAATGCCTGATTTTGCTGATTTAAAAGCCCCCCCCCCCAAAAAAAAGAGCAGATCCAGCAGACCTGGCTGAGTGACAAAGCAAGCCCCAGAGATGAATTAACATGTTTGTTCTGAGCAGGACGTTAGCAGAACAGTTTCTCTGTCCCGTTTCCCACTCAGGACACTCACTGTCTCCCACGCGTATAACCACACACGCCACCAGGCAGGCATGGCAGCAATTATAATGGGAGTGTGTTCATGCATCCAATTATACACACATTAAAGAAATACTATACAGTTAACAACTTATTCTGACAACAACGTCTCGTCTTATTCTTCGAAATTGGACCACAGGATACACAAAGGTCCACATTAGATACTGGGGCAGTTTTAGAGGGCCGGATCAATCACAGTTTTAATGACCAGTTGTGACCTAATGGTTAGGGAGTTGGACTGGTAATGTAAAGGTTGCAGGTTTGATTCCTGGTTGGAATTGAAAGTGGACGAATCAACTTGCTTCTGTTAACACAATGTTGACGTTTCATTTTCCAAATTTGCCACACACCAGATAATCAGAGTTTTATAGGGAGTTCTAACTTTTTCACATGACTATATATTCTGTTGCGATTTATTTTCTGGAAAATACAGCAGATTTTTATGACACAAAGGCAAGTTTTTCGCTGATCTGCATGTATTAGCCAGAAATTATTTAATGAGCCAGTTTCATTTTAGCACCCAGGGTTATTTATTTATTTATTATTTGTTTATTGCCACATCAGCAATTTACGGCCATTTCGTGGCAAAATGGATATACATAAAATATTACATGATAAAAACAAATTTGTATTACGATAAAAAGTTACTTAGATAAATATATAGGATAAAAATAAATAAAATTCACACAAAAATATACTCAAAGTTAAATATGATTTTTTAGTTCAATTTTTGATAAATAATTTAAGATTTTTCCCGGCGGTACATTTTTAAAAATGTCCATAAAGTACTTTCCTTATAAAACGTTTGTCTAATGGAATTTAAACTATCACATTCCAGCAAAATATGTTTGATGGTAAGTGCAGCCAGGCAGTATTTACATATAGGTGGTGCTTCGTTATTCAGCAAATATAAATGAGTTAACCTAGAATGTCCAATTCGACATCTAGTATAGACAGTTTGATCATGTCTAGTCTCGAAACCATAATTTGCTGAGTGTCTTTTATTTATCTTTGGGTTAATTTCATGTAATTTATTCATTTATGCAGTTGTCCCATTCTCCTTGCCATGTTTCGCTTATGTACAAGTTGATTGTGGGTTTTAAGTCCTCAGGAGGAATTAAACATTCTGTCACTTTCAAGGAGATAGCCTGTTTTGCTGCTTCATCTGCCAGTTCATTTCCATGTAGTCCCATATGACCTGGAACCCAACAGAAGATGATGTCGGAAATTATGGGGTGATTACACTTAGCAGCTTCAAGCGCTTGAAGACAGGATTTGGAATCTGTGCAGATTAAGAAGTTACGGTACAGTGTCCTTTCCATTTGTTCTAAAGCCATATTTATTGCATAAGCTTCTGCGGAGTAAATTGAGCTTTCTCCTGGAATTCGAGTACCAAAGACATCATCTTTAAAAACTACTGCTGCAGTTACTCCTTTGTCTGTTTTCGATCCATCTGTATATATGGGTTCATGATGAGGCAGACTGTCTGTTATTTGTTTGAATTCCTGTTTGTATTCGTTTGGGTGAGTCAAGGACTTCTTCTGTTTGGTTAGGTTTTAGCACCCAGGGTTTTCCCTGGATGGAAATGATGCAGAGTGGGTATCCTAAACATAAAATTTCAACTACTTGAAACAAACACATTTTGCATTTGTAATCTTAAGTAAAACATGATCTTATGTATAAAAGACTAACATTAAATGTAATTAAATACATGACCAGTTCTTAAACGTTTCATGGAGATGTAACATCTGATGGAAGGGATTGCCTCAATTCTCTATTAGGGGTGTCAAAATTAATCGTTTCTTCGGTGCACTGCAATGCAGATGGGGACAATTCGATATCGGTTCAGTAATAGATCATAACCGCTTATTACGCACTGACGTCATTTATCCCCTATGCACGATGTCGCGGTAGAATACTATGGTAAAGGAGGCGAGGGTGAGTAAATAAAACACTCCTACTACTTAAAAAGCAGATAATTGTGCACGCGTGAGTGTGCTGGACACAGTCTTTCACTGACACTGAGGAATGGTAAAGCACGAGCCGCCATTTCACTACTAGGGAGAAATGCTGTAAAACTCCATCTCTGCCTCTCTCTCTCCCACACTCTCTGTTCGTGAGGTAAATTTTCCTCTCCTCTCGGCTGTTAAAGCGATACTTGTGGATCGAGACACAAGCGTGCCTGTGGTCTGAGTTTATTGTATTGTATTTATTCTATTATGGATAACCTGATAACCGCGTGTTATGCGCATATAGACTGACCCGCGGCTGTTTTTCCCGCGTCACTCATGGGTGAACAGCGCTTTCGTTTCTAAAGCCAAGCGGAGCCCTTTTTGTTGAGCGGGTGAAGACAATGACCAGTCATAGGGGTGTAAGAACTTGCCAGTGCTCAAAAAGCAAGCGGGATAATATTGACATTAGTTTATTTGTTATGAATGCTCGTGCTGTCTTCTGTGCATCTATTGGAGTTTTCATTCACAAAGAGTGTTTTTTGAGCAGGTAAAATTAAAGGTACAGTTCATATATCTGACTGCTATTAAACGACAAAATTGTATTACAAATAATATATAAACATGAACATATTTATAGATTTTAATACAATTTTTTTCTTGTGTTGTTAAGAAAAAAAATCTAATTAATGTATGGAAAGCATCATCAATGCACCGTGATATCGAAATGAACCGAATCGATGCCATGATAATCGTAACCGAACCGTGAGACCAGTGTAGGTTCACACCCCTATTCTCTATGCAGTAAAAACACTGCCATATGAGCTTTTTTTTTTTATACACGTGTGGCTTCCTCTCTGGGGGATGTAACATACAGGGAGGCATGTAAAAGTAGTCTATCCTAAATTTATGTGTATAGTTAAGTGTTTATAGTACATGTATAGTTAGATTACCACTCCGTTATATTAGTCATGTACAGGCTTAAAAAGAGTTCTTCTGTCCAGTGTTGCTCATATTTATGATTGTTTATGTAGCACCGTGGTCATGCAAGAAACAACATCTTGTTCCTCTGTACGTCCACACATGTAGCAAGATGACAATAAGCTTGACTGTTTCAACTTGACTTTTCAGTTTGTTTTTAATGATAAGTATCTCAGTCTTACTTCTTGACAAGGATGAGCTCGTCGTCACACACTCTCTCCTGCACTACCTCCTCTGCCTGACCCAACATGGATGGCTCGAACGTCTCCTCGCCCTCCAGGTTAGACAAGGAAGAGCAAACCGTGGCTGTGAAGGAAAAACACACAAGCACTTGTGATTAGAACTCAGTCACTATTCCACACATGGGAGTAAAGCGAGCAGGTTTATTCAGCAGACCTCCAGTAGCTTTAGCGATGCGTTTGAGGTCTTTCTTCAGGACTCTCCTGACAGCCATGGCCCCCACGTCCACAAAATACTTCAGACACATGTCGTCGATTCCTCCTGTGGTCAAAACCACATTCGCCCCTGATGCCAGGATCTTCTGAACACGTTCCTTTGTGATGTCCGATTCCCTGACAAACAAGAGCCACAAAAATGAGGGAAAAAAAAATGTATGGATTGGAAAAAGCGTGCTTAACCTTTCGAAAGTGACAAAAACAGTTCCAGGTCAACTTAAATATTATTCTACCAATTGTTTTTAGTACTTCATATGATGCTCACATAAAAAATAAATCAAAATAGAGTTATTTTTTTTATTTCACAGGGACTAAAACAACCCTGTTATTATTCCTGAAATTATATGATATAATATTATTATTATAATTATTTGACAAAAATACACTAAAAGCAGCACTACTGTGTAAAATCAATACACTTTAAAATCACTGTATCCTATGTTCATATACAGTGCATCCAAAGCGCTTCACTTTTTCCCACATATTTTTATGTTACAGCCTTATTAAATTCATTTATTTCCTCAAGATTCTACACACAATCCCCCGTAATGACAATGTGAAAAAAGAGTTTTTGAAATTGTTGCAAATTTATTACAAATAAAAAAAGCTGAAAAATCAGATGTACATCAGTATTCACAGCCTTTGCTCAATACTTTGTTGATGCACCTTTGGCAGTGATTACAGCCTCAAGTCTTTATATGAATATGATGCCACAAGCTTGGCTCACCTGTCTTTGGGAATTTTTGCTCATTCCTCTTTGCAGTAGCTCTCAAGCTCTATCAGGTTGGATGGGAAGCGACGGTGTACAGCCATTTTCAGATCTCTCCAGAGATGTTCAATAGGATTTAGATCTGGGCTCTGGCTGAGCCACTCAAAGACATTCAGAGTTGTTGTGAAGCCACTCCATTGATATTTTGGTGGTGTGCTTGTGAGTGATGGGGTGTGATGAGCGCTGCCTGGCTTTCTCCAAACGTAACCCCTGGCTTTCACTCCAAAGTGTTCAATTTGAGTCTCATCAGACCAGAGAATTTAGTTTCTTATGGTCTGAGAGTCCTTCAGATGCCTTTTGGCAAATTCCAGGTGGGGAGTGTCTTCCGTCTGGCCACTCTACCATACAGGCCTGATTGGTGGATTGCTGCACAGATGGTTGTCCTTCTGTAAGATTCTCCTCTCTCCACAGAAGAGTGCTGGAGCTCAGACAGAGTGATCATCGGGTTATTGATCACCTCCCTGACTAAGTCCCTTCTCCCCCGATCACTCAGCTTAGATGGCCGGCCAGCTCTAGGAAGAGTCCTGGTGGTTCCAAACATCTTCCACTTATGGATGATTGAGGCCACTGTGCTCACTGGAACTTTCAGAGCAGCAGAAGTTTTTTCTGTAACCTTCCCCAGCCTTGTGCCTCGAGACAATCCTGTCTCGGAGGTCTACAGACAATTCCTTTGTCTTCATGCTTGGTTTGTGCTTTGACATGCACTGTCAACCCTGGGCCCTTATATAGACAGGTGTATGCCTTTTTAAATCATGTCCAATCAACTGAATTGACCACAGGTGAACTCCAATGAAGCTGCTGAAGCATCTCAAGAATGATCAGTGGAAACAGAATGAACCTGAGCTCAGTTTAGAGCTTCACGCCAAAGGCTGTCAATACTGATGTACTTGTGATTCTTCAGGTTTTTAAATTTTTTTTTTTATAAATTTGCAACAATTTCAAAAACTCTTTGTTCACATTGTCATTATGGGGGATTGTGTGTACAATGTTGAGGAAATAAATCAATTTAATCCATTTTGGAATAAAGCTGTAACATAACAAAATGTGGAAAAAGTGAGGTGCTATTAATACTTTCCGCATGCACTGTATAATGCAAAATGTAATTTATTTGTGTTATTCACCACTGAATTTTCAGCATCATTTCCTCAGTTTTTAGACTCACATTATCAAGACACATTTATCAGAAGTGCAAACAGTTGCACTGTTGAGTGTCACTTTTGATTTAATACATTAAACTAACATCTCTAAAAATAAATCAGCTGTCCAGCCCAAAGTTAACACAGACACACGTGTGTGTATCTGCATATAAGAGGCTTCAGGCAGATAATGCTTTATCCCACGCGTATAACTACACACACCACAGATGTGTGGCAGCAAATGTAAATGGGACATTTCAGGTTTTTCTTCATTTTGTTTTCTCTGGTCCAACAACGCGCCTCACCTCTGTCTGATTTGGTCGAGTTTCTCCGGATCACTGATGACCACCTGAACGCCCAGCTTCATCTTGGTTTTCTGCAGGCTGAAGTCCAGACAGGCTACCTTAGCGTTGGCCACACGCTTTACCATCCCTGAACAAATAAAAAGAGTTTCACAGTCACACTAAAGCCTGGCTCACACAGTGCCACTTTTAAAAGCCTTAAATTGTAGTATGTCAGACTGCACAAATATGATCCCCATGTTGCACTGTGAGATTCCATAATGTCCAGGGTTCCCACTTATTCATGAACAGCAGATTCAATGACTTTTTAAAGTACCATTATCTTCAAATGAAGTACCTTTTTTAATACCCCCTGCATATATATGTAGGGCCATGAAACTCCTGACTGTACTTAACATTTCACTGACACTTAATATTGACATTAAAATAGTAATGATGATGTTTTAAATGTGTCATTTTCATGTTTAACGAGCTTTAGTCAAACGTGTTGAATTCAATACTGTAATATTTAAATGTGGTTTCTATAATATGGATCACATGTGTATTATTTATTCTTGTACAAGATTTAAGTTGAAGAATTGATCATTTTTAGTTCTGTTATTGACAGCAGTACAGTACAATTGCTGAATTGCAAATTTAATATCAATCACAATTCAGGCACCGTCGAGGACCTGTGTTTGTTTTGAAGTATTTTCCAGGCCTTGAATCCTTATGTCTGAAATTAAAGTACTTTCAAGACGTGTGGGAACCCTGAATGTCAACAAAAACAATCAAGATGTGCCAAACATGAACACACAAGAAAACTCATCAAGTTTGATGTCTTTCCCCTATATTCTGAAATTCTGAAGTGTGCCTCAATATAAAAAAAAAACAACAAAAATTGACACTGCCACATGCTGGGGGTCTGTTCTTTGTACGTTAATTACACATTTAGCTGTATTTGGTTATTGCCGATATAGCAGCGGTTCCCAACAGGGGGGGTCCCGGCCCACAAGGGGGCCTCAGCAAGCTCTGTGGTGGGGTCACGTTAAAAATGGACAAATTTGTAATTCGTACTCGACAAAAAAATTCTCACTGATTCACCTTCAGCAGCTAATAGTAATGACCCAAGCATACTGAACCCAGGTGAGGAAGCTCCAAACATTTTAGGCCACAGCGCTAGCGATACTGGAAACACAAAGATAGTTACCTGAACTATAGTTTTATTTCATTTTCTCGAAGCAAAGAGTCCCTGACCCAGTCACAGTGCATTATCTGCACCAAAGTTCTTGATAACGAACGCATGAGATCGTCCAAATTAACAAGACATTTGCAGACAACTCATCCTCAATACCGCTGTATCCAATACAAACGGCCTACTGATGGTTTGCTTTTATATTTTACATTAGGCTATTATTTGTGCATAAACACATCTAGATAAGTTAGTCTTTTTTTTGACATACCTACTGCAAAATTATAGGAGCGATAATATCACTAAACGTGGAGAGGGGCCTTACAATATTTTCTGGGGGAAATGGAGGTCTGAGGACAAAAAATGTTGGGAACTACTGCGATATGGCATGATCCAGCAAAGTTTAGTTGCACTTGCGGCTCTTTAAAATGTTGAGATGTTTTCAACTAGCTGCGCCTAGAAGTGCCTGATTTATTTTGGTTTACACTAATTAAAATAAATCAGCTGTCCAGCCCAAAGTTAACACAGACATTTTTTTAGTTATTTCTGGTTCAACAACCCGCCTCACCTCTGTCTGATTTGGTCGAGTTTCTCCTCATATACCTAACTATACAAACTTACCCATTTGAATTAAAGAAAATTGAGTGATTATAATGGGTTACATTTTGTGGCCAGGAATCAGTTGTTAATTTTTTCCAGATGTTATGATTTTACACTTGTTGTGCTTTTTAAACTCCTTCCTTGCTCTACCTGAGCATGAGAAACCCTTATTTCACTTCAGAACATTCATTCATGAATTTACACGACAGCATTACCTACAGCATCTTACCAGAGAAGCGTGACAAAATATACAGTTAAAGTCAGAATCATTAGCCCTCCTTTGAATATTTTTTCTGATAATATTTTTCTTCTGGAGAAAGTCTTTTGTTTTATTTCGGCTAGAATAAAAGCAGTTTTTGATTTTTTAAAACCATTTTAAAAACCAAATTATCAGCCCATTTAAGCTATATATTTTTTTGCGATGGTCTACAGAACAAACCATCGATATACAATAACTTGCCCAATTACCCTAACCTGCCTAGTTACCCTAATTACCCTAGTTAAGCCTTTAAATGTCACTTTAAGCTGTATAGAAGTGTCTTGAAGAATATCTAGTCTAATATTATTTACTGTCATCATGGCAAAGATAAAATAAATCAGTTATTGGAGATGATTTATTAAAACTATTATGATTAGAAATGTGTTGATAAAATCTTCTCTACATTAAACAGAAATTGGGGAAAAAATTAACAAAGGGGCTAATAATTCTGACTTCAACTGTAGCTCCATTAAAATGAACATATCACAAACTAATACGCCATTTGAATGAAACATGCACCCTTCAAACTGAAAACATGGCAAAATGTCCACTTTGCAGGGCACTTGTTGAATTAGAACAAACATCTGACATGAAGAGAGAAACCGATTAAATGTCCAATGTGGTGCGGCGTGAGGACCAGGATTGAGAAACGCTGCAATTATATTTCAAGCGAACGCATAAGCAGACCTTGTGAGCCGACAGTGCAGTTGAGTGCGTATCCGTTGACCAGGAAGCTCTCCTTTTGGCTGCGTCCGTGAGCCTTCAGCACATTGACAGAGTTGATGGGATACCGAGCAACACCTTTACCGTCCACAAACTTCACAGCCACTGCGGCGTCGACCACCATATTAGCGAAGAACTCAGCATCACTGAGAGAGCGTCAAGAAACAACAGCACCGTCTCAAATGATCAGCCCAACACATGCGTTAGTCATCATTTACTCTACCTCAAGCAGCTTTAGAGTTTCTTTATTCTGTTGAACACTAAAGAAGATATTTTAAAGAAAGCTAAAACCATCGACCTTCATAGAATTTGTTTTCTCTACTACAGAAGCCAACAGTTACAGTTTTTCTGCTTTCCTGTGTGTGTGTTCAACAGAACAAAAATGCTCAATGGTTTAAAAACCACTTGAGGGTTAGTAAATAGTGAGCAAACTTTCATTTTGTATGAATTATCCCTTTAATAAAGGCTCATTTTGAGGACTCTAATGTTGCACAGTGCTAAAGGATACACTCCGATGATCTTGGAGGACATGGAGGTCTTGGCGGCATTGAGGAGACACTCTCTGCCCAGGTCATCTGTGCCGATGGTCAGATTCTCATTAATGTAGCGGACAGCCTCCCTGTGAAATGCAGCAGATTAGACTGTTTAAATGAGGCTATATTATACCTGATATGACTGGACTCATTTACAGTTTACACCTGCCTTGTCCACTTTCGACTACTTTCCTGAATAGGGAGGGTATTTTCTGATCTAATGACTTTTTGTGTGTGATATATGGTTATTATTACTACAATTTTAAATGTGTATAATTGTTTAAGCAATTAAGTATATTAATAATAATAAATATATATTATGTGCTGAGAAATGCAAGTAAAAATGTATTAATTTTATATTTTTCCCTAATTATTTTCTAATGCAGCATTTACAATTTCAATATACATTATCGTCCACATTTACATTTGTTTCATGATTGTGAACACTGAGTGCCTTTAGAAATAAAACTTGTACTTTTTTACTAAGAGGCTTGAATTTTCATCATGCAAAAAGGCATTAGATACAATTAACAACAAAACATTATTGATTAAAACCCTCAAAGACTTGTTTAACAAAACACACAATTCAGGCCGCTGCTGGGCTACGTTGCTGGTGCTTTGTGGCAGATAAGGTCTTTGCACACTAGAGTGCGAAGTTTTCATATGCGTATTTATATGCGAAAAATTTGTCAAAGGAGGAAAAGGGAAGAGGAGTAGGCTACATGTTGTGTTCATTCAATACTAGCCTACATAGAGAGGAAGGCTCATCAAAAAGCTGCGCTGGATTACCCTCAAATGCAAAGGTTATTTCAGGAAATCAGTAGCTGCGTCCCAAATGGCATACTATACACTATGCACTTACACACTCAACAGTATAGTATATGTATGTAGTGTCGTCCCAAATGGAACACTAATGCTTTTTTTACTAAGCGGAAATTTAAAACATTTCTCTGATGATGTTTGACATTTGTCAAATCAGTGAAATAAATGACCTAAGTACCAAATAATACCTGCCATGAGTATAGCCGCATTCACCATCGGGAGGCGCTATAGTCACTCTTGTAGGAGAATTTTGCTTTCACCATCAAAAATAAAAGTTATCCAACATGTGCGCCTGATAGCTCCGCCCCTTCCGCTACGTGTGAAAAGCTGCGATCGTTGAGTGCGTGAAGTGTCCATCATTACACACTTCATATTACCGGTTGAATGAGTGCATCATCCGGGTAATTAAAGTGCACTTATTATTTTAAGAGTTTTCAGTGTAAACGCACTACTTGCACTATTTATTCTACAAAATGGCGTAGAATAGTGCATAAGTATGCGATTTGGGACACACCGAGTGAAATTGATACATTCCTTATGATACTTCCAAATATTTACGTACGTAAACAAATCCTGAACAAAGACTAGCAGTATGTATAGATATTATAATATATGATGGCCGCATTGACGTATCAGAGCAACGCAATTTTATGCACTGTGTTCGACAAAGTTATCTGTGGCTCAAGTGACGGCATTTTGTATTTTGCTGTTCGCTTGTACGGTGGCTCTGAACTGTCAAAACACCTCTCAAAATGCTTTTTCGCATGCGAAAAACAAAGGAAAAAAAAAACGAACCCGGTTTGAATTTTTTTTTTTATGACGAACGAAAGTTTCAACATGATTCACACAACATGAGGTCGAATTTATTTTTTAATGCGCAAAAAGTACGTACGAAGATTTCGGATTCAGTGTGCAATAACCTTTAATCTTGGTGTAAACGTAAATAAGATAAAATGCATTTTCGACTACCTTATAAAGGGGCTGACAGTGGAGCCCGCTTAGGCCTGAATTTACAGTAGTGTCTACACATCAACAATAATGCATTTTAACATCAGCAGGTGTAAACAAGGTCTGAAATGTCTTGTGAATCATGCTTGAACACCCAGGTCTTCCTGTCAGCACAGTACGCGGTTCTTACTTGCAGGCTAGTCTGTATCCACTGATGATGGAGGTGGGGTGGATCTTCTGTTTGACCAGCTCATCTGCACTCTTCAGCAGCTCAGCCGCAATGATCACCTACACACACACAGGTTTTCTTCAACATGCTCACACTTTTACTGAAATTCATTCATCTGATTACTTATGTATACTTGATGCTTTGTTTTGTCCCCTTTCTTATAGACAAATGTCCTAATTAGGTTGTAACTCATATTCTGATTCTCAAATACATTTCAAGAGTTCACACTTAGCTGATGATTGATTACAAAGCAAGTTTGGCATGCTGTCCCGGGAGAGAGCCCTGAGCTCGAAAGGTCCTTGAGCCCTGGGCTCCCTCCAGTTTGCAGGGCGAGAGGGGAGCTTTGAGCTCAGGTAGATCTCCAGAACTCTTATGATAAGAGTTGATGACAGAAAATAATTGCTATAAAGAGATATGCTGATGGATAAAAATTTGACTAGTGCTAAAATTATGATTGATCAATTAACTTGTAGTGCATGTTTTTGGAATGTGGCAGGAAACCGGAGAACCTGGGGGAAACACACGTGCGCACGGGAAGAACATGCTAACTTCGCACAGAAACGACAGCCAGTCTGTTAAAGGACTAGAACCGGTGACGTTCTTGCTGTGAGGCAACAGTGCTAATCACTGGGCCACCGTGCCGCCCTATGAAAGGAAAGGTGGAGTAGGGGTGGAAGGGGGGATTCTTCAAATCGAAGATGACTGTAGTAGAAAACCCTGGCTCTTTATAGTGGGTTAGGGATCGTCTGATTGGTTGGTCATACATGGTTAATGCGTAACCAGCCGTGTTCAATCATAATCACGATCATCAGCATCTTAAATCTTTAAAAGGTTTTACTATTTTGATAATAAAAAACATGAACATTTATATATATTTAAGTATGCATTAAATCATCATTGCATCAATTTACACAAAAAACTAATTATGGCTTGTGTGAGGTGTTTGTAATGCAGTAAATTTAACATTATTCTCTCTTCTGGCTGCCGTTATCAGTCTCACACTATTATTTTCCTTCTTCTGAAAGTCTTGATAACCCCATCGTGGAGTTTTTCTGTTATTATTTCAGCAAACAGGACTGTAAAATATATTTGTTGTACTCTCACTGCGCTCTGAGTTTACCCAATCATGACCACTTCTGCTACTGAAGAACCCAGAAATGTGAAAAGGGTCCAGGGACTGAAAACTGAATGTACTCTCAACCTTGTGGAAGCTGCAGCAGAAGCTCTGCATTTCCTGAAGGTTCCGAGAGAGTTTCTGTATCCTGTTAGCATAGCCACACACACTGACGCAGCTCAGATGGATGGTACTATAACAGGAAAATCTGCTATTTAATACACAGCTTCAGCTCACCACTGATGTGGTGCCGTCTCCAACCTCCTTGTCCTGCAGCTCTGCCAGCTCACAGAGGACTTTAGCAGCCGGGTGTTCGACCTCCAGCAGCTTTAGGATAGTGGCCCCGTCATTGGTGATGGTCACGTCCTGAAACGCACAAGCAAATGGTCACAGAAGTCCTTGGATAGCAAGTACACTGTTACTCCAATGGGTGTAGACAAGCAACCATTAAAATAAATGTCACTACTAGGGTTGGGTATTGTTTTAATTTGAGCAATTTCAATCAAATCTGGTTTTAATCGATTCTTGGTTCTGACCCAGAATATTTTTTGGAGAGAGAAAAAACAAAAAAAAACAGCAGATACTTGAAAAAATTCATTTTTACCACATTTATACTATAACCAGCAGAAAGTAAATGTTAAAGGGAATTTGCTCACCCTTAAATAGTTTCAAACTAGGGCTGCACGATATATCGTTTCAGCATCGATAACATGCGTGAATCAAGCGGCAACCTCCTGCTTTCCCTCGTGAAGCTAATACAGAATAACTGAAACTGCAATTCATCGAAATTCCACTAGTCTTGGCTCCATATAGAGCAGATTTCTATTGACCCCACTGTTAAAATGGCCAACTTTACAGCATAAAAAAGGTGTTTACAGTCTGGTACAAAGAACGATTTTGGTTCATATAGCTTATATTATCCTTCATGACAACTGTGAGGGGGTGAATTTTTTTATAACTCATCGGTTTTCTTTATATTAGGTTATATTAAGTCTGCATAATTAAGGGCGTGGCCACTTGAGTGACAGCTAGGTCTCGCTGGTCGCCATCTCTTCACCTCAGCTGATTCCGGCTGATTAGTCGCTGATCTCGCCATATACATCGTATTTTTGTTTTGTTTAATGTTTCTTTACACAGTCAGCTGCCTTTTGGAATTATTTCTTACAATTATCAGATGATTTGGCATGCTTTGTGCACTTAATTGTGCTCACAAACCATTCACGCGGCCTCCATTTCCCAGGTGAGTGAAATTATATACTTGTATACCATCTCTATAAATGTATTTGTTTTTTTTAGGATCATTTATCATTTATATTTTTCTTTAGAGCTGTAATGCACTCCAGAATCTGACAAATTGATTAGCTGTAGGTTATTGAACAGTCATCTGAAGCCTTATCATACAGTGTTAGCCCTGGATTTCATCAATAGCCTTGTATTTACAAACACAGACTACATTTTAAGTATTTGGAAGTAATTTGCGTTTTCCTCCTATAGAAAAACGTCATAAGAACAATGTTTAGTGGCTCAATTTATTACAACAGTGTTTTTAAAAGACTAAACACTTTATTGATATAGTGTACAACCAAGCAATGTAGTCAGAACACAAACGGGTCGCGGGTAATGAAGTATTAAGCAAAATGCTAGCAGGTGTCTGTAGCTCCGCCTCTTTGCCCTTGTTTGGTGTTCCCAGGGCGGTGCAATGACGCGCGAACAAAATGGCAACGGTTGGCCACACCTACTGGTAGCTTCTTTTGGGTTCTTCAGAAACCTATGGGTGACGTCACGGATACTACGTCCATAGCTTTTACGGTCTATGGTAGGGGTGCTCAACCCTGTACCTGGCGATCGACCTTCCAGCTGATTTCAGCTCCAACCCTGATCAAACACACCTGAACCAATTATTTAGAACGTGAGGAGCACTTGATAATTACAGGCAGGTGTGTTTGATAAGGGCTGCAACTGAAAACTGCAGGAAGGTCGATCGCCAGGAATAGGGTTGAGCACCCCTGGTCTATGGTGTGAATCTGCAAGTCACATCGCAGGATCTGCAATGTCAAGTTGGGATTATAATTAACCATTAAATACAGTTCACAACATATGACTTGTGGAGTCGTCGCAAAGTTTTAATCTAATCTAATCTAATAATATAAAAGGCCCGTTACTGTGTAAACTATACTGTTAAACTCCAACTGAAAACCATAAAGCATGATTTATTTTATTTTATGTTTCATGCAGATGCACTCCCCTACAAATGATTCCAATCAATATAAAATAAGGAATTATTACTATATAAGGTCGTCTTGTTAAATCATATTCATATCGCAATATACATTGCAGAAAAACTAATGGGAGAGTAAATGACAGATTTTTTTTTATTTTGGGTGAACTATCCCTTTAACTGTGAGAATGTTATCCTAGCAGCCTGAATGTATTTAATTGTGATCACTATAAAAAAAGGCTAAATGGATTGTCAGTTAATCCAAATTTATACAGCTCTTAACCTTAATTCTAATGTTTTTCACATGTTAATTTATCTATTTTAAGGTTAAGCAAACTGTTTAAGTGTGCTACTAATACAACAGGAACAAAAAATGTCTAAAATCACAATAAAAAACTAAACAAAATAGTACCAAAACTGCAGTATTTATAGCTTTATTTCTGAATAAATCTGCCTCAAAGTAAATTATGACTGCCACCATTTAAATAAAGAACAAAACATATCATATAACATAAAATGGTTTATATACAACTCAATATTTGCATTATTAGAAGAAATAACTACACTGATTATTAAACAATACATTTTTAACTAAATCAATACCGCAATTTTAGGGTTTTCTATAAATGTAAGTTTTGCTGCAATGTTTTTCATCAGACAGATGATCTAGCATATAACAGTAAACATCATCATGGCTTATTCAGACAGGAGGAAACATGCTTAAACTCACTCCGATGTCGTCCACCAACATCTTGTCCAATCCGACGGGACCGAGAGAGCTCTTCACGATGTTAGCAATGGATGCAGCGGCCATGACTGCAAATGAACCAGTAAAACACATCAGCATGTGAACATTTAACATATTTAACAGAATGATAAATGGCTCAGTTATATCTGCACTTTGTGCCTAATTTATATAATTTGGATCATAAACATTCATTCATTCATTTTCTTTTCAGCTTAGTCCCTTTTATTAATCTGGGGTCGCCACAGCAGAATGAACCGCCAATTTATCCAGCATATGTTTTACCAGCGCAGCCTTCCAGCTGCAACCTATCACTGGGAAACATCCATACACACACACTCACTACGGCCAATTTAGCTTACCCAATTCACCTATACCACATGCTTTTGGACTTGTATGGGAAACCGGAACACCCGGAGGAAACCCACACCAACACGGGGAGAACATGCAAACTCCACACAGAAATGCCAACTGACCCAGCCGGGGCTCGAACCAGCAACCTTCTTGCTGTGAGGCGATCGTGCTGGTCATAAACATTTTATATTATAAATATTAATATATTTAAATATAAATAAACATTTGATGCGATTAATTTTGGCCCAGCACTAGTTAAAATCCAAACTTAAAGTAAGACTTCATCTATGAATGAAAATATCACAATTTCCTCTCCATACACTTGTTCCAAACCTGTTTGCAGGGCTCGAAATTGCGACCATTTTGGTCGCATATGCGCCCAAAATTTAATCTATGCGACCTCATAATATATTTGGGAGCATTTGTGCGATTGCATATAATGGTTGTAGTGGGACTTGTTTCGATTTTTTCTAAAAACGTGCTGAATCGGACTTCCCTGCCGCTATATTGGTTCATATTAGCTGTCAATCACTCAAGGCTTTCCGCTGTCAGATAACAGGGCGCCAGCCGAGATCAATCGAGGGTTTTCGGAGAAGGTGCCTGAATCTCGATGTGTTGCATTCACTGCGTGTTCAGTGCAAATGTCCGCCAAATGTAACACTGTACAGTACACATCATCGGCAAAGAAGCTCGCCTTTACTAAGTTTAAACTGAATCTGCGGCTCATAAAGAACGGTATTTGCGCCGGTGGTCATCACGAGAATCCTACTCTGCCCCGCTCATATATTGGGTCGGCTGACTCGCCTGCTTTTTTCCACAAACACACACACAAAAAAAAAAAATGAAAATCAGCGCATAACGAGCATTTAAAAGACACAAACCGAAAGCAAAACTTTTAAAGAGTAGCAGAAGTGAGACTTTTCTTACTTTCTTTGGTCCATTCTTTCTTGAGATGAATATTATTTTTCTATTTACTGATGACTGCTTTGCAGCTTTCAGCATTGGATTGAATGATTTATTATAATCTTACGTTTGTTTTAGCAGAATTATTATTTATTAAATTGACATGCGTATAAAAACAACAGTGCAAAATAAATATTTCTTATTGCAATGCTTCATTTTTGTTTGATGCAAACCATAAATGTATTTTTCATAAAGTAACAGCAGGACCTTTTACAGTACATAACTCGCATTCAAGCACATTCAGGGCAGCATGATAATGAGAAATGTTATTCATTGTAAGTATTATTGACATCATCGTCGTCATTAATATTTTATAATTATTAGACATTCATTTTGGAATTATTGCACAGATATCAATAAGTCATCACAGCATTAGTTAGATAGTTGTTTCTGGGTTTTGTTAGTCCTGATTTATGGTGTTTTCAAATACAACAAATCCCTTAATATACAATTTGCAGTGGTGCTCATTCATTTTTGGTGGGTGCTCCTAAATTATTTCTGGTGCTCCTAAATTTTTGAAGTTGGGAGCACCGGTGCTACCAAATAAAAAAGTTAACTTTGAGCCCTGTGTTTGAGATACGTTGATCTGTTCAATATAAAAGATGATACTTTGGAAACCGGTAACCTTTTAACAATGGCTACTGGCATCCAACATTATTTAAATCATTTTCTATTGTGTTCAACAGAACAATAAAAACTCAAACTACAAAATCACCGGCCATTTACTTCCAAACCTTGCATTTCTTTCTTCTGTTGAGCATAAAAGATATCTTAAAATGTTAGAAACCTGTAATCATTGACATCCGTAGCAGGAAAACAAAGACTGTGGAACTCAACGCTTACAGGTTTCCAAAATATCCTCTTTTTTTGTTTAACACAAAAAACCACATAGGATAGGAAACATAAAGGCTGAGTAAATGACAACGTTTCCTTTTCTGGTCACACTATAGCTTTAACTCAAAATCAAATTGAAAACCAGTTAAATAAAGTGACATTACAGGGTATTCGTAGTACTTTTAGTTCTTTGTTATGCTGTGCGAGCTCACATATGGGGAGTATTGAGGTAAAGTTGGTTTTATATTCGCACATTGGTTCAGTGACAGCTCCCCGTGTTGCTTACCATGGTACTTTGAATATTCGGACTGAAATTACATGCAAGTAAGACTTCAAAACAACATTAGCACTATGTAATTGACTGTGAACAATGCTGTACTTTGATAGTCATTGGCTGCTAATATGATTTCACTATTTAGAATTTGCAATTAATAGATTTCTGAAATGTATTAATAAGGAGAAAGTCTTAATGTGTGAATATAAAACCAACTTTACCTCTATTATGGCAGTTTACTCAATACAAAATTGTAGTGACACCAATCATGACATAGACCCATACAGCATCCTGTTAAGGTCTTAAGTCATTAATGTGATATATGCATGTACAGGCAGTGCAGAATTATTAGGCAAATGAGTATTTTGAGCACATCATCCTCTTTATGCATGTTGTCTTACTCCAAGCTGTATAGGCTCGAAAGCCTACTACCAATTAAGCATATTAGGTGATGTGCATCTCTGTAATGAGAAGGGGTGTGGTCTAATGACATCAACACCCTATATCAGGTGTGCATAATTATTAGGCAACTTCCTTTCCTTTGGCAAAATGGGTCAAAAGAGGGACTTGACAGGCTCCGAAAAGTAAAAAATAGTGAGATATCTTGCAGAGGGATGCAGCACTCTTAAAATTGCCAAGCTTCTGAAGCGTGATCATCCAACAATCAAGCGTTTCATTCAAAATAGTCAACAGGGTTGCAGGAAGCTTGTGGAAAAACCAAGCCGCAAAATAAACTGCCCATGAACTGAGAAAAGTCAAGCGTGCAGCTGCCAAGATGCCACTTGTTACCAGTTTTGCCATATTTCAGAGCTGCAACATCACTGGAGTGCCCAAAAGCACAAGGTGTGCAATACTCAGAGACATGGCCAAGGTAAGAAAGGCTGAAAAACGACCACCACTGAACAAGACACACAAGCTGAAACGTCAAGACTGGGCCAAGAAATATCTCAAGACTGATTTTTCTAAGGTTTTATGGACTGATGAAATGAGAGTGAGTCTTGATGGGCCCGTGGCTGGATCGGTAAAGGGCAGAGAGCTCCAGTCCGACTCAGACGCCAGCAAGGTGGAGGTGGAGTACTGGTTTGGGCTGGTATCATCAAAGATGAGCTTGTGGGGCCTTTTCGGGTTGAGGATGGAGTCAAGCTCAACTCCCAGTCCTACTGCCAGTTTCTGGAAGACACCTTCTTCAAGCAGTGGTACAGGAAGAAGTCTGCATCCTTCAAGAAATACATGATTTTCATGCAGGACAATGCTCCATCACACGCGTCCAAGTACTCCACAGCGTGGCTGGCAAGAAAGGGTCTAAAAAAAGAAAAACAATTGACATGGCCTCCTTGTTCACCTGATTTGAACCCCATAGAGAACCTGTGGTCCATCATCAAATGTGAGATTTACAAGGAGGGAAAACAGTACACCTCTCTGAACAGTGTCTGGGAGGCTGTGGTTGCTGCTGCACGCAATGTTGATGGTGAACAGATCAAAACACTGACAGAATCCATGGATGGCAGGCTTTTGAGTGTCCTTGCAAAGAAAGGTGGCTATATTGGTCACTGATTTGTTTTTGTTTTGTTTTTGAATGTCAGAAATGTATATTTGTGAATGTTGAGATGTTATATTGGTTTCACTGGTGAAAATAAATCATTGAAATGGGTATATATTTGTTTTTTGTTAAGTTGCCTAATAATTCTGCACAGTAATAGTCACCTGCACACACAGATATCCTCCTAAAATAGCTCAAACTAAAAACAAACTAAAAACTACTTCTAAAAATATTCAGCTTTGATATTAATGAGTTTTTTGGGTTCATTGAGAACATGGTTGTTGTTCAATAATAAAATTAATCCTCAAAAATACAACTTGCCTAATAATTCTGCACTCCCTGTATATATGTAATGGCAGATAAGTTAATGCATGCATCACATACAATGTTCAACATAATAGTACTGTGGTGCAAACAAAGATGTCTTTCCATCACATCAGTCATCTCTTATATAATCCCTTAAGTGGTTCCATACCTTTATGAGACTCTTTATTCTGTTTAACACATAAGATATTTTGAAGAAAGCTGAAAACATGAAACCACTGACTTCTATTTTATTTGTTTTTTCATATACTGGAGGTCAATGATTACAGGTTTTTTTGCCTTCTTCAAAAATATCTTCTTTTGAGTTAAACAAAATAAAGAAACTCATAATGGTTTGAAACCAGAGCGAGTCAATGATGACAGAATTTTCTTTTTTCCACATTCGTTCAGAGACAGCTCCATACATTGTTCACCATGGTACTTTGAATATTCAGACTGAAATGACATGAAAATTTGACTTTAAAACAACATTATTTAGCACAATTTAATTGACTGTGAACAGTGCTGTACTTTGATGGTTGTTGGCTGATTATATGATTTCACTATTTAGAATTTGCAATGCATACTTTTCTGAAATTATATTATTAAGGAGAATGTCTGAATATGCGAATATAAAACCAACTTTACCTCAATCGCTGAATGGAAATAATGTAACGTCATTAGTGCCTGTACAGGACATCGTTATTGAGATAAATTAGGTTTTATATTAGCACATTCGTTCATTTAACGGTCCCTATATTGTTTATAGAGGTAAAGTTGATTTTATATTCGCACATTCGTTCAATTTAGAAGTCTCCATGTTGTTTGCCATGTTACTTTGAATATTCGATCGGAATTAACATGCAAGCATGACTTCAAAACAACATTAACACTGTCTAATTGACTGTAAACAATGCTGTACTTTGATAGTCGTTAACTGCTTATATGATTTCGCTATTTAGAGTTTGCAAATAATACCTTTATGAAAGTATATTATTAAGGAGAATGTCTGAATATCCGAATATAAAACCAACTTTACCCCTATATATTGTTTACCACGATAATTTGAATGTGGAGTCTGAAATAGCATACAAGTATGACTTCAACACAACATTAGCACCATGTAATTGTGAACAATGCTGTACTTTGATAGTCATTGGCTGCTAATATGATTTCCCTATTTAGAATTTGCGGAGTACTTTTCTGAAACAACGTTAAGCAGAAAGTCCGATCGGATGTGCGAATATAAAGCCAATTTTACCAGTTACATATTTTAGGTCTACAACGTTACTAAAGCGTTATATATTGTAATAGATCAGTAATGTTAATGCTGTGGTTCCTGTAAGCCGCACGTGCTGCTCGCGGCACCGGCCGCCGCTCCTACGTTCAAACACCGGCTGCGTCAGACCGTTCGCCGGGACTCTGCGTTATGTTACGGTCAATTACTAGCTCTTCCAGACTCACCGTTTTGAGTCCTCACGGACTCGCCGGACGTCCTCTGGCCGAGCACGGTTAACGGACCCTCTGTCATGGACATGTTGGACATGTTGGATTGGAGAGAAGAATGGTGGCGCGCGCGGTGGGTTATGGGTTGGCTGGGCGCGGGAGGGGCGCGTGTGGAAACTTCCAGATCATTCGAGACGAGCGGCTCTCAGTTCATAATAAACACACTCACGAGCCACTATAAACACTCAACTCTGCACACCGATGTCTATAAAGAGGTATGTAACCTCACATATTAATTCAAACACTGTTTGACGTATTAAAAACTACATTTCCCAGTTTGCATCCTTTTCTTCTTCTATGATGTTTTATGGAGGTGTTAGGTGCGTTTACCGCCACCTACTAGGATGGAAGCATATTGAGGTCAAGGGAAAACTAAACTTGAAAGGCTCCGATTTTATTCCTTTTAAGATGTAAGATAAGTCCTTGGTGTCTCCAGAATGTGTCTGTAAAATTTCAGCTCAAAAATACCCGTCAGATCACTATTAGTCAGACATGGGTGAAACAGAAATCCAGCTCATTAGTATAACAGTATTAGTATATCAAGGCCCAATTCCAATTACCCCTTATGCCCATAGATATTTACATTAGATGTCGCCTATCCCAACCCAGTGGCGCAGTAGGTAGTGCTGTTGCCTCACAGCAAGAACGTCGCTGGGTCGTAGGTTCGAACCTCGGCTGGGCTGGGTCAGTTGGCGTTTCTGTGTGGAGTTTGCATGTTCTCCCTGGGTTCGCGTGGGTTTCCTCCGGGTGCTCCGGTTTCCCCCACAGTCCAAAGACATGCAGTACAGGTGAATTGGGTAAGCTAAATTGTCCATAGTGTATGAGTGTGAATGTGTGTGTGGAAGTTCCCAGAGATGGGTTGCGGCTGGAAGGGCATCCGCTGCGTAAAATCGTGCTGGATAAGTTGGTGGTTCATTCCGCTGTGGCGACCCCGCAAGGGACAAAGCCGACAAGAAAATGAATGAATGAATGAATGTCGCCTATCCTGTTGTTGTCTATTGGAAGGAATGCGTCAATAGAGCCGCCATTTTAGTACAGGGTATCGCTCCTTTGGAATGAATGCGAAACCAAGCTGCAGTGGAGGGGTGTGGCCATCCAGAGGCAGAGATATACACATATATACATACATTTATGATCGGGAGTTTTCCCGGTGGTCATTACGCAAATATATATATTTTTGAAATTACGAAAATTATAATTTTACATCACTTTTCTACATTGATGGATAAGTGACCCCATGGACATCCTGACAAACAGCATGAGTTTGTGTGTATGGAAATGTATTATCCTCCCTCCCTGTTTAAATTTGATCTAATCTGTGTCCTAAAACACACCCCCTCTCCTGCTTTTACTTCTCATTTTAACGAAGGGAGCAATTCGTTTGTGAATGGATCTCCGTTATGAACGACTTGTTCACTTAGCCGACAATAAAGTTTCTAGCACGGCAGCATCTTGTTGTCATTTCTTTTGCATTGTTTGCTTATTTTATTCAACAAAACTAGCATAAGCATAGTATTTAATGCAAGTTGGTGCTACTTTACCTTGGTCAGCAGTGACTGTATCATCATAACGTTACTCAAAAGTTCATAACATACAAAAACGTAAAAAACGAAATCTTACCTATGAAATGTTCTGCCTTTGTGCTTTGTTTTCTTTGTTTGCTCCTTACTACACCCATACACAGCGCTAAAGTCCAGCATCTTCACGTTGGCACACTGTCTTGACTAGTACTGTTGAATAACATTTGTGCTGGGAGCACTGTACAAATGTGGCGGCGCTATTGACGCATGCTCAGGGTTCGTATGCGATATCTAGTGTATATATCTATGCCTTATGCCAAGTTCAGACTGCATGATTTTAGCCCCGATTTTGACTCGCCGACAGGTTTTGAGAAATGTAATTCCACCCTGCTGAAAAATCCAGCTTAAACCAGCCTAAGCTGGTTGGCTGGTTTTAGCTGGTCGACCAGCCTGGTTTTAGAGGGGTTTTGGCCATTTACAGGCTGGTTTCCAGCCATTTCCAGCCTGGTCTTAGCTGGTCAGGCTGGAAAATGACCTGCTTAAACCAGCTAAAACCAGCTTGACCAGCCTGGTTTAAGCTGGACATAGCTGGTTTTGGCTGGTCAAGCTGGTTTTAGCTGGTCAACTCCCAGCCTGACCAGCTAAAACCAGGCTGGAAATGGCTGGAAACCAGCCTGGAAATGGCCAAAACCCCTCTAAAACCAGGCTGGTCGACCAGCTAAAACCAGCCAACCAGCTTAGGCTGGTTTA
Organism: Danio kyathit; assembly: GCA_903798195.1. Classification (NCBI taxonomy): domain Eukaryota; kingdom Metazoa; phylum Chordata; class Actinopteri; order Cypriniformes; family Danionidae; genus Danio; species Danio kyathit. The sequence continues at coordinate 3,287,754 of LR812541.1, read as the reverse complement.
AGCTGTTTTTTTCAGCAGGGCAGTTTCAAGAAATGAGCCAAACCATTAGAGAAAAACTGTAATATGTCCTGAGGCAGAAAACCATGGAAATCAATAGTGTCAAATAACTATAAACAACAACAAAACACAATAAAGCACAGTAAACAACAACCATACAATCATATAACTATCTTACAAAAAAAGACACTTGATTCTTGGCCATACAAAATGAAACCCATTATAATTACTCAATTTTGTTTCATCAATTCAAATGTACAGGATTTGAATAGTCAGGTAAATAATTTGTAATCACATAGGTTTATATTTTGTACAAAACTGCCTCATGGTGATGTTAAATTACCAAATGGCGTACTTGAGATAATTTCAGCACTATTTCTTTTACATGCACTGAAAGATATCACAACACAGAACACTGTGGGTTCAGGAGAGCTCTGCTAGATGGCGCTGTTAACTCATAATTGGTTAATCCACATTAGCCCTAACTTTAACACGGAAATTATTTCGGCATATGGAGATTTTCTATCTGTTGAATGTACATGGGATGTAGACTCATTATTGCTGTGCATTGTGGGATTGATTGAGTGTGCTTCATAATGTCTGCTAGGGTTTCGGACACCACTAGAAATGGCTGCTGAGGGTATGAGGCGTGATTTTGGATAAAGCTAAGTGTGTGTATGTGTGTGTGTGTGTTTTTTTTTTGTGCTGTGCAGGAACTCATGAATGCTGAAGCAGTAGCGCAGCAGTGGAGGATTCCTGACGAGACTCTGAGCTCCAAGTGGATCACCAAAAAACCCAGGAGTCCCATGAGCCCACCAGCAAATGACAGGTTCAGGAGATTATTTGCTCTAAATAAACAGTTAATATCATGATGTGATGAACAAAAACATGATCTTAATATGACTAATCTAAATGCATTTTATTTTATTTATTTCACAAGGGAGAGTGTACATTAATAAACGTAAATGTACCCAAATGAGCCCAATTAAAATTAGTTTTCATTGGTGGTCCCTCTGCCAGATGTTAAAGGCCATACCAATAAAAATATTAATTAAAACTATAAACAATACTCAAATTAATGACAAAAAAACCCCACCATATCAAAAAAAAAAAAAAAAAAAAAAAAAAAATATATATATATATATCAACAATATAAATAAAATAATATATATATATATATATATATATATATATATATATATATATATATATATATATATATATATATATATATATATATATATATATATATATATATATATCGCAACATAATATTTTAATATTTTTTCTTCTGGAGAAAGTCTTATTTGTTTTATTTCGGCTAGAATAAAAGCAGTTTTTAATTTTTTAAAAGCCTTTTTAAGGTCAAAATTATTAGCCTCTTTAAGCTAATTTTTTTTTTCGATAGTCTACAGGACAAACCATTGTTGTACAATAACTTGCCTAATTACCCTAACCTGCCTAGTTAACCTAATTAACCTAGTTAAGCCTTTAAATGTCATTAAGCTGTATAGAAGTGTCTTGAAAAATATCTAGTCAAATATTATTTACTGTCATCATGGCAAAGATAAAATAAATCAGTTATTAGAGATGAGTTATTAAAATTATTATGATTAGAAATGTGTTGAAAAAATCTGCTCTGTGTTAAACAAAAATTGGGGAAAAAAATAAACGGGGGATAATAATTCAGGGGGGCTAATAATTCTGACTTCAACTGTATATATAAATGTATATTCCAAACTGTATACTTTGTTAGACCAACTTATCAGACATCATAGAATTTAAATAATTATTTGCAGCTTTTTAATAAAGAATTTCTAATAAACCTAAAGTTAGCCATATTAAATTTTACTCTCTTACATTTTTATATGCATTTGATCAGACATTAGCTGTGTTTCCATGCAAAAATGTGAATTAATCTTGTCCACTTAACTGGTAATTCACATAAAGAATTTGTGAATAAAGCACCGTTCCCATCTAATGAGTCAAACAGAACCAAATCATCAGTCCCTGATAATCTGCCGCCAAAAGAAAAAAAGGCATTTGCTGGACTGGGAGAACCTACTGTGGGAGTACTTGTGCTCCTGAAGAGTGAAGCCATGGGCCTTTTGATCTCCCCCTGGTGGCTGGATTACAAAAATGTATCCTACTTAGTTGTGCACATGCAGTTTTATGTGCATTTTCAAAACTTCCATTAAGCATTTTTTATGTGCATATCCAAAATGTGCATAAAATAGTTGGATGGAAACGTGAGAGCGAGTGAGAGCATGCGTCTGATTGCTGTGAACTCCAGAGACAGCCGAGTCTTTGCAGCCTAAACTGCAGCTCTGCACAAGACGTTTGGCCATAGGAGAAATGGTCGTGCACAACTGAGCCTGGTTTCTCTCGAGGTTTTTTAAATCTTCACTTTCGCCAGTTGGTGAAGTTTTTTCCTCGCCGCTGTCGCCACTGGCTTGCATGGTTTGGGACTTGTAGAGCTGCGCATCGATGGATTTGCTCTTCAGTGTTTGGACTCTCAGCAGTGAATATTAACCCACACTGAACTGAGCTAAACTGAACTGAACTTAAACTCTGAAAACTGAACTGACACTTTCAATGCACTATAATCTTCTACGTGAAGCTGCTTTGACACAATCCACATTGTAAAAGCGCTATAAAAATAAAGATGAATTGAATTGAAAACGTATCGTGTTCATAAACAAAACAGAAACACATGTGATTGGTTCATATTTTCAGCATTATAAGAAATCTGATACAGTGTCCGCAGATCAAAAACAAATGCTGTGATTTCAGTTGATGACCTGCTTTGAATCAGCCTTTGTTAATGCATATTTCAAAATGTGCATTTACACAGGCTGATGGAAACAAAGGTGGTTTTGGACTTCACCCTCCAAATCTGGACATACTACATCAGCAATGTTGACATTATCGTGACATTTTATGACAGTAATCATTATGTTGGATATGCATTTTTTGCCAATAACTATTAAGTTTGTTCATTCATTTTCCTTCGGCTTAGTCCCTTTATTCATCAGGTGTCGCCACAGTGGAATGAACCGCCAACTTATCCAGCATATGTTTTACACAGCGGATGCAACCCAGTATCGGGAAACACCCATACTCTCTCACATTCACACACATACACTACGGACAATTTAGCTTATTCAATTCCATGTGTTTGGACTTGTGGGGGGAAGCGGAGCACCCGGAGGAAACCCACGCCAACATCGAGAGAACATGCAAACTCCACACAGAAATGCTTACTGACCCAGCCGGGAATCTTCTTGTTGTGACAGTGCTAACCACTGAGCCACCATGTTGCCCAACTATTAAGTTAATCAAAGATATAACATATAAAAAAGCTCTCTTAAATAAATGAAAACAAGTACTATTTGGCCTTGTCTCCATCTTGTATCATGGTATCCAAAGTTCCCTTCATTTTCATTCATTCATTTTCTAGTTCGGCTTAGTCCCTTTATTAATCTGGGGTTACCAGAGCGGAATGAACCGCCAGCTTATCCAGCACATTTTTACGCAGTGGATGCCCTTCCAGCCGCAACCCATCATTGGGAAACATCCACACACACTCATTCACACTTACTACGGACAATTTAGCCTACCCAATTCACCTGTACCGCATGTCTTTGGACTGTGGGGGAAACCCACGCGAACGCAGGGAGAACATGCAAACTCCACACAGAAACGCCAACTGACCCAGCCGAGGCTCGAACCAGCAACCTTCTTGCTGTGAGGCAACAACACTACCTACGGCGCCACTGCGTCGCCTCCCTTCATTTTCTTTATTTAAAAAGTTGATTGTTTAAAAAGATAAGCAGTTCAAATACACAAACAGTTAACTTTGTGATGGCAAACATCAAGACAAAAGCAGTTTAGAAGGTTTATTTGTTTCCTACAATACATCTTCGACCAGTTACTATAGGAAGTTATAAAAAAATGACAACTTAAATTAAGATCATGGAAACAGATATTGATGAAAATGTACATCTTTACAAACAGAATGTTTAAAAGGAGGGAAAGTGCAAAAGTAACAATTTCAATGGATAACTGTCCCCACCAGTGAAACAGAAAAACAAATGTACAACTAAATAAAACAAGAAAGAAAACTATATAAACATACTTCATTCAATGCTTCCATACAGATTTCAATTCAGCCTATTTACACTGGTACTTAGTGTCATGGTTAGGTGATTTCCTATTTCAATGTAACATTTTGATAAGGTAACATATCTGAACAATGTGTTTGCAAAAAAAAAAAAAAAACTGCAATATTCACAGCACATTTTAAACTTTTTTCAAAGTCATACCAGCTGAACAACTACTTTAAACATAATAAATAATGTTTCATCAAATGGAAACATCTGAAAATTGTGGGGAAGTAAAACAAATTTACTAGAAGTAAATAAATAGGTAAATTCACACATCTAATTATGGGATGAAAGTGTGTGAGCCAACCAGTGTGTAGTTTGAAGGCGGAGAAAGGGTGAGGACAGCCAATATCTTAAACACTAAACACAATTTCAAGAGTTCACACTTAGCTGATGATTGATTATAAAGCTTGTTTGGCATGCTATCCCACTCGTTTGCAAGGCGAGAGGGGAGTTTGAGCTCAGGTAGATCTCGAGAACTCCCCTGCTGTAGATAATGAACAGATAGTTTGCACTTAAGAGATAACTACTTACTAGGAGCATGTCTATGGTGCTGATTTGGATTAGTCAATTAACTTAAGTTGTGTGTTTTTGGACGATGGGAGGGAAACCGGGGGACCCGGGGGAAACCCACGTGAGCACGGGGAGAACGTGTAAACTCCACACAGAAACGTCGGCTGGCTTGGTAAGGACTAGAACCAGAGACGTTCTTGCTGTGAGGCAACAGTGGTAACCACTGGGCCACCGTGCCACCCATCTAGGTAAGGATGAGGAGTAGAGGTGGAAGGGGGGATTCTTCTAAATGAAGATGGCTGTTATATGGAACTTAGGGTATTTATAGTGGCTTAGGAATCGTCTGATTGGTGAATCATGAATTGAATAATGTGGGACCAGCCAACGCTATCTCACGGCAATTCGTAACTTTTTCATTAGTGGCTAATTCGTATGAATTTGTACGATCTAATTCGTACAAATTAGTACGATTTGCCCATCACCCAATGACGGTTGGGGTTAGGGGTGGGGTTAGGTGCCACGCCTCCTTTTTAAAATCGTACATTTTCGTTCGACTGAACTCGTATTCGTACGAATTAGCCACTAAACTGACAAAACGTAAAATACTTACGTTTCCTCGTGAGATCAGGCTGGACCAGCCGCAAGCAATCATAAGCACGTGATCCTCTCGAAATTAGTTTATAAATAAACTTCACTAAATGATCAGATAACAGATTGTACTGAACTGAAGTTTACATCAAATAATTACAGAACATTTTTGACACCTCAGACTCCCCATTCTTCGTCATCGTCTCCTGAAACACAATCTGATTAACCTAAAATTAACTCTTTATAAATTATATTCTATTTTTTGCCACTTACAGTTTCTAGCCGTGGTCCTGACATGAACAAAAATTAAGTCTAGATGTCTGAGGCGTGGTATATTGTACCTAGGCTCTTAGCAAAATCCAATCACCTTTTAAATATACTTACAATTTTACATTCAGATAAATCTATGTCTATATCTAATTTACAGCATAGTAAAATATATATGGATTCTATGTATTATTGGCCTGGAGAAAATCTGGCATGCAAATATTACAAATTACACACTGAATGGCTGATAGTTTCCTGTAGATGCAGCCACTTACATGACCAAAATCACTTGCTTCTACACAATTAAAAGGAAAATATTTAGTTATTGCCTTAAGTAACCATCAACATGTTTACACAGAAATAATGTCAGGTAATTTAATAAGAATCACCAGTCGTGTGCCTTTTTTGGCTAACCTAAGCTTGTATGGCGACATTTATATACAGTACATGTTCTAGAATATTACAACCAGTAGTTTGAGAATATTGTTACAGTTACAGAGAGAAATAAGTTGTGAGTATGATTCAAGCCCCTGTTCCCAATGTTATTCTTTCATTTTCTTGCTTTTCTAAATTAAGGCTAGTTTATAATTCTGCGTCGAGTGATCATCGTGACCCACTGCACCTGCCTTGAATGTAGTCCTGCATTTACTTCTGCATGCTGTTTGTGTTGCTTTGGAATAACACTGCAATAACAAGCCCACTGAAGCTAAGCAGGGCTGCGCCCGGTCAGTACCTGGATGGGAGACCACATGGGAAAGCTAGGTTGCTGCCGGAAGTGGTGTTAGTGAGGCCAGCAGGGGGCACTCAACCTGCGGTCTGTGTGGGTCCTAATGCCCCAGTATAGTGAAGGGGACTCTATACTGCACAGTGAGTGCCGTCTTTCGGATGAGACGTTAAACGGAGGTTCCGACTCTCTGTGGTCGTGAAAAATCCCAGGATGTTCTTCGAAAAAGAGTAGGGGTTTAACCCTGGCATCCTGGCAAAATTTTCCCACTGGCCTCTGTCCATCATGGCCTCCTAACCATCCCCATATCATAATTGGTTTCATCACTCTGTCTCCTCTCCACCAATCAGCTAGAGTGTGGTGTGCGGTCTGGCGCAATATGGCTGCCATCGCGTCATCCAGGTGGATGCTGCACACTGGTGGTGGATGAGGAGATCCCCTCCCAATGTGTAAAGCGCTTTAAGTGTCTAAAAAAAAGCGCTATATAAATGTAAGGAATTATTCTGAAACGCTAGCTGGCAGTAGGTTTTTATGTTCCTCTGTGTCAAGTTTCTTTGCGGGTGTTTTGTTTTTTCTGAATGCTACCTTAATGTACAAGTAGCTCAAACTCGCTCATTCAGAGGTGGGAACCGGCGGACATGCAACACCTTTAATCATAAAGTAAACACAAAACTAAAGTTTCCATCTGGAGCTCCTTCACACTTGTGAACACTCGCCTCATCAGCACCGCCCACACTCGTCACCGCTACCAACCAAGAGAGCTGACCAATCACAGAGCTTGCGCTACGCATCGTTGTGACATGTAGTAGTTACATTTTTTGAGAGGTGTGCGGCAGTGTTGGCATCAGCCATGGCGAGGGTTATGAGACCACCGCGAAGGCTGCGCCGGACCATAAGCTTGCGCTTGATGCAGCAGTATAAATCAGCCTTTCCCTTTGCACCTTTGTAAAACCTTGAGTCATAATCTCACCTTTACACTGGAAGTCTTGTGATATTGCTTCTTCATATTAAGGAAAAGAGAGAGAAAATAAATCATTCGACAGGTGTTGTGTACAGTGTTCTTGTTTAGATCTTACTGTTTAAGAGTAGAGATGAGCAGAGTAATGTTGAATCGTTTTGTGTTATTGTTGAGTGCACCGAGCTCAATAAAGTACAATGAATTGCAGTTAAAATGTTCATGTGCTTTATGTTGTGTCTTAAAGTTTTGTAACATTTTCCATGTGCAAGTTTGATTTTGTTGTGTCTTATCCTCTCCTTGCTATGCATGTGATCCGCTGTCCATCATTCATGCTTCCTATACAATACTGCTTGACCCGAGACACTGGAACTTATCCCTCAGTGACTGAACAATAGTGGGTTGATTTAGACCTTGCTGGCTGCAATCTGGATCATTCCACATGTATCCCTGCAGAGCCATATCAGCGCTAGTGGAAACTTGCTGTCCTTTCACAAGGGTTTGCATGCTGCCCGCAGTTCCTGCCAATTCTTTCTTCTGCTCTTCACCCTCATCTTCAGAACGGATCTCTACATAATCATCATCGTCATCTCCGGTATCTTTAAAGTTGGCCAGATAATTCTCAGTGGCACTTTGAGCATTCAGTGGTGCCTGCCTGTTCAGCACCAGGATTTGCTGTGAGTCCCGCAGTGTAATATCACATGGCGTCGAGGGCTCTGATTTCCCCTGGACTGGACATTCAGGGAGGCTGTGCTGACGAGGCACTTGTGTCCTTGGTTCTTTACAGTTCCCCTCCCACATCCCAGTACACTGACCCTTGCTGCTCACTTTTTCAGGGTGGTCTATCAATGAAGACGAGGACTTGCAGCGATTATAGGAAGACACCTTAGCGCTCCTTGGTCCAATTGAACTGTAAATGTGTTCAGAGTCATCTTTACTTGGTGTCACACAAGCACTCCAGCGCTGATTGGGAGGAGTGCTAGGAGTAGGTGGAAGGTTCTTCAGTGCAGGACTAGAACTTGCAGGGGTTATTCCTCGCTGTGGGGTTGAAGTTTCTGCTGGCCACGACACAAAATCAGCAAGTTCTCCGTTACTATAGGTGCAGTTTAACCAGTCATCTTGAGTCAAGCTCTCAGATAAGGATGAGGATGAAGAGGTGCTGGGGAAAAGTGGATGCGGGCCTGCAATACTGATAGATGACTTCAGCATTGGAGTACCGGTTGGAGAACCCTTAAAAACCACATGTTCATACAAATGCGAGTACTCTGCTATTCTTGCACCTAAGCAGAGAAAAAGGAATATAGGAGAAAGTTTTATTTTCAGTTTTGCATCAACAAATATTTTAGAACAAAGAAAGAATAACATTAGCAATGGATGTCTTACCAATTGCACTGCCACCTTGTTTCTTCTCCTCTAGTATGGCTGCCAGGTCTTTTTGTTTGCTGAGCTTGAGCTTAACACAACTGGGTTCATGGTCCATGCTCTTCATCTTCAGCAACTGATTGGCCTTTTTGATCTTCTGACTGTACTGCCTAGCCATGAGAAATACTCTGTTCTTGCCTTTTTCCCCAAGGTCAAGAAACTGGTCACCAGCTTCCGGAGTAAGCAGCAGATTAGAGGATCCAGCATCTAGGCTACTAAACAGGACATGAAGCTCTGAGTCCTTTGGTGAAGGGATGTCATCATCATCCCGAAAGCTCCCACTGCTTAATCTTGCAAGTTTATTGCGAATGCTCTTCACCGTGCCCGGCTGAGGCTCGGGGGTTGGGGGCAGAGGGAGGGAAGGTGCTGCAGGAGAAGATGCTCCATCATTTTCATCCAAAGTACTTTCTGGAAGGTTGATGATAGGGATCTGGAGAGCTGGAGGGGGCTTAGTGGCTGGTGGGTTGGGGGAACCAGGTGTACCAACAGGGATGGTTTTTAATGGTAATTTACATGGAGAATCACTTGACCTTTGTGCAGAATTTGCTTTCTTACTTGGAGATTCTTGTGCTTTGCATTGGGAATCATTATCTTTTTGTTGCAACCTGCTTGTTTTACTTGGGGAGTTGTGTGTTTTTTGTGCTTTGTGTGGAGAATCACATGATTTTTTGAGAGAGTCTTTTGTTTTACACGTGGCATCTGTTCCACTTACAGGAAATGCAGCCGGAAGTTTGTCTGGTTTCTTTTCATTTTTTCGAATGTAGTTTTCCAAATCTGTCCAGATCTCATCTACTTGATCCAATGTATTATCAGCTGTGGAAAGCTGAGATGTTTCAGTGTCCGAGGGAATGTGTGGATGCTCAAAATCTGTCTTATTTATAGGACAGAGGTTTTCCTCAGATACAAACCCTCCTAAATTCTGCGTAGCTATGATATCAGCCTCAGATCTCTGCACATTGGCTGGTTTTCCCTGATCCGAAGGAGCTGCAATGACCGGGCACTCCTGGAAGACAATAGTGTCATAGACATTCTCCTCATTCTCAACAATTTGCAGCTCACAAGTCTCAAATTGCTCCCCCTCCTGACCAGAAGACCTATTGCTGCCACATGAACTCTCCGTCTCAGTTGGAGTTATAATAACTTGTGGTGCTATCATAGGTTTGACCTCTGCTGCCTCAGAAACTGCATGGTTAACTTGATCCTTTCGGATAAGTCCCATGGCTTGAAGCTCCTCAAAACTAATGTTGTCATAAACATTCTCGATATCATCAGCTGTTAACTGCTCAGCAGACGATGACCCTGAGATTTCATTGCTTGAAGACTCAGTCTGGTTATTGATCTCTTCCTCTTCTAGGGATCGCTTAGTAGGACTTTGTTGCTCACTTTGGTCTTCTCCAAAACTGTTGGCCCTGCGAAGGACTCCTCTTCCTGGAAGACCTAACCGTGATGTTTTTGTCGGTTCTACATGCCAGCTACAGGGTCTTTCTGGATGATCAGCAGTCTCGTGGTCACTCTCGGCATCATGACTTCTTACATCATTCTCTGTTGGCAGGAACATCTGATAGATGTCTTCATCGTCATCGATTTGAAAACTCTTTTGGCGAGTGGGAAACATAGCCCTTCGGACTCGATGATCTGTCCAAATATTGCAGAAAGCAGGTGCCTGTCCTGTTCCCAACATGGCACGGAGGTGTTCATCTCCGTCTGATTCAGGAGGTGCAGTCACTCGCAAGATAGGTGGGGTGATGACCTTATTTTGCAGCGACTGTTTTGCAGTCTGAATAAACAGAAAATGAAAAATAAGCACTTTTAGCATGTATAGTATGGCTGCAGGTACTACAATAAAAACAAACAAATATTATGATAGTGATAAGTGGGATGAAATTTATCAAGATTTCAAAACATGATTACTATATCACATTTAAACTAAAGATAAAATAACCTTCAGTGCTTTTTGCAATGGTCTATTTGCAAATGTAAATGCAAAAACACTCCAACATTATTTGAGACATGTTGCTGAATGAAAGCTAGAAAGAATGAAATGCTTAAAATGTTCACCATCTTCTTACCTGGAGGTCTGCATGGGTGAGGTCATTGTTTCTCCACTGTTCAATGCTGTCCACCGACACTTGCTGGTTTAGTCTTTTTCGGCTTCCTTTACCTGGCACTCTCAGCTTTCCCCCAGAGCTCTGCTTGCACAGTTGTTGAATTTTAGAACATTATTCATAACCAAAGCTTTGCATATAAAATGAAAGTTGCTTGACTTTGCAAAAACCAGATAGAGTACTAAAGAATTGTCAGGACATTGCTATGCTGTTGCTTGGATTGGTGTTCTCTCTTTATATATATTTGGTTCAATATCCTGATGAAAAATCTAAAATCTAGTCACCAACATGGAACTTTGTGTATGCTGAACTGAATTTTGCTTAAGACCAGAGCTGTGTCAGCTCTAACCAACATAAGCCAACGTGCACCATCATGGAAATCATGCTGATTTAAGCTGGATTTTTCAGCAGTGTAGATGTGCCTTTGATATCTTATTATTTTTTCCACCAATTTGCAAGTAGAAATAATAATAAAAAACAATTGCACTTGTATTACTAATTTGCAAAATAGGCTAGAACTAGTTTAGATTATTCTGTCACAGCAGCGATATCAAATACTGAAGATGTCATCATGTTGGCAGCTAAGATGCTAAACCCTTTATCGATTTATCATTCATTCATTCATTCATTTTCTTTTCAGCTTAGTCTCTTTATTAATCCGGGGTCGCCACAGCGGAATGAACCGCCAAATTATCCGGTTGATGCCCTTCCAGCTGCAACCCATCTCTGGGAAACATCCATACACACTCATTCACACTCATACACTACGTACAATTTAGCCTACCCAATTCACCTGTACCGCATGTTTTTTGACTTGTGGGGGAAACCGGAGCACCCAGAGGAAACCCACGCGAATGCAGTGAGAACATGCAAACTCCACACAGAAACGCCAACTGGCCCAGCCGAGGCTCAAACCAGTGACCTTCTTGCTGTGAGGCGACAGCACTACCTACTGCGCCACTGCGTCACCTCGATTTATCATCTCTTTGGAATTTTAAATAAGTATATACAGTAGTCAACATTTGAAGTGGATCATAAACTTTGATCAGTTATCCTAAAACTATTGAACAACACCCAATTCTCGTCTTAGGACAATTTTTGAATGTTTTTAATCCACTTCAAATGTTGACTACTGTATTTAACTCTTCCTATTTATTAATCAACCTTTCCCCCATGTCTCCTCATGCATTGCACAAACTATAGGAGTAACGTAACATATGCTGTAAACAATCTCTGACTGTCAATAAACTTATTTAAAGTAACAGGCCAAGAATGCAATAATAATCAGTTGGAAAAAAATATGTGAGGAGTCGACATTATATCAGTCAGATTAAAGGCTCGTACACACCCGGGACGCTTTTCGTTTGCGTTTATCGTCAGCGTTTTTCAAGACGTTTTTCCGGATTCAAACCAAAGCGATTTTTCACTAGCGTCGAGCAGAAGAGTATGCAAAATCACTCCTTGAGGTTAGATGGCGCTACACAACTTTAAGCTTCTGACACCCTCTTGTAACACAAAAGAAAAAAACAGAAATTGAAGTTACTGGCGATTCGAACAAGCATGGATGGTTCAAATAGCAGCTCCAGCTCTAGCGATGAAGAAATGATTATTGTTCATCAGTGCAATAAGCAGCTCCACGTTCATATCGCCTCTGGGCATCTTCTTCAATGTGCGCTTGTATTGAGAGTTGTGTGCTTGAGCGCCTCCAATTGCTGTTTACTGTAACTTCAGCAGCTCCATACACGTGAACAAAAGTGGCAATCTGATTCGTGGAAAAGCTTTTGGTGCGTCAAAACAAAAAAACGAGCATGAGGCGTTTATTTGAAAAAGGCGATTTTGCGCCTGCCGTTTTGCGCGTTGGTGTGGACAATCACATTGACGCCCTTTATTTAATCACGAGGCGTTAAACATCAATGGAAAACGTGAGCAAAAAGCGTCCCGGTGTGCACGGGCCTTAAGAATTAGTTTTATTTAGAGCAGCCATATTATTTAAAAACGTTTGGCTTAGTCATTTTGAGATGCAGTTTTATAAACCTCAAGGGTTCTGTTTACACCTTTTCACTTCTGATCAGATTTGAGAAAACGTTTCCATTAACACTTGACCACATAAATGCATCTCCGTTAAATGGATCCGATTCCAATCTTCAAATCCTATGCTATATGCAAATTTAATTCGGTTTATTGACAAGACCATCAGATACAACAGATGTTATTTAAGTAATATTACATTTAAAAACGTAAGCTGTATATCTTATTCGGCATACAGATGATTTTATATGTAGAATACAGGAAGCTTTGTACTTCATTTGATCAGATTTATATACATCTTGAATGTGTTTTAGGTAGCTACCTGATCAGAAAAAATGCATAGGGATCAGGTGTAAACAGGCCCAAAGTGTCATATAAACCAGCAGACTCGTTCAGAAACAGGTGATTAGGATGAAACTAAAGATCAAATGTCAGATCACACTAACCAATCCAGTGTCGTCCTCATCATCAGCATCCTGTGTGTTCGGCTCGTCGTCTACATCACTGTGGTCACCGGGGTCCAGAGACTCCTGTGATTCGACTAGACTGCGGGATCGGCCAATAGAACCCAAACTGGCCACCGGTGACAGCAGCGTGACTCCAAAACTAGAGCGCTGTGTGGAGCAAATGCATGTTTTTAAAAATACTTCTCAGAGACATCTCTTCTGATTTGTATAATGCAGCGATTCTCAATCCTGGTCCTCAAGCCCCACACAGTTGATTCAGATGACCAGCTTGTTAGAAGAGTTGCATAAGCTGTGTTCTCACTGACACGTTCCCTACACAGTGTGCATTGCTGCCTAGTCCCTACTGCTTTATTTACCTGAGCACGAGAAACCCTCATTCAACTTCAGAACATTTGTTCATGAGTTTACACAATGGCTATACCTGCAGTGTCTTCCTAGAGAAGTCTGACCTAATATACCTCCGTAAATAAATCCAACATAAATTCACATATTACACACTAAAATGCCATTTGAATGAAACATGCTCCCTTCAAACTGAAGAGTTTCCTGAAGAGTCCCCTTTGCAGGGCACTTGTTATTGAATTAGAACAAATGTCTGATGTTAAAAGAGAAACCCCGGCAGGCACAGGACGTCAACATGATGTCAGATTGACGTTGTACCCCAACATCTTGGGATGTTGCATTTTGTTTGGAAATAAAAATCAGGGTGATGTCAGAACCCAAAATCAGGCCGGCGTCAATGTCCAACGTCGGACAGAGGTTGCATTTTGGTTACTTTCCAACAAAAAATAAATAAATAAATAAATAAAATAAACATCCAATGAAGTTGCAGCTTGACGTTGGTTGTGTGGATGTTACCACTATGACATCTATCAGATGTTGGATTTTGGTAACCATACCTGTTGAATAAATGTCAGTATTTGACGTCAATGTGACATTGGTTTAAAATGTTGGCTCGACGTTGGATTTTGGTCACTTTCCAACACAACCTAAAATCAACCAAAATATCAACGTCATTTCACAACATTATTGGACGTCAAAATAACATTGTCCTTAGATGCTGACGACCTAAATCTAACCTAATATTAATGTCTTATGACGTTGTGTGTCTGCTGGAACATATGAAATGCACGGCACAAGGACCAGGATTAAGAAACAGTGGTATAATGAATTAATAATTTTATCCTTTACCTTCTGTATATCTGGGCTGGATACTGCAACATGAGAGAGAAAGGAAAAAATATGTCAAATGTGTTTAAATGTGTAACATTATTTGGAAGCACTAACTCATCTGTCCTTTCTCAAACAAATGCTACTTACTGATGTGTTTTGAGTTCTTCAGTAACTTAGATAATGGCTCTATTAGATAAGGAGACAAAGAGAAAGAAGAATGATGATCAGCGATCAATTTTGTTTGTTTGTTTGCTTGTACATGCTGTGGGTCTCACCTGTCTTCCTGCGTACTCTGCGGGGCGAGGGACCCTCTTTAGTGTTCACTCTCTTGTCATCAGAGTTGTGATTAAAACTTGGGTGGTCTGAAAAAAAGATAAGCATATTGTCTGAAATCTTGCCATTTTAAAGCCAAATAAAGGATAAATGTAGTGCTGTGATGACTTACTTGCAGTGTCCATCTCCAGAATGGCCTGCTTAGCCTGTGGGGAGAGAGAAAATGCTTGAGTTTGAGTGGAAATCTTAACCTAATGGCCTCTGGGTGGCGTTGTGCCCTCACTTCTGTAAGTACAGAAACTTCTGCTTCACCTTCAAAGTTCTTACATTCTCTTTGAGATGTGAACTACTTTATCGTGACACAGTTAATGTGAACAGCCCGATTTGGCCACAGCTGCTTGATCATTGAGTACATTGTACAGAAGCAGAGTTAGGACAATGTGTGCGTGTCTAACCTTGGCCGGTATTTTGGCTGGATGGTTTTCAAGGATCAGCCGTTTTAGATGCAGGACCCACATTTTCTTATCCTGTTGAGACTTCGCCTGAAAGGGAATTACAGATATATATCAGCACAATCTGCAAGTTAAAGGTGCTGTATGTACCTTTTTGACCATGATAAAGCATAATAATGCCATAATATATTTGCAGTTATTTAAGAAACATGTGAACATGTTTATCTGAAAAACAATGCTAAAGTTTCTGAGCAGAGTTCTGTATTGAATATCTGTCTTTGGTACAGATATTTGGTCTTAGGTCTCTATAACCTGCCCACTGCTAGATTACTCAATTATATTTCAGCACCCCAGTTTGCCTTGGTGGACAACAGCATATTAAATTTCAATCTTGGATGGAATGTGAATAAACCATTAAAAATGCATGTGAATGCGGCTGAAAATGTCAAGATGTCATTGCTGCAGCCTGCAGCTTGATGACGTAGGCGATTGCCAACTACGTAGTGGATTTTGTACCGCCCACTAAGGTAACGCCCATGCTACTGTGAAGCTTGGGTTTAGGGTAAGGGGAGGTGTATCGTAAACTATTTAGTGGACCTTGTACCGCCCACTAAGGTAGCGCCCATGCTACTGTGATGGTTGGGTTTAGGGTAGGGGGAGGTGTAGGCGATCATCAACTACGTAGTGGACCTTGTACCGCCCAATAAGGTAGCTCCCATGCTACTGTGACGGTTGGGTTTACAGTAGGGGGAGTTTTAGGTGATCGTCCTTGTACCACCCACTAAGGTAATGCCCATTTTACTGTGAAGGTTGGGTTTAGGGTAGGGGGAGGTGTAGGTGATCATCAACTACGTAGTGGACCTTGTACGCCCAATAAGGTAGCTCCCATGCTACTGTGACGGTTGGGTTTACAGTAGGGGGAGTTTTAGGTGATCGTCCTTGTACCACCCACTAAGGTAATGCCCATTTTACTGTAAAGGTTGGGTTTAGGGTAGGGGGAGGTGTAGGTGATCATCAACTACGTAGTGGACCTTGTACGCCCAATAAGGTAGCTCCCATGCTACTGTGACGGTTGGGTTTACAGTAGGGGGAGGTGTAGGTGATCGTCAACTACGTAGTGGACCTTGTACCGCCCACTAAGGTAGCGCCCATGCTAATGTGATGGTTGGGTTTAGGGTAGGAGGAGGTGTAGGCAATCATCAACTACATAGTGGACCTTGTACCGCCCATTAAAGTAGCGCCCATGCTACTGTAACAATTGGGTTTAGGGTAGGGGAAGGTGTAGGCGATCGTCAACTATGTAGCGGACCTTGTACCACCCCTTATGGTAGCGCCTATGCTACTGTGACGTTGGGTTTAGGGTAAAGGGAGGTGTAGGCAATCGACAACTATGTAGCGGACCTGGCCAACTACGTCATCAACCTGTGGGCTGCAGCAAGGACTGTCTCGAAAATGTTACCTCCGGAAGACAGAATCAGCCTCTAAAATAAGACGCAGACCCACATGTGTTTATTAACTAGCAAATAATACAAAAGTTGTAAACATTAGATGAGCAGATTTAAAGCTCAATAATCAGATACACTCCATCATCAATCTGGCAACCTGCATGTGCATCGTTTTGTCATCAGAGAGTCCAATATTTTGAATGTGGACTGCAATACATAGTTCATTCCTACATTCTACACCTTTAAAACTCATTTGCAGACACACCTCTATAGAGCTGCTGTGACCGCGTCATCTCACAATCAAAGAACGTCAACACCAATGATCAAAATCAAAACAAACACGTCCATCATCTGGGTGAACGTCAGCACAATCAGAAAGTAACAAACAGATGTGATGGACTGGAACCGCCACTCACCAGTGACGCACTTCATTTCAGAGAGCGTAAAAACCAACAGTACAGCTTCAGTACTCAAGCTAGCTTTTATTATTACTTTAATGCAGTTAATTTATCCCCCTCAGTGATAATAGAAGGTTTTGAAATCTAGGAGAGCATGCGATTGGGCATGTATCAGCTGCTGAGATAACAGTAAGCCATCCAATTTATAGAAGACAATGTGATTTACTGGCATTGGGTTGGTTGAGGTTTGTGTGGCACACACTGCATTATATTTATGACTACTCGGCTGAGGTCCAACACACAGGTCAGATGTACCAACACTGGCTTAAGGCGAGACTCGTACCATCATTCACACTCACACTTATGTGTGTGTATGTTCATGCATGCTGAAGCCTGTGGTAGAGGGGTGTGGTTTTACTGGGGTAAAGTTCAAGGCGATTGGCTGTCTGTCAGAAACCTGGCCTCAGGCTGGACATTCCACTGTGTGTGTATAACACAACTGATCTTCAGTTACATGCTGTTTCTGTGTGTGTGAGTATGATCTTTTACCTGCACAGTGTGTTGAAGTTTGGGGTTCTTGTAGTGAAACACGCTGAAGCTCAGAGGCTCTTTAGGTATGACTTCTACCAACATTAGGTTACAACACTGCAGATGGCAAGAGAAATACATTACAGGTTAGAAGATATTAGAACTATAACTCAACTTATGCATTTCTTTATACACTGTCAGATTAAGGTGTACAAAATTGTACATGTAGGTGTACATCATGCCTGTCACTGGGACAGTGTATTCAAATGTACTCCTCACAGTAGCTTCTTTACCTCTTAAGGGTGCATATTACTTCCTTAATCCCCATTTATATTGCCTTTTTCTCTAAATGTACACTGTAAAACCTAATAAGTTAAGGCAACTCAAACCATTTGAGGAAACCAATTGCAACAAACCATTTAAGTTCAAAAACTAATCCTAATGAGTACTGTGAACTTAATTGTTTGGAGTAAACAAAGCAGTTTGAGCACAGTAAAACCCAATAAATGAAGAAAACCCAATAAGTTAAAGCTACTCAAACCATTTAAGGAAACCGATTGCTACAAACCATTTGAGTTAAAAAACTAATCCAAATGAGTACTGTGAACTTACTCGATTTTAGTTGAAGTAATGAGGTATTTACACTGTAAAAAGTGATTAGTTACTTAAAGTGAGTAAACAAATTGCCTTAAAAGCAACAAGTTGACTTCACAAAAAAATGTGAGTAAACCCATTGTAACTCGGAACTGTTAATTTGACTAAATTTTTTATAATTATGCAAATTGTACTCACTTTTTTAAAGTAAAGTAATTCCTTTTTACAGTATCAGACTATTTAGCATGTCTGTTTTTAAATAATGACTGTAATTATTACAATATTACATATTTTGTGATTCATTAAGTCTAGAAAAATCGACAATTATAGCCTGCATTAAATTCAGAAGACACACAGAGTCTGGAAGAGCAGATTTATTTTACTGTATGACATTGTGCTAGATAAATAAAAAGCTGAGAAAAAGTATATATATATATAAAGGTGTGTTGGAAAAAAGTGATTAGTTTACTTTTATTTAAGAAAGTGAGTACAATTTGCATAATTATAAAAATTAAGTCAACTTAACAGTTCCAAGTTACAACGAGTTTACTTTTATTATTTTTGTAAAGCCCACTTGTTTGCTTTTAAGGCAATTGGTTTACTCGCTTTAACTAATCACTTTTTACAGTGCTAACTCATTATAACTCGCATTAACTCATCACTTCAACACTGAGTTCAAAACTCTTTTCAAATGAATAGAATTAACTTTCAGTAAATTTTGAGTTAGCTACACTCATTTCATTTGATAAAGTTGACTGTTGGGTTTTACAGCGTAGTTCAGATAAGTTTTCCCTTATTTATTGCTGTGAAGCAGGAATAAAGCAGGTGCAGGTGCTTCCAAACCAGTCTAAAAAGTGGATAGTATGCATGAGTGTGTGTAGTGTACACAAACCAGCAGTTTCACTGCATGCTTATGCTTTCTCCTCATGTTAAAGCTGGATACTGGAGTAAAAGGGATCTAAAATAGTCTGAGCTTGCATGTTAAAGAGATAGTTCACAAAAACGTACTCTCCCTTGAGTGGTTCCATACATTTATTAGTTTTCCTTTTCTGTTGAGCACAAAATAAGATATTTCGAAAAATGTTAGAAACCTAAAACCTTTGACTTGCATAGCAGGAACAACAAATACAATGCAAGTCAATGGTTACAGGTTTCCAGCCATTTTCAAAATATCTTCTTTTGTATTCAACAGAAGAAAGAACTCATACAGGTTTCTGATGACTGAGTTAATGATGACAGGAATTACAGTTTTGGGTGAACTACACCTATAATACCAATTGAAAAGAGGTCATATCATATTAATTTGCAACTGTAAGGTTCTTGGTGTTCTCAAAAGCATAATTGTGTATTTATTCTGGCACTTGCTAGCGTAAGTCTCCTTTAGCATTGCATATAAATCTATCATTCTGCCTCATACGGTTATCAGATTCCTCATCAGATCCCAATCAGGGACATTTGAGACACTGAGCTGAACTCATTTCATATATTTTGAAGGTTGAGGTTATCTGGTGGACTGAAAACATGATCAATTCAGCAGTCCTGATTGTTTCCAGATTGAGATCCAATGCTTCAACGTATTTGACGGACCAAATAAATCTTTTCATTTGTGCCCAGAAAGCTCCAACAAGGCTTGATTGAGCCCTGGAAGTGACAGTGGAAATGCAACTGTCCCTGTTATGCAAGGGCACGCTTGCTTTAGGTTAATGTACATTCTTTGGGGCAATGCTTCTGTCTTTGTCTCATTTTGCAGTGCCTCACACATGCATGTTACTATTTAAGATGCTACATCAGGAGTATAAACTTACATGCAGTGAGGCTCATCAACGTCAGTTTCAAAGCAGTGGACCAATCAGAAGACCTCTTTTATTGGAGGTTACCTTGGCGGAGGACACACTTTTCTAATGGCAACTTATGGAGCTACTGAGAAAGCTTTAGGGACAAACAGTGTTGATGTACCCCCGAAATGGGTTTTTACATTTTCAAACTGGTAACAGCAAGTATTCACATACTGTATGGATGAATTGTTTGAACAGATTCAGTTTGATTGCATCCTTCTTCTATTGCTTCCGCTGGTCTATTTTCACACTGAGTTTGGGTCTGAACCACAGCATTATCATCCAGAACTGTTTTCTACAGAAGCTGCATAATGACCCGTTTGTGCCTGCAAGATTTTCCATTCATTTACATGCCACTTTGTTTGCCATAGATACATTGCTAGAGATGTGAGGAATGTAGGATGCTCTTAAAGGTCATATTTCGCAGACAAGCATCATTATAATATGCATTACTCTCAGAAGCATGCGGAAATCAACTTTTAGATATTAGCAAGTTACTTCCAAGAGTTCTTACCCTTTGCTTAAGGGTACATTTTGTTCATGTAAACATTCATGTAAACCAAAGAATCCTAAAGTTTTATTTCGTTTGTGGACTCAGGGTCACTTTGTTAGTTCACACCAGAGTTTGGAAAAACATTTTGAGAGCATCCAACCTCTGTCTTCATGTCTGTTGTCAAAGCACAATGAAAAGGACAGTTCACATTTGCTCAACCTTAAAGGGATTCAAACATTCATGAGTTTCTTTCTCCTGCTGAACACAAAGGACGATAATTTAAAGAATATTTAAAACTGGTAGTCATTTACACCAAAAGCTGACAAAACAACATGTAAGTCAATGGGTATCAGCTTACAGCATTCTTCGAAATACCTTTGTTTGTGTTTGTCAAATGAAAGAAACTCAAGTGTGGTTTATTTATAAACTAATTTCGAGAGGATCACGTGCTTATGATCAACACGGCTGGCACCTTATCAGCTCCGTAATCTGCCCTATTAGATGATTACTGACACACTATAAATACCCAGAGCTTTCACTCCAGTTATCTTCGTCTTGAAGTCCCCCTCCTTCCACCCCTACTTCCACCCTTTTTCCTATAGGGCGACACGGCGGCCCAGTGACTAGCACTGTTGCCTCACAGCAAGAACGCCGCCGGTTCAACCTTCTATTGGGCCGGTTGGCGTTTCTGTGTGGAGTTTGCATGTTCTCCCCGTGTTCGCGTGGGTTTCCCCCGGTTTCCTCCCACCGTCCAAAAACATACACCATAGCCAATCGACTAAAACAAATTATCACCTAAGACAACCTTAGTTTACACTTCTCACACGGCGACAAGCAGGGGAGTTCTCGAGACCTTCCTGAGCTTGAACTCCCCTCTCGCCCTTCTAACAGGAGGGAGCCCCGGGCTCGAGGATATTACGAGCTCAGGGCTCTCTCCCGGGACAGCATGAGTTCTTACCCTTTGCTTAAGGGTACATTTTGTTCATGTAAACATTCATGTAAACCAAAGAATCCTAAAGTTTTATTTCGTTTGTGGACTCAGGGTCACTTTGTTAGTTCACACCAGAGTTTGGAAAAACATTTTGAGAGCATCCAACCTCTGTCTTCATGTCTGTTGTCAAAGCACAATGAAAAGGACAGTTCACATTTGCTCAACCTTAAAGGGATTCAAACCTTCATGAGTTTCTTTCTCCTGCTGAACACAAAGGACGATAATTTAAAGAATATTTAAAACTGGTAGTCATTTACACCAAAAGCTGACAAAACAACATGTAAGTCAATGGGTATCAGCTTACAGCATTCTTCAAAATACCTTTGTTTGTGTTTGTCAAATGAAAGAAACTCCAGTGTGGTTTATTTATAGACTAATTTCGAGAGGATCACGTGCTTATGATCAACACGGCTGGCACCTTATCAGCTCCGTAAACTGCCCTATTAGATGATTACTGACACACTATAAATACCCAGAGCTTTCACTCCAGTTATCTTCGTCTTGAAGTCCCCCTCCTTCCACCCCTACTTCCACCCTTTTTCCTATAGGGCGACACGGCGGCCCAGTGACTAGCACTGTTGCCTCACAGCAAGAACGCCGCCGGTTCAACCTCCTATTGGGCCGGTGGTGTTTCTGTGCGGAGTTTGCATGTTCTCCTCGTGTTCGCGTGGGTTTCCCCCGGTTTCCTCCCACCGTCCAAAAACATACACCATAGCCAATCGACTAAACCAAATTATCACCTAAGACAACCTTAGTTTACACTTCTCACACGACGACAAGCAGGGGAGTTCTCGAGACCTTCCTGAGCTTGAACTCCCCTCTCGCCCTTCTAACAGGAGGGAGCCCCGGGCTCGAGGATATTACGAGCTCAGGGCTCTCTCCCGGGACAGCATGCCAATTACGCTTTATTGATCATCAGCTAAGTGTGAACTCTTGAAACATGTTTGGATCAAGTGGAAGATGGGTAAATTAGGACAAAATTGTGACCTCTCACAATGTCTTTGATTGGGGGCTATAATGAGTGTGGGCTGGCAGAGAGCTGTATCTAAACGCTGAGACCAGCAAAAAATTCACACACTATCCATTCTAAATAGAAAATAGAATTAGTATGTCCCAAATCATAATAAGTTCAAATGAGTATATCAAAGTTATCCGGATGTTCAACTAGAAGATTTCTCTGCACAAAAAACCTGCAAGTGGCCTGTTGCTACCTCTATAACAAATCCCATTGAAGGCAAGCCTGAAATCATTCATTCATTTTCTTTTCGGCTTAGTCCCCTTATTAATCTGGGGTCGCCACAGCGGAATGAACCGCCAACTTATCCAGCGTTTGTTTTACGCAGCGAATGCCCTTCCAGTTGCAACCCATCACTGGGAAACATCCACACTCATTCACACACACACTCATACACTTATACACTATAGTCAATTTTAGCATACCCAATTCACCTGTACCACATGTCTTTTGGACTGTGGGGGAAACCGGAGCACCCGGAGGAAACCCACGCGAACACGCTGAGAACATGCAAACTCGAACCAGCGACCTTCTTGCTGTGAGGTGAACATGCTACCCACTGCGCCACCGCGTCGGCAGCCTGAAATCAATAGCTTAAAAAGTATAACGCTAATGCTGTCAAAATGGAGACTAAAAGCTGCAATTTGATTGGATAATACATGCTTCACATGACCAAGTTAGCGTTATGGGTTTTCCAATAGTAAATAAAACCGGTATTTTCATCTCCCCCATAGTACGAAAATCTGTCACCAATAAGGTAGGAAATTAAATATGAAAGAAATATGGCTGGTGTGTAGAGATGACTGACAGGGCATGCAACTAAGCAACACAATAGTCTGTTAATGAGGAAGTAGTACGCCCCAAAGCTTGCATACTCCTCTGTTACACACTCAAAAGTGTGTACTATTTCTTCACATAAAAGTACACACTTTTAGTACTTGGTATAAATAGGTGAATTGGGACACAGCAATAGAAAACCTCACTGCCTACTGGCGTTTTGAAAGTATTTCTGCAGAGCGACAAAGACAGAATACAAAAGTATGAATGCTCACAGCAGTGCCGGCTGTGTGCAGGTAAATACACTGTGGAGTATAGCGATCACTCGACCCTAAAATATAAATTGGGTTTACAGTAATTATCAATAAATTTGGCTTCCAGCTAGTAAGCATGAGGCTGGCCAAGTAGATCACATTTGCAAAGTCAAAGTAGCGCTATCTTAAAAACAGCTTAGCCACCTTGACTTGGTTGCCCAGTAGGCTAAACAAGAAAATATATGGAAATATCTCACCAGAATGTGGGCCTTGTATGTGTAGGTCTCTTCCCGTTTCTTGGTGATCAGCAAAAGTTTGTCGAACAGAAATAGTGTCCTCTCATTTTTTGCTCTCTGGATGCGAAATGTGCCCTCGAGAACCAGCTCGCCATAGCCAATCAGATCAGGCCCCTTCCAGTTAGTCAGCAAACTCTGGATCTCCTGCGAGAGAGAAAGTGTGAGTAGGTTATTAAATAATTGCTCTGGAATACTTGCTTGTAGTTGATCAATCTCAACATTGCATGGTATGTTATTTACAGATAACAGCCGCTGAAACTAATAGCACAAGCTCATCTGGCTGCTTCAAATCATCTTGACAATCAAGGAATATATTTCATATATGTATGTTAGGGCTGCACATTATTGGAAAAAACTGACATTGCAATATTTTATTTTTCTGCGACATTGAGTATAATTTCACCAGGTGAAATGAATTTGGATAATTTGGAAAGAATTGATCGTGGTAGATTGACTGGAATGATTCTGTAGAGCAGTGCATCAGTATAAAACAAAAGAAACGAATCACAAGTATTGAAAAATAGTGCTGGGCTGCATGGTGGTGCAGTGGGCCTCGGCTGGGTCAGTTGGTGTTTCTGTGCGGAGTTTGCATGTTCTCCCCGTGTTGGCATGGGTTTCCTCCGGGTGCAGTCCAAACGCATGTGCTATAGGGGAATTGGATGAACTAAAATGGCTGTAGTGTATGAGTGTGTGTGAATGAGTGTGTATGGGTGTTTCCCAATACTGGGTTGCAGCTGGAAGGGCATCCGCTGCGTAAAACATATGCTGGATAAGTTGGCGGTTCATTCCGCTGTGGCGACCCCAGATTAATAAAGGGACTATTAATAAAGCCGAAAAGAAAATGAATGAATGAATGAATGAATAAACAGTGTTTTATAGTTTTCTGGGAGCAGTATTCAGGTAAACAAACTGATTAATCAAATGTAAAGTAACAATGCATAGTCTTCATATATACCAGGGATCACCAAACTTGTTCCTGGAGGTCCTGGAGGTTGAACCCTAATCAAACACACCTGAACAAGCTAATCAAGGTCTTACTAGGTATACTTGAAACACCCAGGCAGGTGTGTTGAGGCAAATTAGAGCTAAATCCTGCAGGGCACCGGACCTCCAAGATTGGTGACCCCTGATATATACAGTTAAAGTCACAATTATTAGCCCCCCCCCCTGAATTATTATCCCCCTGTTTATTTTTTTCCCCAATTTCTGTTTAACAGAGAGCAGATTTTTTTCAACACATTTCTAAACATGATAGTTTTAATAACTCATTTCTAATAACTGATTTATTGTATCTTTGTCATGATGACAGTAAATAATATTTGACTAGATATTTTTCAAGACACTTCTATACAGCTTAAAGTGACATTTAAAGGCTTAACTAGGTTAATTAGTCTAACTAGGCAGGTTAGGGTAATTAGGCAAGTTTAATGTATAATGATGGTTTGTTCTGTAGACTATCGAAAAAAAAAATTGCCTAAAGTTGCTAATAATATTGACCTTAAAATTAAAAAAAAACTGCTTTTATTCTAGCTGAAATAAAACAAATAGGTCTTTCTCCAGAAGAAAAATATTATCAGACATACTGTGAAAATGTCCTTGCTCTGTTAAACATCATTTGGGAAATATTTAAAAAAGAGAAAAAATTCAAAGGGGGTGAATAATTCTGTCTTCAACTGTGTGTGTATATATATATATATATATATATATATATATAAATACAAGTAATCTTTCTTAATGTTACAAATGTTATTATTAGGTTTGCCTGAATGCTTCAAACTGGCTTGAAATACTTCAAAGGCGTTAAAAACACATTTAAATGATACACTTTTTTGATAACTTTATGGTTACACTTTGCAGATCAACACTGCAGATCCTGTGATATGACTATTGCAGATTCGCACATTGCAATATCAATGCTGAAACAATATATTGTGTACATTATATGCTTATCTTTTAGTCTGATAAGTATTTGTTGACATATTGCGACTGAATAATATTACAAGTAGGTTACTGTGGGCTGCATTACTTCAAGCTTAATTAAAAAGCTCAGATCAATGTATCTGTTTGTTTAGTTTTGTGTGTAAAAGACAGACAATGTAGATCCAACCAGTTGTTTTTTTCACAGAATAAAGTCTTATATGAGTTCCTTTGAGAACAACCGGCTGGTTGAACATCATCCTTTACTTAGCTGGCAGGCAAGTTGGAATGGCGTTTATATCTGATGAGTCTCAAACATAATGTTCTGATATCTGTTACACACACCCATAAAAAAACGCTCACCCTGCAGCTAAAAGCTTAAGCTTCAAGCTCATCCAAAGTCTTCAATCATGGACAGTTTTCAAAATAAAGAACCAAGTCTTAATGTTTCATTACAAGAGCTGCATTCCAGTCACATTTTTTTATGGCCTTCAATCGCCAACTTTGCTCTGTCTCATTCCCTCGGATGTACATCACAGATTACATTACGCAAGTGTCCACTACTGTTGGAACATCTGAATGGATTTAAATGAAATGCCCTAAACCCTTGAGCACTTGGGAAGATTTGGATTTATCTATTTATTTATTTTCCTCAATACTTTATTTTTTGTTTGCAAAACTTTCCTATATTTGGAAGTATATATGGCCCTAGATTGACTCAATAGAAAGGGCCTTGGACAGTGTTTTTATTAATAGATGTCTTCCTCCCACTCAGTTAAGTTCCAGCCCTGCCCCAATACACTTACCTTTAGGTTTCAAACAAGCCTGAAGGACTTAATTAGTTTCATCAGGTGTGTTTAATTAGTAACTGAGTTTGACACCCTTGTCTTAAGCCTGGTTTAAACTCGACGAGTCCGCTAGCTCGCTTGAGTGCGCGCGGCGAATGTGACATCATCGCAGAGTTTGCGGAGGTTCGATTTGAATGTGCGCGACATGATTTTGGCTGGGGGAGCGCATAATTTTTTTTGAGACTTGAGCGAACAGTGCGCGCAGCACCGAGTTTGATTTGAAGAGATTGACTGTACATATATCTTTATGATCCATGATCAAAGAGATAATCAGATGATTAGTAATTCTTGGCTAGAATTTGCAACAGCAGAAGGAAAGGAAAAGTTTTTGTTAAAAGGTTTGGAAAAACCTGAGGGATAAGTTTGTTACAGCCCCATGGCTAAAGTGGAGACCCAGGTACACAATTACAGAACATGTTTTTCCACCAGTCATAGGTTTTACACTGATGTATATATTACAATTTTAAAAATTTAAAACTATTTAATAGTTACAAAACTATAATAAAATGAAGGAACAAATTTTTCCTTTGACAACTGGAAAAGAATATTTGAACCTATCGGTTTACAGTATACTGAGGGCCTGTTTCAGCACTTAGATGTGCTGATCAGCTACTTTTGGCTGTTCTACGCACACGGTTGAAAACCAGGAGGCACCGTGCCTTTGCAGTGGTGGCCCCCAAACTTGGAATAATTTGCCTCTCCATGTTAGGCAGGCCGCAACCCTTTCTGTTTTTAAATCTAGTCTTAAAACCAATGTTTACTCTTCGGCTTTTAATGTCATATGAGAGTCATGTGTCTGTTGTATTTGTCTTTTGTTTTAGATGGTGTATGTGTGTACAGCACTTTGGTAAGCATTTGTTGTTTTTTAAAAAAGCGCTTTATAAATAAATGTAAGTGACCACTAAATGATTGTACCACTTTAAATTTGTTCAGAGCATCAGAGCATGTCACGTGTTTTCGGTAGTCCGGGTAACAAATAAGTTAGTCAGATTAGCAGAGTGAAGAGAATACCTGTTTTCTGCGCAGTTCATGGAGATGAGGATCGATTTATGAAGAAAGGAGGCTTAATCCTGCTCAATTTATATCATAGAACCCTTTGGTGAAGCGGAGCGAGGTATGTGAAGTTGATTATTTAAGCCATATATGTTCGTTTCTATGTGTATGTTAATCGTGATCTCTGCCTTCATATTAGCTGTTTCAAACTGTCTTCATATACTTCACCATTTAGTTTTCATATATTGCTCTGTACATTGTATCTTTATTTGTCATATTTTTCTGTATACGAGTTGTATTTATTGATTTTTGTTGTTTCTTTGTGTAGTTTCACGGTGCTACGCAACGAAAGTTTAATGGCTCTCGTTTTTGAGCAAAATAAAGAAAGAAGCACCCGTCAGAAACTCTCTGTCTCGTTCATGGACGCCAAAGGGCAGCTACAATAAACTTGACTTAACTTGACTTGTTGTCTAGGCTTTATTAGTGATAATGGTCAGGAATGCTGGACTATTATTGCCTTTTTATCATAAGTATAAGACAGAAACTAGCCAGACAGTAATATGTGAATTGTGGAGTGGGCTAAATAAAAAAAAAACACCTGTATTTTTTAGTAAGTGTACCTTTTTTGGTCACACTTTATTTTGACGGTCCGTTTGTTGAATTTAAGTTACATTGCAACTAATTATCATTAGATTATAAGTAGACTGTTAGGTTGGGGTTAGGGTTGGGGTTGGGGTTAGGGTTAGTGTAAGTTGACATGTACTTGCAAAGTTTCTTATAGTCAGTTAAATGTCTGTTGAAGGACTGTTAAATGTCAGTATCAACAGATATTAAGAAGACAGTCTACTAATACTCAAATGGACCATCAAAATAAAGTGTTACCCCTTTTTTTGCTTTAATTCTTGTCATAATAAAAATATATATTTGTAGAGCAACTCATTTTTTGTTGTCATTAATATTTTATTAAGCTTTAATAGGTAAAACTGTGGGCAGTAGGTAGTGCTGGCTGGGTCAGTTGGCGTTTCTGTGTGGAGTTTGCATGTTCTCCCTGTGTTCGCGTGAGTTTCCTCCGGCTGCTCCGGTTTCCCCCACAGTCCAAAGACATGCGGTATAGGTGAATAGGGCAGGCTAACATTTTTGTAGTGTATGAGTGTGAATGAGTGTGTGTGAATGTTTCCCAGAGATGGGTTGCGGCTGGAAGGGCATCCGCTGCGTAAAACACATGCTAGATAAGTTGGCGGTTCATTCTGCTGTGGCGACCCCAGATTAATAAAGGGACTAAGCTGAAAAGAAAATGAATGAATGAATGAGGTAAAACTGTCCGAGATATGAACAAAAGCAAGTGATGCATCAAATTTTGATTAAAAAAATCTTGAATGGTGATAAAAATCTTTATAATCATTAAAATAAATGATAAAAAAATAATAAAAAATAATGAATTTAAAAATCTTGAATGATATTAATGATATGACGTAGTTCCGGAAACTTTCCACTTCTCTGTTTATCCGTCTGACTCTACGGTGGGTTTCTTTTGACCGCCCCTTATCGTTTTAAAGAATATCACAACGGCGAACGCGGCAAGTATAAAAGCCTCGTCCAGGCGCCAGGCGAAAGTATAAATCCAGCTTTAATGAATGGAACTTATAAAGAAAACATGTCCGGTTTCTCTAAACAAACTGTCAAAATTATTTAATTGGCTAATTATTTTTCTACAATTTTAAGTGAAAAAACAGTCTAGGTCCGTTTGCCCTCATTTATTCATGTGAAGCAGGCAATAAACCAGTCTAAAATGTGCACAGTGTGTATATGAGTGCGTGTAGTGCACACAAACCTGCAGTCTGACTGCGTGCTCATGCTTTCTCTTCATGTCATTGATGTGCCAGGCCACCCTCTGCATGGTGTCAATGGCCTCCTGGATCACGTCATACATCTCTGAGTCCTTCTCCAGATGAGTGGCAATCTCCTGCAAGACACAGGTACATCTCTCAGCTTCTCTGAATGTGTGTAGTGCAGTCTGTTTGCATCTGAAATATCACATACTTCTCAACTATATAGCAAGTGAAAAACAGTATGTCCGAGTTTATAGTATGTGAGAAGTACTCCTTCTGGAGAGATTCTAAAGTGCACATTCAATGGATGCTATGCTATCCCATGATGCCAGGCGAGAGAATTCATGAATGTGAGTGAAGCGACGCAACTGACGCGGGTAGGTCATGTAATAATCACAAATGGCGGATGCAGTACATCTGATTTACATCCATATCACTCCCTTTCATATTATACAGAACGTACTTTTTTAACAGTCATGTAGTAAACTCAAATTCAAATGTCACTTTGTTTACAGGTGTACTATGATGTGTGTGTGTGTGTGTGTTAAAGAAGGTCATTCTGGCTGGGTGTGTGTACTTACATGCAGTAGTAGATGATACTTTAGGATCCTCTGGACAGGTTTAAGCAGGTAGGAGCCGAGAGGAAGGGAGTGTTTAAGACTTTCCTGGCGCTCTCGCAGAAACTTTGCCACCATTTTGTTCCGCATGCACTCCGTTAAGACAGCAACAGACCTGCAGATACACACAAACACTCATAAAAATGAATCTGTTCAGACTATAACCAAAATTTACCACACAAAGATGTACTCTCCATGTACTCACCCTCAAGTGGTTACAAACCTTTATCAGATTTTTTTCCCCTGTTAAAAACAAAGGAAGATATTTTGAAGAATGATGGAAATCACTAGCTGTTGACAACCATCGTAGGAAAAAATACTGGTTTCCAACATTCTTTTACAATATCTTCTTTTGTATTCAACAATGAAAGAAAACTAAAGAGCTTTGGAAGAAGTGGAGGATGAGTAAATGATGTGTGCGTTTTCATTTTGGGGGTGAACTAATCCTTTAAGTACACTTAAAAATGCACAAATGTTCATTGCATTAAATGCACTAGCAATTTCTAAGAACTGGCTTTTATTCTAGTCAAAATAAAACAAATAGGTCTTTCTCCAGAAGAAAAATATTATCAGACATACTGTGAAAATTTCCTTGCTCTGTTAAACATCATTTAATTTAATAAAGAAAAAAATTCAAAGGGGGGCTAACAATTCTGACTTCAACTGTATGTAAAAAATAGGTTTGCCATATTTCTATTGATAAAACACTGATTCGGTGAGTACATTCAGGGGTTTGCTGTTGTTCTTGTTCAGTCTCTGTTTCTTTTCGGATTGGGAATCAACAGGCGAGGCCAGAGTTGACAAGTTGTGGACAAGCTAATTACCATTAACATGACAAATGACATTAATGAGCATGGCTTAGTCTTCAGTTTGACAAAAAGATAATTATGTAATCATTTACTCAGCTTCATGTTCTTTCAAACCTGTATATATATTCCTACTGTAGGACTGCATTTGTTTATATGTCTTTTTCTCCAAGAAGGTCCATACTGGCTCCAAAGGCAGATATTGATTAGATCAGGGCCTGGTTTGTGGACGTTAGGGGTTTCATGATGAGGTCACATGTTGATTGGTCAGTTTGAATGTCTCAGTATTTGGGCTTTGGTCACATGGTAGATACAAAATAGCTGGTAAATTGTGCTCTGTCTCTTCTTGCTCTGCTCCTCTCCTGCTCATGTTCTCTGACTCTACTGCTATTAGGCTCTCTTTGAGGCCTACTTATTGCTCTTTGTCTCTCTCTCTCTCTCTCTCTCTCTCTCTCTCTCTCTCTCTCTCTCTCTCTCTCTCTCTCTCTCTTTCTCTCTCTCTCCCCCCTTGTTTCTCTCTCAGGTAACTTCATTTTACATTTAAGCTGGGTACAGTTATTATCATAAGTTTTTATCATCTCATATTTTATCATTTTATACAGTTATTGGTAACTAATTCAGTTGTAACCATAGAGAATTATTGTCATTAAATCATCTCATTTTCAATTATGTGTGAATTACTTTTGATTTAACATCAGCGCTTAATTGCTCTATATTGCAATACAATACAATCACATAATAGCAACGCTCTCCTACATTTTTAGCTATTAATGCTGCCCTTATTTCTGCTCTTGGTATAAGATTGCAGAAGGATGGTTTGACTAGAAATGTACAGTTTTTCACCATAAATACTGTTGACTTTTTAGTCAGTCGGCAAAACTACAGTTCGAATGGCTGTAGTTAAAAACAATTCCCTACACTACACAATTACTAGTTACTGAGACTTTTATTGCTTCATGTTGATGTACGTCAACCTGAAATGGAATATTGAGTAGGGGGCGGGGCTTTCCTTTTGTGCATCATCCACTCATAGCAAGCTAATAGTAAGTAATAGTGGCTGAAACGTCAAACTGACATCATCAGAGGAGCACCGCCATTTAAAATGCACATGCAAATGCTCTGATTTTGATTGAAGATTACCAACACTAACTTTTATTTCAGTTGATTAACTTGCGCAGATTAATTGTTCACTTGAAAGGATGAAGTTACCTGAAGTCACCTAAAGTTCACCTAAAGAGTCTCTAAAGTCCCCCACTGATTTTCATTGTAAGGACAAACAAGTGAAACATTCCTCAAAATGTGGGTTTTTGTGTAACATGGAAGAAATAATAAATCGTTGGAACAGTATGAGAGTGATGTACTCGATGAGAGAAGGTTTATTTGTGTATACAGACTATTTTTAGGGCCAATGTACAGTATTGCATACATAAACAAACAGATGCATACACACACACTCACACACACATAACAAAAGCGTGGTTGACAGAGTAAGGTCAGGCCCTTCTGTTAAAACACAGATTTTACAGTTTATTGGATCTGCTGCCACGCCTCGCAAACCACTGGGACAGAGAGATGTGTGTATGTGTGCATGTATGTGTGTGTCGGCATTCCAGCGCCCTGCACACAGACTCCACATTGTCCCAATGGGAAATATGAGCTGAGTATCTCTGAGATACAGCTATTGCTTTCAGGAGTGTTACTGTATGTGTGTGTGAGCGTGCCATATGACCTTGGTTAGGGTCAACAGCTGTGTGAGGGTGTGGAGAAAGGGTCTCCATGGCCCAGACAACAATCCCTTCACACACACACACAGCATCTGATGAAACTATTACCAGTCATGACACTTTTCATTTTGCCTGACATCAAAAATAGGACTCGTGACACCACGTGCTGGATTAGTGTGTGTGTGTGTGTGTTTGTTTATGTGATTTATGAGGACACAAATATGAATAATGACATGGGTATGTTCTAGGTAATACATTTACATGTAGTCATTTAGCAGACGCTTTTGTCCAAAGCCACTTACAATTGAGGTATTACAATGTTGAGGTGGTTTATGAGGACATGTGTGCTCGCAAGAACTGTTTAAAATTCCACTTAACAGGGTTTTTCACATTCACAAAATTTGCTGCAGGTTTCTTGTGAGAGTTTAGGGGCAGGACCATATAAAATAAGCGGTATTACAGTATTAATTACATTACACCTATGAAGAGTCCTCATTAATCACAAAAAACAACCTGTGTGTGTGTGCCCGTGTGTGTATGTGACCAATAAATGAAAAGAAACCATGGGGGATTGTGTGTGTGTGTGTGTGTGTGTCTATCTATGTGTGTGTGACACTTGCTAGGGCAAGGTGTTGTATGTCAGTGCCTTTGTTCAGGTCTGTCATGTTTCAGGCTTATGAATAGATTCAAAGCTCTGCACACCTACATGAACCCAAAGGCAAATATATTTGACACAGTTTCACATTAATCTCCAATAATCTTTATTATGGGCCCGTTCAGCTATAAGAATCAGCGACTTTCTGTTTATTTTCATCTCTTTCTTACATACCAAAGCAGATGTTTGTGAAGATAACCGAATGCAGCTTGCTAGCCAAACAACGCTAAGCTATTTTAAAGGAACATCTTTAAATTAGCATAGCAATTAGCAAAACTTTTTTTTTCGGTTAAGGTAGTTTTGCAAAGCCTAATGTACAAAGGTTATGCTAACATTGTTTGACACATACATACTATGAAATGCAGTATCTTTGCACTATTTTACTTGTCCACAAGTTGACAATGTTGAATCAGAGTATTGTTTTATAGTTGTAAATAAAATAAAGATGGAACAAGAACAAGAAACCACTGAACAACAGTACATACCAGCTTTCAAAAGTTCACACTTAGCTGATGATTAATTATAAAGCTTGTTTGGCATGCTGTCCCGGGAGAGAGAGCCCTGAGCTCAGAAGATCCTCGAGCCCGGGGCTCCCACCCATTTGCAGGGCGAGAGATGAGTTTGAGCTCAAGTACTACTACTACTACTAATAATAATAATAATAATAATAATTCCTTACATTTATATAGCGCTTTTCTGGGCACTCAAAGCACTTTACACATAGTGGGGGAATCTCCTCATCCAACACCACCACTACTGTAGGTCTCGAGAACTCCTCTGCTTGTTTATGGCTAATGACAAGTTAGGAATTCCTATAGAGAAGTATACTAGTGACAGGGCCGGATTAACATAAGGGCTAGGTGGGGCTACAGCCCCAGGGCCCACGGAAGAAGGGAGCCCTTGATTGGCTGAAGAATTAATTTACGCTATTACATGGGAAACGCCTCTTTGCATTATGCTTTCTCGCGTCGATAATGTGAAGTATTCCTTTCGGTTCACTGCTGTTTAAAAACAGAGTGCTAAACTGGGCCTCAAAGTGGCTGTAGCCCAATCAGAATATTGAATAGCCCTGTTTTAGTCACCCATAAGGGTAATCAGATGTCCCAATTTTCCCAGGACAGTCCCTTATTTCAGCATTACCACGAAAATTGTCCAGTCAAAGGTAGGCTAACCAAGCTTATCGTAGAACAAAAAATAAAATTCAAACAGTCTTCATCATTGATACACTTGCACATGTAGTAACAAAAGCTGGGATAGGTGGAATCATGCTGAATGGGTACAGTATGTAAGTTTGACACCCAGTGGTTAAACTAGGTATTGCACTCCTGGATCAAAACAAACGCAAACGCGGGATGCCAGATTGAGGTCAGGAGCAAGTGATTTAAACTGTGTTCTAAATAAAAGCAACACATGCGATAGAGGAAATATAGAGGGAGAGTTAGAAATCGTCTAATTGGTAAATCATGTAATAGTTAATGTGGGACCAGCTGTGGTCAATCATAAGCAGGTGATCCTCTTGAAATTAGTCTATAAATAAACCACAGATAAGAGCTACTCTCACTTTACATAACTACAAAGGCATTTTTTTCCATTCATAATTTGTGGAGAAAGACACCAGACACAGATGAGTCCATCTCAAATGAAATATATAATTTAATGGCTGTGTTCAACCATGTTGACAAACATAAAAAACAAAGCTATTCAAGAACTTCTGCTTATACCTTGACTAGTCTTGTCTACTTGGTGTGCATTATTGTTCGTTTATACCAGGGTTCTTCAAATCTGTAACTGTCTATTTCACAGAAGTAATTAAAAAAACTTAACTCAGGTTTTCTAGTTTTTAGATGTCTCAAACAAGTATTGGTAACACTTTGTTTCACTGTGTACTTACTATAGTACAGAAAAAAAGACAGTAAACCAGTTTGTGACCTGATGCATGTTAGATTGTGCATGTAAATAATCAATATTTCCTCTGAGGGCCAGTATTGTGTTGTATGTTTGCTTTAGTGTTAGAGTCCCTCTTATGTCATACTCCAGGGTTTACACACAGATTACCATTCTCTGTTCAAACTAAATATATGCAGAATGTGTTTTTTGTAAGGGATAAACATATAGATTGCACAGCAGTTCTATTTGGAGGAAGGATTTATACTGGCATTTCTGGCATGAGAAGTGGGTGTGGTAACAAGTACGCTAAAAACTGCATCCTCTGACTTCAGTTGTTAGCTGCCTTTGGAGACCACTAGAGTAAGGTTTACCTACACAGATCCAAGGGGGATTCAAACTCATGTCTCCAGCATGGGAGCAGGGCAGACTTAACAAAGAAGCTAAAAAAACTTTAGCCTCCTGAGAGCTTCTGAGTCATGTCTACTCTCACAGCTCTTACTATTTGGCCTCTGTTAGACCTAAACCTCACTACCATCTGGGACTTTGACCCACTCCCAGATTAAAACGTATGTCTCCAGCATAGGAGCAGGGCTACACTAATAAAGATGTTAATGACTTTAGCCTCTAGTGCTCCTCTCGAGAAGGTTTACTCACACAGCTCCAACTAGGTGGTCTTCGATACACTCACACTAGTGATGCGTGGGTTGTCCCATAAATTGGGGTAACCTGCAGATTGGGTTGGGGCAAGTGAATAAATTGTCACTTAAATGTGGGTGTGAAGTGCTGTGCAGGTAAACCACACTCCTCTGACCTCTAAAGGTGCTCTAGCGACAGACGCTAGAGGTTATGGTCTTTAGCCTCTCTGTTAGAGCAACCGATTTGATCACAGCTCAGAGCGTGTTGGGTGGTGTAGGACCAGCGGTGTTACATTGGTGCCGTGACCTGGATGGGAGTGAGGTTTAGGGGGTGGGTGTACCAGGGGCTAGAGGTTATGGTCTTTAGCCTCCTTGTTAGAGCAACCGACTCCCATGCGGAAAGTCGTTGGTTTGATCCCAGCTCAGAGCGTGTTGGGTGGTGTAGGACCGGCGGGGTTACATTGGTGCCGTGACCCGGATGGGAGTGAGGTTTATGGGGGTAAGTGTAGCAGAGGCCAGCTAGTGAAGTGCTGAGCAGGTAAACTTCACTCCTCTGACCTTTAAGGGGGCTCTAGCGACAGACGCTAGAGGTTATGGTCTTTAGCCTCCTTGTTAGAGCAACCGACTCACATGCGGAAAGTTGCCGGTTTGATCCCAGCTCAGAGCGGGTTGGGTGGTGTAGGACCGGCAGGGTTACACGGGGTGGGTTGGGGCGGTTCATTATCACAATAAAAAAGTCCATGTATGTTGCGTGCAATTCTCTATAGCCTATATTAGGGCTGGGCGATTTTTTTCGATTAATTCGAATTTACGTTTTAAGACGATTTTATTTTTTATAAAATCGAGGAATCGCGATTTTAAATAAAAATATTATTGCCGCTTTTCCACTGTCGTGCCAAACCGTTCTAAACTGTTAGACAACGGTGCTGAATTGTGCTGATTCTGTGTGTTGACGTCGTGGCTCCAGGGCGGACTGGCCATTGGGAGCACCGGGACATTTTCCCGCTAGAGCAACAACAGCCCCGCTGCCAAGCCAACCGCAGTCAGCCAGCCAGCTTGGCTAATGTTTCCACGCACGTCGTGCTGTTATTCGCATCCCCGCAGCCGTCTGTCTCTCCCGCACGAGCTGCGAGACGGGCGCGCGCGAGGAGAAGAGGCTCGACAGGCGGAGGTGTGGGCAACCAACTTAACTTTCTAGATCGCTTTCAGTCACTTTGGCCCGCGCACCCATCGTTCCACACACACAAAGAGGAAATAATTGCACCTAATTCAAAGCCCAGACGGCTGGTTTTGAATATTATACCCGCGCACCACCTAAAGGACGGTTACGGCGTGTTGTAAATGTCGGTCACCGCAGAAAGTCAAATCTTTCTTTAATTTGGACTTTTGCTTGAATTATGGAGTGGCACAGTAGCTGTCCAAGGTACTGTATGAATTAAATCATAACCCATATATGCACCAATAAACAAGTAAAATGAATGAATGAATAAAATAAATATGGATTCTTAAATGTCGGCAGTTTATGTATGTATGGCCATTAAAAATACATGTTCCTTAACCAGATGGTTTTTCAAGTTACTTATAAAGAGATTGTTACTTCAGTCATGTTGTTGTAATGTTTTAAGTTGACTATAGTTACAGAGTAAAAAAAATAAAAATCGAAATCGAAATCGTGAATCGGTCAAACTTTATGAAAAAATCTAGATTTTTTTTTTGCCATATCGCCCAGCCCTAGCCTATATTAATATTTGGGAATATCTATTTTCATATTTTATTAAGTCCTTTGATACGGTTGCAGTACAGACACCTGGTACATAGCAAAACAACTTTTGTGATGTCCCCAAACCTTTGGCATCACATAACACGTCGCGAAAGCACCAAGCAGTCACAAAAACTAAGAAATAAAAGTAAAGATGGAAGACGAGGTGCGGGAGAAATTGGGGTCAGGAGTTTACGTCATTAAAAAACAAAAATCAGGCTTATAAATCTGATGTTTGGAACCGGTTCTCAAAAATAGTTGCAGCAGGAGACAACAGCAGTATCGGCTGCGTGATGTGCAACTCACGTGAAAACATATACAAACACGAGAGCCACAAAACGAGCACTACCTTGTTGTTGCCAGTTTACAGGGTGATGTTTCCACGCACTTTCAGGCTTTTTTCATCTGCATCACATGTCTATTTAATGTTCGCGGGTGCGGGGTGGGGCAGGGCGGGTTGTAAAAATAGATACAGTGGTGTGGGGCAGGCTAGGGTGGGTCAAATAATTTCATAAAAGCGGGATGCACGAGATCACTAACTCACACCCTTAAAACCAGCATATGGGCCATGGCACCAATATACTTGTCCTGGTCAAGGTGGAATTCAGACCCAAATGTGTCTCTTGAGTCCAGGTATTGTAGTCTATTTACACAGCTCCCACTGGCTGCATACACTCATCCCCCTAAACTTCACTCCCATCCGGGTCACGGCACCAATGTGTGGCCTCCATAACTGTATACCTCTTTTACATTTGTTTGATATTCTAGAAATGATTGTTGAATGTACTACACATTACACAAGTGCAAAGGGTTACTTGGTGCACTTCAAATGTTATAACAAAGGGGCAGATTGGACAGCTGATCCAAGAGAGACAGAGAGAGAGATTCAGACTGGGGGTTTCCTTCAAGGGGGAACATATAGAATCAGACTGGCAGACTCCAACAGTGTTACACAGATTCACATACATACACCATACAGTAAAATATGAGCACACACTCTCACAAGTCTCGCATTCCACCCACACACACATGCACGCACACAGGCATCTGAGGCAGCCATAGCAAGTCTTGTGAAGTCTGACACTGAGAGACAGATGGTGACACACAAACCACAGACATGAACTACAACCACAAACCACAGGAAGTATTTCTTACCTTGGATAGTTTGTGCAGTACTGCGTGTAAATGTGGAAGTCTTCGCTCTAAAAAAAAAAACAATTAGGAAATTGGGTTAGTTACTCAGATGACGACATGCGTTTATGTGGAGGTTAGCCAAAGGTCCCTGCAAGGAAAATGACTGGATAAATATGATCATTTAACAAAGGTCTGCTGATTAGGTATTAACGACGAAATGAATTGTACTGAGATTTTTTATTTTTATTTTTTGGCTCTTGATTTGTTGGGTCTGGATTTTATCGAATGCCTTAGCAATATCCATTATCAGACTTAATTTTTATGTCATACTATTGTTAAGTTTGCTGTATATTTCAGTTTACTTTTAGCTCATTCAATGAATGGTTTTGGTAGTTTTAGTTTTTTTGTTTTGTGAACATGATTTTGTTTAGTTTTTAGTTTTAGTAATGCTGAACTTAACAGAGTTGACAGAACACGTCCAGGTGTCAACCAGAGCAAAGTTTAGTGTTTGCACACCTTCAGTGGCATTGCTTGCTGCAGAAGTTGGGAACTTTTCAAGGGCCAATGGAAGCGTCAGCCAATCAGATCGCTTTATGCAAATACCCCAGCTCAGACATCTTTTTTCACAAAGGTAACGTCACACACACACACACATACACTTTATTTATGGGGAATTCAAAAAATGTTTATACTGTACAGTCTGTATACAACCCGACCCTCACAGGAAACAATCTCCATCTTTACATTTTCAAAATAGTTTATAATGTGGGATTTATGAGCCGTTTTCCTCATGGAGACCAAACAAAATATCCCCATGAGGTCAGCATTTAGTGCTATTGCTTTACTTGTAAATACCTGCTATATTACAATGTAAGGAATACACAGACACACACACACACACACACACACAGCGGGTGCAGTGACTGTAATAGGAGTCCTGATGTTGTGTTTACTGTAATGGTAGATGTGAGCGTGCTCTGATTAAATCTCTCCTCTCCTCCCTCATCTGGAGTCTTTTGCTCTCTCATTCCGCCTATATGAACATCAAAGCTCTTGGAAAAGTACAGAGAGTCTGAGTATCAAAGAGCCATTTATCCTCTTCCTCTAATATCCCTTCACTCGGCCGCCCCCGCTGGCTTTCACATCTGCCCTCTCTCTATCCACACACACACAAACACACAGGTAGCCATATTAGTGTGTCCTAGTTGTGACCCAAACACACACACACACACACACACACACACACACACACACACACACACACACACACACACACACACACACACACAAGTGCAGTGGTAGGTTCTCGTCTAAATTGAAGGGCAGTATATTCTCTGCTCTTTTCAAACATCTGGAACCGCAACCAGATGTGCACTTATGGTTTGCTAATGCTAAAGTTGTCTTCAA
Source organism: Danio kyathit (assembly GCA_903798195.1). Classification (NCBI taxonomy): domain Eukaryota; kingdom Metazoa; phylum Chordata; class Actinopteri; order Cypriniformes; family Danionidae; genus Danio; species Danio kyathit. The sequence goes on along the minus strand of LR812541.1, from coordinate 3,247,787 downwards.
GTCTACCGAAGTATCATTGTAGATGTGGCCTAAACACTGCAGTGAGAGAAGCGGGCTAGCATTTAGCACATGAGCTTCTCTATAGTGATATTACGGTGATCCATTATGCTGAATTAACTTCCCAGTTTTGATTAGAGAGTTTCTTACACACACTTTCAATTTAATTTCATAATACACACTGCAGGTTCAACACTTCTCTGACCGCTCCGTGTCTGAAATGCTTATTTCAAGGCTCTGGTCTTACTTAACCACGCCTTTTTAAGAGTCTGATCTGCTCTGATTGGTCAGATGGCTGTACTCTGTTCTGATTTTTCAAATGACTTTACTCTGCTCTGATTGGTCAGATGATAGTACTCTTCTCTGATTGGTCAGGGGACTGCACTCTACTTTGATTGGTCTGATGACTCTGTTGTGGTTGCTCAGATGACGGTATTCTGCTCTGATTGGTCAGGCGGTGGTACACTGTTCTGATCAATCAAATGATAGTACTCTACTCTTATTGGTCACATAATGGTATTCGGCTCTTATTGGTCAGATGACAGCACTGCGCTCTAATTGGTCAGGTTACAGTACTCTACTTTGATTGGTCAGATGATGGTACTCTGCTCTTATTGGTCAGATGAATATACTTTGATTGGTCATATGACTCTATTCGCCTCTAATCGACCAGATGACGATACTCTGCTCTGATTGGTCAGATGACTCTAATCTCCTCTGATTGGTCAGATGATGGTACTGATTGGTCAGATGAATCTCTTTTCACTAGTCAGATGATTCGGCTCTACTCTGATTGGTAAGCTGACAATACTCAGCTCTGATTGGTCATATGAATTTGCTTTGATTGGTCAGATGACTCTATTCGCCTCTGATTGGCCAGATGGCGATACTCTGCTCTGATTGGTCAGATGACTCTATTCTCCTCTGATTGGTCAGATGATGGTACTGATTGGTCAGATGAATCTCTTTTCACTGGTTAGATGAGTCTGCTCTACTCTGATTGGTAAGCTGACAATTCTCCGCTCTGATTGGTCATATTAATTTGCTTTGATTGGTCAGATGACTCTATTCGCCTCTGATTGGCCAGACGACGATACTCTGCTCTGATTGGTCAGATGATGGTACCCTACTCTGATTGGTCAGCTAAATCTGCTTTGATTGGTCTGATGTCTCTGCTCTACTCTGATTAGTCAGATGGCGATACTCTGCTCTGATTGGTCAGAAGATGGTACTCTCCTCTGATTGGTCAGATGACAGTACTCTAGTCCGATTGATCAGATGATGGTACTGATTAGTCAGATGAATCTCTTATCACTGGCCAGATGACAATACTCTGTTTTGATTGGTCAAATGAATCTGCTTTAATTGGTCAAATGACTCTATACGCCTCTGATTGACCAGATGACGATACTCTGCTCTGATTGGTCAGATGATTCTATTCTCCTCTGATAGGTCAGATGATGATACTCTGCTTTGATTGGTCATATGACTCTATTCTCCTCATATTGGTCAGATAGCAATGCTCTGCTCTGATTGGTCGGATGACAGTATTCTACTATGATCAGATGATGGTACTCCACTCGGATTGGTTAGCAAAATCTGTTTTGATTGGTCAGATGACTCTCTACTCTAATCTAATTAGTCAGATGACAATACTCTGCTTTGATTGGTCAGATGACAGTACAGGACAGGATGCATGTACTGAGCAAATGTTTGTTGTAAGTGTTTGGGTTGTATAATGTCCTTGGGTCTGAACTGAAGAGCAGCCGACAGCAGGTGGAGGATGGCTCGACTGTTCTCGGTGAACGACACTGAGTCAGCGTTTGTCTTTAACACACACAGAGGAAGGCAGTTTTCTCAGAGCAGCTTTGATAGGAATCAGATGTAATAAAACTCCTCACTTTTACTGGAATCCTGAAGCTCCTTTGTGACATCAACACCACAGAACTGGCTGAGTAATGCCTTCAAACAGTCACACACACACACACACACACACACATGCTGTTCTGGGAGTGTTTGTTAATGATGACTAATCTTTTCGAGAGCACTGACCAGTGCGCACACATATAATGTTTTACACTGTAAAGAGGGAACATGTGGTTATGGCTCTCTTATTTATACATGATTTCACATACAATTCAGTTCTGTTGCTATTTATTCATTCATTTTCTATTCAGCTTAGTCCCTTTATTAATCCGGGGTCACCACAGCGGAATGAACCGCCAACTTATCCGGCACGTTTTCACGCAGCGGATGCCCTTCCAGCCGCAACCCATCTCTGGGAAACATCCATACACACTCATTCACACTCATACACTACGGACACTTTAGCTTACCCGATTCACCTGTACCACATGTCTTTGGACTGTGGGGGAAACCGGAGCACCCGGAGGAAACCCACGCGAACGCAGGGAGAACATGCAAACTCCACACAGAAACGCCAACTGACCCAGCCGAGGCTCGAACCAGCGACCTTCTTGCTGTGAGGCGACAGCACTACCTACTGCGCCACTGCATCGCCTCTGTTGCTATTTAGTTAATCTAAATTAATTTAGCTATAAGAAACATATTTAGCCGAATAAAACCAGTTTGATTTGATTTTTTCGTGGGTGTAAATCAGTATAAGCTAAACATGAAACTCTGGATATTTTTAATCACATATTTACTTAAAAAGGCAAAATGTAATAAAAACATATATTATAATATTTGCCAATTAATAAAGCATGATACACTTAAATAATTGAGTAATTTGCATTACAAATAACTTGAATAACTTATTTTAATAAAAATAACAGCTAAATCAAAATATTAAAAAATAAAAATGACAAACAAACACTAAATTAATAGCTCCAAGTAAAATATAATAAGACTGAAAATCTTAAAACATCATAGGTGCATCCCAAATCACATACTTGCGCACTATTCTACGCCATTTTGTAGTATAAATAGTGTAAGTAGTGTGTTCACACTGAAAACTCTTAAAATAGTAAGTGCACTTTAAATACACAGATGATGCACTTATTCAACCGGTAATATGAAGTGTGTAATGATGGACACTTCACACACTCAACAGTCGTTGCTTTGCTCACGTAGTTGAAGGGACGGAGCTTTCATGTTGGATAACTTCATTTATTTTGGATTGTGAAAGCAGTATTCTCCTACGAGAGTGACTATAGCGCCTCCCGATGGTGAATGCGGTTATATTCATGGCAGGTATTATTTGGTACTTTGGTCATTTATTTCACTAATTTGGCCACCATCACACGTCATCAGGGAAATGGTTTGAATTTCTGCTTAGTAAAAACATGTTAGTGTTTCATTTGGGATGACACTACATACATATACTATACTGTTGAGTGTGTAAGTGCATATATAGTGCATAGTAGTGTATAGCAGGGCTGTTCAATTAGTTTGTCATGGGGGGCAGTTCATAAAAAGCATCCCAAATGAGGGTAAAGTCTAGATCGTATACGCGGCCGGCCGGAAGTGCGATATGCACATTAATATAGCGGCATTTTTTTATGACACTGTATAACAATAATGAATATTTTTACAGAACTGTGACGGTTGGGTTTAGGGTTGGGGATAGGGGTTAAATAATACAATTTATTGGGTAATTTAATAAATAAGATAAATAAAACTCGGTACAACTACTGTTTTTACGCTTCTGTGACGGTTGGGGTGGGAGTAGACGATAATAAAATACAATAAATCAGAAATTTCATAAATAACATAAATAATTCTCGTTAACTTCCGGCCGCAAACGTATCCAATCTAGCAACAACCCCAAATGAGGGGCTGGAGATATATGACTTGCAATATAAGTGATGACATTAAGAGCCCGTATGTTGTATTTTTGCTCCTTTAGACACCCACGTTGTATTTTTCTACATTAAAATCATAATAAATTGTATTTTGAAACTACATAATATAACTGCATTGTACAATAGACCTTTTTTTTTTTTTTTACAAACATTCATATGTTGTATTTCAAAGCACAACAAAAGCAGAGCATTGCTAAAGTAGGCTTCTTCTACATTCAGACACATTCATATGTGATAATTTGATCTGCATAACAATTATGGATGCAACAATTATAGATTTTGGTTGTACGATTATATAGTCTGAAGAATAATCCTGGTTTCACGGTTATCACGTCTAATGTAAATTTAAGCTATATATTAGATATTTGAATGAACTGTTGTTATCATCTGCGTTTATACATACATAATCATTTTAATAATTTGTAATAATTCATTTAACATATCTTTTGTTTACATTGCACTGAAAAGCCACGCACAACTCTCATCGCTGAGCGGAAAGGACGCGATATGTGAACGGCCCGCTGCTATAGTTAATCCAGTGTGCGTGTGTATTAGCCCTGGTGTAGCTATAGACCAACTACCATGTTTGTAAACATTTAGGATGCGCGCGCAGGGAGGTGGCAGAAAAAAAACCGGGAGCGCTAGCATTTACAGCGAGGGAATGACATCCGATGCGGTACAGAGTTTGTTGTTGTCTTAGAAATAAGTTAGATCGATTGCATATTACATACATTATTTACATAATGCTTACAGTGTATTATAACAGCTTGTCACCCAGTAATAAGCACAGTGATTCGGCAAAATTAACGTTAAAGTGAGCGCCGTTCGTCTGACAGGTCCATTTGCGATAGCACCCTCCCAATGGATATTGAATAAGACGAAATGGCCAAGCATCCAGCCCGAAATATACAATCTCATTGAAGCTCCAAGGGATTTTACGAGAGAAGTTAAAGCCCTACAAGTGTTTGGATGCCAACAATTGTGTTCTGTGTTATCATGTGCAAGAAATAATGCTCCATGATTACCAGATTCAAAACTATGTAGTGCTAAAAACCGAGGATCTGCCGAGCCAAAGACAAGGAAAAAAAGACGGAGCTAACGTTAAGGCCAGGGTGATCATCCACAGGCAGGACAACAGCATTCTGACAGCAAACTACACCTGAACTTACGGCAGGCCCAGGGTATGTGAACTTACACATAAAGGTAAAGTTGGTTTTATATTCGCACATTCGGACTTTCCCCTTAATAATATAATTTCATAAACGTATTATTTGCAAACTCTTAATAGCGAAATCATATTAGCAGCCAATGACTATCACAGTACAACATTGTTCACAGTCAAATAAACAGTGCTCATGTTGTTTTCAAGTCACACTTGCAGGTTATTTCAGACCGAATACTCAAAGTGCCGTGGTAAACAATATAGGGAGTGTGTCACAAGTTGTCACTGAATGAATGTGTGAATATAAAACCAACTTTACTTTGATAACTTACACTTTCACGTTTCATTCTTAGCATTCAGTGTAACTATATCTTAACTATATGTTTTGCCGAAATCATTGCTGCAATCAAAAACGAGTAATGTATATGATTCAGCATAGCCTGAACTTACCTGATATAACATGAGAACTGCAGAGTCCAGCATTTATAATTAGGTCGTCACTTCATTCAGTCATTCAGTACTTCTTTAAGCTTAAGTATACAAATGTTTTCGGCTGCTTGCGCCACTCACTCTCTTAATGTCAGGGGACTCACGCTCTGCGCGGCCGTTTGTCAACTCAACTAAATTTATTTTTGATGTCTTGGTCACACTATTTGGAGGGCTGGAACAAATTGCCTTGCGGCCCAAACTTGGCCTGCGGACCGCCAATTGAATAGCCCTGGTGTATAGTGTGCCATTTGGGACGCAGCTCATGATTCATAATTTTTTCATTTATACTTTTGATTTTTTTATACTTATTTGTAAACACTTAAAATCTTCAAAGATTTATATTTTCAACATTTACCACATTGATTTAATGCATCATGTTTCCTTTGAGGACAGTGTTTTGTCATATTTGGATTGTTGTTGTTGTTTTTCAAGGGGTAACACTTTAAAATAATAGTCCTAAAGTTAATGTTAAAGTATTTAATAACATTATGAACAATCTTATACAGCATTTATTAATAATAATTCAACATTACTTATGCATTATTAAAATCCAAAGTTGTGCTTTTTAGCATTAGTTAATGCACTGAGAGTTAACAAGAACTAACAATGAACAACAGTTGTCTCAGTTACTTCCATCCTAACATCAGCAAAATAAATAAATGCTGTAATTATTTGTTCACGTTAATAAATACATACATTAACTAATGGAACATTATTTTAAAGTGTTATCTGTTTGAATCTGTCAGAATATCACACACTTTATCTCCAGTGTATTTTATTGACTATTACACACCTTGATTGATACAATGAGAGCCGAACCAAAGAAAAAGACACAAAAGTAAAAGCTCAAATAAGATCATAACCACTAATAATAAGGCCGGTTTTAGCTCAGGATTAGGCTGGAGTGAGGGTTTATATGTTATATTTTTGTAAGCCACAGTCTTTAGCGCTGTGTAAATCATCAGCCCCCTGCTAACAGCACATTAGCACAACAAAAACTCCAACAAACAAAGCAATTATCAAACAAAACCGCAGGACAGAAAGCCTCGCAAACCAGCTGCATTCCAGCAGCTGTTAATTACAGCTATAAACAAGCTACAACACTTACACAAGTGTGTGAATGTGTGTGTGTATGTGTGTGTGTGTGTCATTTATCCTAGTGAATAGACACACTCGAAATAGGAAACTAATTATAACACACAACAGACACAATAGTGTTTTATAATAAGTCGTTTAGGTGATCGTTTTGAACGTGAGTATACTCTATTTCTTCATTCGTGAAAACAAAACATGAAAAAAAAATATGGTTTGTAATGACCTGAGGGGTTCGGTGTTGAGTGTTGAATCATTCAATGGATGTGTTTCCCTCTAGAGATGCAAATTAAACTAATATGCAAAACTGGAATATTGCATTCAATCAGACAAACGTCAAAATTGGCCCTTTCAGAAAAACTGGCAGCAAATATCAACAAGAAATATGGAGTTTTGTGCGCTAGGTGAAACCACTGTAGGCCTCTTTTCTTTTTAAAACATGACTTGAGCCACAGAAAACAAAGACAAAACGCAATGCAAAATATAAACACAAAAGTGTGGTGTTTTTTTGAGGTGTGAGTTGCTCTTTGGGAGCACAGATGCTCAAGACAGTTCTGGAGGTAATAATAATAATATAATAATAAAACTGAACCACAGTGATGACAGACTTTGGCTGAGGGATTTTAGAAAGACCAAAACAATGTTTCAGATGTTTTACAATGTGCTGGAAATGCTGGTTTGTTCATTAATGCCCTCCCATCAGGCACAGTTTTATCATCACATGCTCTGTTAAAACAAAATAACATCACTTTTTTGATGTGCATTCTGGAATTTTTTCAGCAAATGTATTTCCGTTTTATGTGCAGTTTTTTCCAACCCAGGCTCATTCTGAATATGTAGCCCTATATACATTTCTGGAGAGCGCCAAATATGTCCCAGGAGGTTTGTTTTTTTTTGCAGTTTTTGTTTTCGTGAAGGCGACGCAGTGGCGCAGGGGGTAGTGCTGTCGCCTCACAGCAAGAAGGTCGCTGGTTCGACCCTCGGCTGGGTCAGTTGGCCTTTCTGTGTGGAGTTTGCATGTTCTCCCTGCGTTAGCGTGAGTTTCCTCCGGGTGCTCCGGTTTCCCCCACAGTCCAAAGACATGCGGTACAGGGGAATTGGGTAGGCTAAATTGTCTGTAGTGTATGAGTGTGAATGAGTGTGTATGAGTGTGTATGGATGTTTCCCAGAGATGGGTTGCGGCTGGAAGGGCATCCGCTGCGTAAAACAAATGCTGGATAAGTTGGCGGTTCATTCCGCTGTGGCGACCCCAAATTAATAAAGGGACTAAGCCGAAAAGAAAATGAATGAATGAATGAATGAATGAATGTTTTCGTGAATCCACCAGAGGCCGCTATGTGTGCTTTTTCAGATCTCAAATTTCTCTCACGAGTGCGATTCGTGCCTGCTGTTCTCGTGTAAATCCACCAGAGGCTGCTGTCGAGTGACTGACTGACCCACTCACTGACTGACTGACCGATCTCCCCACTCACCCCCTTCCCTAAACCCAACCAACAGTGTTTTCAAAAGCAATCCAGAAAAAGAAAAGCCCTCGCCTGATTTTTACCACGTTTTTAGATTTTACCACATTCTCACCCTGTTGTTTACTTGTTTATTTTATTTTTTGGCTTCTGTTTTTGTTTTACCCGCTTTCTGGAATCGTTCTTTGCCAGACTCGAACCTTGTCGTTGCGGTCAACTCCGCTCTGCATCTCAAATCATCCAACGTACTCGGCAAGCCACTGGACAAACTGGTAACAACGGGAGAGCTGTCCATACGGAGGTAAGCGGTCAGCTAGTTGAGTGAAAAGGAACGTCTGTACGTCTGGCTACATAATTTGCCATCTCCAGAAATGTATATAGGGCTACGTTTTCAGAATGAGCCTATGTTGATTTTTTCATATTTGATAAAAGTTTGTCCTACACTCTCAGAATTAAAGATACGCGAGCTGTCACTGGGGTGGTACCTTTTCAAAAGGTACTTGAAGGGTTCATATTAGAATATTACCTCAAAGGTATATATTAGTACCTAAACATTTTAAGAGGAACACTTTTGTACTTTTTAGGTACTAATATGTACCTAAAAGTGACAGTGACAGCTCACGTAAACCTTACGTAAACATTTAGTGTACTCAGTTGTGTGTGTACGTTTTTATATGTGCACTTTAAAAATGTAAGCACATCTTGGCATTTCCATTAAGCATTTGTTTTAAGGCACAGTCAAAAATGCACATGAAAGTAGGTGGTTGGAAACATAGTTATTGTCAGCATTTAACCGATGCTGCTATATTCTTCCATTTTGTAATTTATATCTGAGTGTAAGAGCTTTTTAAATGAGAACAAATGTAGGGCGGGCCTTAATTTTGTCCTTGGGGAATTGATTGGCTGATTGGATGGTTGTGGTTTGCTCCTATTGGTGGATTCTTTGAGTGGCAACCTGATCCCACCCTAACTCCAGCATACACCAGTCAGAGAAGAGTACGATTTTGGGGGAAGATATTTTGATTGAAGTTTAAAAAAAGTAAAATGTAAATGATGCATACAGCTGTGTGACAACATAAAAAAATAAAGATACAGAAAAAATAGAGTTTTACCTTGGCTACAAAACACTTTGCAATGGCAACTGGGTTGGCGTTGCACTTTTCCAGGTCACGAAGCAGCTCACTGAAACACACACACACACACATATATTGTATATGATTAGTCACACTGATGTTAGGGCTGAGCTGTTATGAAAAGTTCACACTCTCTCCTAGTGTTGTTCTCTATTGTAGAACCACTTCCATGAATTGAACAGTGTTCTGAATGCATGTGTGGTCATTTCTGCATTGCAGTCATATGAGGTAACACCGTGAGTGTGTGGGCTGTTTGGTGTGTGTTTGTGTGTGGGGGGTGGTCTGAAATAAGAGAAGAACCTGAGGAAAGAGAGAAATGGCAAATACATCAGACTTAAACAGAAGATCCTCCTTCAACAGAGTATAAATGTCACCTTCTCTGTTTGTTGTTTGGTATTTTGGGGGGTGAAAAAAGGCCAAAAGTGAAGGAAAATGTTGAAATGAAGAGCCAAATGAGTATTACACGTGTTATTACATTAGTTATTTTCCTAAATATCAACATGCGAACCTTAAAGTGTGAGGATGTCTAGCAAAAGTTACTTCAAATCATAGAAATTGTAAACAAGCCAAATTAATTATGTAACATAATGGGACTAAAGAATGGGTTTGCAAGTAACAGGCTAGCAAATGTGGCTTCATTTGTTACTGACGACTAGACATCAGATTTTGAGTTATTGCAAAACGTATATTTTGCATAAAATTACTTGTTTTGAGTCAGGAACCTTTGTAAAAGGGTTGAATGCGTATACTTTATGAATATGATCAAAACTAAACTATTCCCCAACAGTTAGAGACAGAAAAAAGACATTAAAATGACATTGAAAGATTCCTTTGCTCAATAGGAGTTTAGTTTAAATTCAGTTTATAAAAAAAAATATAAATATATATATAATAATATATGAAAACTGTAATAAATGAATTCAAATTGATTGTAACTCTTAATAAGTTGAAGTAATTTGTTTTCACTTAGTGTTGGGTCATTAGTCTAAAAGTCAAATAATTAGGTCTTATTGTCAAATTGCTAAATTGTTTATTTTCTTATGCAATTGAGCTGCATTTGTCAGTGAAAATGAACTGAACTTGAAATTTAGCAATGACTGGTTGGAAATACTCAGTTTACTGTTTTGTGAAATGTAAAAGACGTTCCTCCTGACGTTGCTTGTGTTTTGTTTCACAAATCCAAAAGTTGTTGGTGTCATGCTGCCCTGTAGAGCAGTGGTTCTCAAAGTGAGGGGTCATGGGACAATGAAGGTTGGGGTCGCCTGGTGATTTTCAAAAATCTATTATTTTTATTAAACCATAAGTATTTCCATATTTTATCCATAACCTACTGAAGAGAAAAAAATAGTTGTTTATAGTTACTATATACTATATAGTTACTATAGTAGCTTATAGTTACTGGTTCTATTGGATTGCGACCCCTGGGGTAATTACATCATATTAAAGACACAGCAATAGCGTCAGATGCAGCAGATTGATTTTATAACACCAGGTTAAACTTTCTGGCACTGACATACATAAAAAGAAATTAAACAAAGAATAGACTTGGGTCTATTGGTGTGTGTGTGCCATTGCATGCAAGGTTTCTGTATTTATAACCACCTATATTGGGGGTCACGAGTCACTGGCATTGTTATTTTGGGGGTTGTGGGCTGAAACGTTTGGGAACCCCTGCTGTAGAGTACATTTAGCCTTAAAACTGCAGTCAAACATACAGTCGAATTCAAAATGGTTAGCCCACCTGAATTATTAGCCCATCTGTTTTCTTTTCCCAACTTCTGTTTAACGGAGAGATTTTTTCAACACATTTCTAATCATAATAGTTTTAATAACTCATCTCTAATAACTGATTTATTTTATCTTTGCCATGATGATAAATAATATTTGACTAGATATTCTTCAAGACACTTCTATACAGCTTAAAGTGACATTTACAGAAATCCCAAGTCTGCCGGAAGTTTCGCGAGTCTCCCGCATATGCATAGAGACTCCAGGATGCCTGCAAACGACTGATAATCTCCCGGAAATCACGCGTTACCCTCCCGGTTCTCAAATTCATCGCGCACCCCTCTCCACTGCACCCCTCTTTTCAGATATGTCGTGCACAACCACCCCCTCCCCCGCCCCATCAGATACGTCGCGCAAATCATCTATGTCCCACCCGGAAATGACTTTTCCCAACTTGGAATGCCTGCATGTAAAGGCTTAACCAGGTTAATTAGGGTAACTAGGCAAGTTATTGTACAACAGTGGTTTGTTCTGTAGACCAGTGGTTCTCAAAGTGGGGGTCGGGACCCCCCAAGGGGTCGTGGGACAATGAAGGGGGGTCGCCTGGTCATTTCCAAAAATCTATTTATTTTTATAAAACCATAAGAATTACCATATTTTATCCATAACCTACTGAAAAAAATAGTCGTTTATAGTTACTATATACTATATAGTTACTAGTTCTATTGGATTGCGACCCCCATTATATTAATGACACAGCAATAGCGTCAGATGCAGCAGATTTTATAACACCAGGTTAAACTTTCTGGCACATTTACAGCACTGACATACATTAAAAAAATATAAACGAAGAATAGACTTGGGTCTATTGGTGTGTGTGCGCCATTGCATGCAAGGTTTCTGTATTTATAACCACCTCAGAGGATATTGGGGTCGCGAGTCACTGGCATTGTTATTTTGGGGGTCGCGGGCTGAAAAGTTTGGGAACCCCTGCTGTAGACAATCCAAACCTAATATTGCTCATAACATTGACCTTAAAATGGTTTAAAAAAATGATGGGCTTATCATTTTGGCCTCAGCTGTCATCTAACCCTCCTGTTGTCTTAGAGTTCTGTATACACCGCTCTTCCCGTGTTGAAATGTGTACCTGTTAAATCGATAGATGTCCCGGATGTTTCCGAATAACGAGTTCCTCTCCTCATCTCCCAGCAGCAGAAGGGACTGGTTGCTGATGCAGTCCAGGTAATCCTGTGGAAACACAGATGAAAGCAGGAATAATCTCATCAGCGCTCGTGTGTTTGACATGGCTCAGGGTTTGCCGTATTTGGACAAACAGACCATGCTTCAACTCTCACATCTGACAGGCGCATTTCCACATCAGTAGATCAGCTATGTCTGCAACTTATGTAAAGTACAAATGGAGTGGCACTTTGATGCACATAAGAGCATCAGATAAGGGTATTTTCCTTACCCATATGCAAAATATACTAGTAGGGGAGAGCGAAGTATCACGGGATGAAAGTAACGATTTTCCCAGATTTTCTCAGATCCCTGATAACATTTTTATTTTCCAGACTATAACATACGTACCTTCGTCTACATAATCCGTGGTCTCCAGAAATGTCCATGGGACTACGTTTTCAGAATGAGCCTGTGTTGCAGTTATGTTTTGTTGTACATGGTCACCAGTGGTGTAGTCGGTGCTATACGCACGTATACTCAGTATGCCTACTTTTTTCCATGAGCTGTTTGGGTATTACGACTTCTGAGGATCAATAATTGCGTATACCCTCGGTATACTCACTTGCTTTTCTGATTAGACTTCCCTAATTTACGTGTATTCGCGTCCCCTTTAACTGTATTCCAAATGTTTTTTTTTTTTACTTGCATCTTATTTGTTGCAATCAGTGGATTTTTGTTTAATTTGCGGCATTTCCCGCCCCCTGACGACCGCAGCAGCTGTGAGAATATTTCGGGAGTTTTTCGATAACGACGACAAGTCAACTAAATGATGTCTCGCCGAAACACTGAGGTAAAATTATTCTTAAAAAGCATGGGCATCACTTTAGCCCCCTATATTTCTATTCAGTCCCTCGAAATGTTTTGCGATTTCCTCATGGACTGTACACTATAAATGATCACCTTAGTCCCCTTTAAATTGGATATGAAAACGGCGGCAGACTTCCGCTCCTCCGTTTTCAACTCGTTTTTCGTTTAATCGGCAAACCACAGCTTTGCAGAGTGAGAGCAGAAGGTGTGTTTATCTATAGATTGTTATAATATCTGCATATTCGCAGTTCTTTGCTATAGAAACTCTTGTATCACATGTACCAATCGGGTTTCCCCATCTACTGTTTCCTTGGCGCTTCCCTCATCATCACAGCTGTTTCCTCCAGCGAAAATGCAACTCTTAACGAACATTTATCAATTAACTATGATTATAAAACACATTACAGTGCGTGTGGCATTATATATATCATACATTCATGCACAGGATTAAACACAGTGACAGAACCACTCAGTGAATGTACTCATTTTAACTGCATATCAGAGTGAAATGTGTTGTATCTTGTTAAAAAATTATTTCCTATTATGACTTATATAATGATAGTGAAATATGTAAATTCCCCTGTACATTTTTTAATATGTCTATATTTATGCCATTTTAAATTATAAAAGTGGCAGTTCTATTTAAAACATGGAAAAAAATACTTGAGTATAGGCTAGTATTTGAGTTTTTGAAGAAAAAAACTTTTTATTTTCCTGATAAAAAAATATATATATATAGTTATATTAATTATAGGCTCATTTTACAAGTCCCTTTAGAGTTAAACAGTTGGCTTTTACCCAGGTTTTACCACAGCTTAATATACTCAGCCAATCTCCGGGTCTGCTGGGGGCACTATTAAGCATAAATCATTGAATATGATTAGGCTATTAGCATCTCGCTTTAAAATGAACAAATTTGTTTAAATATTTTTCCTTTTTTAATGGATAGTTCATTCAAAAAAAGTAAAATTGTCATCCTTTACTCAACCTTTACTTGTTCTGCACCGGTTTGTCTTTTTTTTTATTTTGTTTAACACAAAAGAAGATATTTTGAGGAAAGCTGGAAACCTGTAATCATTAACCTCCATAGTATTTGTTTTTTCTTTCAATAGTTACAGGTAACTTATATTAAATAAATAATATATATATACATATATAGTTTCGCCGTTTCTTTGCCTCCTTTTAATATTTGGGTTGGGTGGGTAATAGTACACCACTTTTTTTTTTAGGACTACACCACTGATGGTCACAGATGTTATTATTATGTTTCTTCTTGTATTATTTGTATGTGTGCACTGCAAGCGTGAATATCAGAAATTCCTCCATCAGTAAAGCGGTTTCAGATTGCACTGATCACTCCGTGTAAATACACACCACTGTTTGAGTGTGTGCTGCTTGTGCAAACAAACAGACTCCTGCTGCAACTGCATGCAGAAATAAAACACTTCACCTTTCAGCTGCACAAAGAGCTTTTCAGTCTCTGCTTCTGTAGAAATATATCCATGCACTGCTGCTTTATTGGACAGGCTCAGATGTACTGAAGTAGCTTCACAAAGAAGAAACTTTCATATATTATGTTTTATTATTGTTTGCTCATCCAAGAAAGCTGCTTTGACACAATCTCTATGGTATAAAGTGCTATTCATTCATTCATTCATTCATTCAATCACCCTTTATTAATCAGGGGTCGCCACAGCGGAATGAACCGGCAACTTATCCAGCATATGTTTTACGCAGCGGATGCCCTTCCAGCCGCAACCCAACACTGGGAAACACCCATACACTCTTGCATTCAAACACATACACTACGGCCAATTCAGCTTACCCAATTCGCCTATAGCTCATGTGCTTGGACTGTGGGGGAAACCGGAGCACCCGAAGGAAACCCACGCCAACACAGGGAGAACATGCAAACTCGACACCAAAATGCCAACTGACCCAAATGCGACCTTCTTGCTGTGAGGCGATCGTGCTACCCACTGCGCCACCGTGACACCCTATAAAGTGTTATATTAATTAAAAATGACTATATCTGAACTGCAGAAGACCCCAGCTGACTCCCTTTCACACACACTCAAATATAGCGTCAGCATGTGTGTGTTTGTGCTGTACGTTCTGCTCCGCCCTGCGTCTGAATGTGTCTGTATTTGGGTTGACAGACGAGATAAGTGATTCTCTCACTCTGATACACATCTATACCTGAAAAGCCCCAGGCAGTGTAAAATAACCATTCTGTGTCTGCAGAAAACACACCCTGTGTCAACACCTCGCTCGCACTTAAAGCACAGACTGCAACGGCACATATTTAAGACAACAAAAGCCTTTTGCAACTGAAAAATATTGATCGATAAAGCTTAAATTAATTTAAAAGCCTCTCCATGTTCTTGTGGGTTTCCTCTGGGCACTCCAGTTTCCCCCGCAGTCCAAAGAGATGCACTATAAGGGAATTGGATGATCTAAACTGGCCAAAGTGTATGAAGATATGTATGAATGAGAGTGTGTATGGATGTTTCCCAGTACTGGGTTGCGGCTGGAAGGGCATCCGCTGCGTAAAACATGCCAGAATAGTTGGCGGTTCATTCCGCTGTGGTGGCCCCTGATAAATCAGGGTCTCAGCCGAAGAAAATAAATAATTATAATAATAATTTTAATAATTATTATATAATATAATTCATTCATTTTCTTTTCGACTTAGTCCCTTTATTAATCTGGGGTCGCCACAGCGGAATGAACCGCCAACTTATGCAGCATATGTTTTACGCAGCGGATGCCCTTCCAGCCGCAACCCACCACCTAATGTCCTTCCTCTTCTTTATCTGTCCTCTCCATCCATCCTGCCTGCTTTCCTTTTCTCTTTCCTCAAACATCTATCATTCTCTCAGGGCAGGGGCTGTGAATGTGTGTATGTATAGAGGACCGCCTAAAACCCCTTCAGACCCTCCAGAGGAGTGAGAAAAGCAGGGCAAAGGTGAGAGGAAGAGTTCAGCGTTCATCTCTGCACTCGGTCAAACCACAACCATGTGCACTTTACATCTGACAGCGACATAAATCACGCACAAAGGAACACACAGACGTGTCTCTTTCTCTGAGAGCTCCAGCACTCGTGGTTTAGTGGTGGGATGACAGTGGAGGACAAAAGGTATGAGAAACCCTTAGACTGGACACCGCCATTAATATCCCTGATGGACACTTCATATAGAACTACACACTACAATGCATGGATCATTTATTCACCATCATGCCACTGATGGATCAACAGCACTGTGCTGCTATTGAACACGTAAGGCAATCTGGCATATGTTGATCAGATGCTATTGAGCTCTAAAATGGCAACAAACTCGACCGTTAATGACTGAAAATGAGTCAGGCAAAAAGAAAAGTTGACTCTGAATGTCGTGTGTTTAAGGAAGAATGGACAACAGAATACTTCTTCACCAATATCGGACAGAAAGCGGTATGTCTAATATGCCAAGAAAGTATTGCTGTTTTTAAAGACTACAACCTAAGTCAGCATTTTTAAAGCAAACATTCGAATTATGCTGTCAACCAGTCACCTGCAGAAAAGGCAAACAAGGCTACAAAACTTGCCACAAACTCCAAAGCCCAGCAAAAGACATTTATGATACAGAGCTCTTTTCAAGAATCCGTTTTATAAATAAAAGTTATTTTTGAAGGATTTGACATGTGGCCCTTCACTTGGTTTGCAAAACTTGATGTGGCCCTCGCAGGCCCGGATTAAGAATTCAGAGGCCCCTGGGCTCAATGTCTTGTAGGCCCCCCTACAAGGCCGCACCTCTACACTGTTGCCAACTATTTTCAACGAAAAGGCGCTAAGCTCTTCCCGAAAAGTCGCTAAAAGTCGCTAGATTACGTCATACGCTAATTTGCATATTACTGACGTCATCATGTTCTACCATTTCTGTTTGTTTAAAAGCCTATGGTAAATAAATGGGGTATTATAATTGCACTACGCTTTATGTAAGCATGTCAATTTAACTAAATGTATTGCTGTTTGAATACAGTATATCATTAGAGATGAGTAGTGAATTTGCAGTAATCTCTCAGACGTAATATATACTCAGACAAGTTCCGAAACTCTCACTTAAAATATCTCTGATTGTGAACAATAAACGGTCAAATTAAATTGTTAAAATAAAGGAGAAGCAGATCGGTTTGACTGTACAAGGGAAATACCTTCACAATGCCGGTGCTAAATCATTTGCCGTCGGTACGCAGAGGGGTGATCTGCTGTCAGGCTGCAGGTAGGAGAGGCTGCTGTACGAGGACTGGGCCGCCTGTCAGTGCTCTGAGGCGGGGGAGGGGCCGGCGGCATCACCCACAGCTCATTGAGAAGAGTAGGAACAGTACAATAATGGACAAACGACAGTCTATAAACATCTCCAGTAACACACAAAAAAGTCGCTAGATTTGTCGCTAGTCGCTTTTTTGAAAAATTGTCGCTAGGAGAGTCTGAAAAGTCGCTAAATCTAGCGACAAAGTCGCTAAGTTGGCAACACTGTACAAAACTTGCCACAAACTCCAAAGCCCAGCAAAGGACATTTATGATACAGAGCTCTTTTCAAGAATCCGTTTTATAAATAAAAGTTATTTTTTGAAGGATTTGACATGTGGCCCTTCACTTGGTTTGCAAAGCAAAACTTGATGTGGCCCTCGCAGGCCCGGATTAAGAATTCAGAGGCCCCTGGGCTCAATGTCTTGTAGGCCAACCTCTATAGTTGAATTAAAAAATAAGATTAATACAATATTTTTTAAATAAAGTTAATCTATAATATTTTGCCCACATTTTTTAAATAAATGACATAGTACATATATTTATAGTCTACAAAGATTTACCTGATTTTAAAAGCATTTAAAGCACACTTTGATAAAAAATACTAATATAACTAGTGAAAATGAATGGTTTTTAATATACTTGTTCAAGTTCACTGAAGCAGTACGAAAAACTTATATTTAGGGGTATTTTTAATGTATAACTTCTACAAACTTATAATGCATATGATTTGCATATAACACCTCTCCAATCCAGTTCTATGAATCTGAGTCCTCCATAATACACACACTGATTAATGATTCCTACTGTCTCCCTCGTGATGAAGAAGAGTAGGCAAAAAGCACTTGATTATAAAGCTGAAAGTATCCAAAATCACACACACTGTACCGGTTCTCTCCTGTCTCTCTCCTCTTCAGGGGCTTTTTCTGTCTCTCTCTCTGTCTCTCTCTCTCCATGAGGTTGGAGAATATGGGTGAAGCAGGGCGACTAACATTGTAAATACAGATTAATTACATTAAGATGTCGCTAACATTTAACACCAGGTGGAAAATAACTGTTTATAGAATATTTATAATTATTATTATCCTCATTTAATACCTTGTAACTCATTTTATATATTTTATATACTTTATTTTAATTTTTAAACAAAAACATTTCCTTTCTATTGAAAATAAATGTATTTCCAATCTGCTTTGTAATGGGGGGTGGGGGGGAGAACGTGTTCATCAGTCGCTGGATTCGAACCGGGTTCATGATCGATCGCCTCAAAACAGATATCCATGCTCTTTACGAGCTACGCCACTCCCACCTGCTATTTACCGCGCTCTTTAGTAATGTTGACTCTGACGATCAAACGACGCTGGTGGGAAGCACTTAACTAGCTTATTAACGAGGTGCGCTATTTGCACTTAGCCTAAATAGACACTCCAAAATCAGCATTTTCTTTCCCGCCTCGCAGGGGCCCCAAGTGCGCACGGGCCCCTGGGCCTGTGCCCATAATGCCCATTGGTTAATCCGGCCCTGGGCCGTCGGGTCTAAAAAGTTTGCCCACCGCTGGCTTAAGTGGTTGAGCATCAAATGAAAAGCAGGTCTTGTTGAGAACCGTCTTGAAGGTCAGACACTAGAGAGCATTTGATTGGTTAGAAGATTTGATGAGAAACTGAAGTATGTGGTGACGTCAAAAAAATCATTGATCTATTTGGGCAGAAGTGACAAACTGCAAACTTTGGATGTTTATATCTTTTAAATGCAAATGGTGTCCCTGTTTTGGAGCACACTAGCTTATAGATATCATTAAGACTAAAATACTACCAGCTAAACATTTATAAAGCTCCATAAAGCTGCTTGCACAAATGAGCTCTTAAACATCTGTGTCTTTCTCACCTGTACTATACTGCGAAGGTCTTGGACGTAGGTTTTTTCGGTCTCCAGAATTTCCTCCACCACTCGGTCCACATACTGGACTTTACGTCCCTCCGGCGACTGAATCTCTGCGTCCTGATTGGTAAGTTTGCGTGTCTTCCTCCCTGACTCCTCCTCCTCCAGCTGTCGGGCAGGCACCAGCTCCAGTCGGATGGCACCAGAATCACGGTCCCGCTCGGGGGTGGAGCCTAACACCGGCCGTCCCCCGAGTGAGCAGTGGCTGTCGCGGGACGAGGCGGATGAAGAGGTGGAGCCATAGCTGACAGGCCGGTCGCTGCAGTGTGTGGAGTCCATGCTGCGCGAGGAGCAGTATCTCAAGGCGGAGCTTCTGATTGGACCAGACACCCGGTTTAGCACCGCCCCTCCAACAGGGACCTCCGGGAGCGGCGGCAGAACATCAGTGGAGAATGGATAATCTTCTGAAAGATAAAAACACCAAAGTGGTTAGACATCAGGACTGCGCATTAATGAATAAATGTCTCTCTTTCCCAAATGATGTTTAACAGATTCAGGAATTTTTCACAGTATTTCCTATAATATTTTTTCTTCTAGAGAAAGTATTATTTGTTTTATTTCGGCTAGAATAAAAGCAGTTTTTAATTTTTTTACAACCATTTTAAGGTCAATATTATTAGCCCCCTTAAGTAATATTTGTTTTGGATTTGGATTCCTAGTTAAGCCTTTAAATGTCACTTTAAGCTGAATACTAGTGTCTTGAAGAATATCTAGTCAAGTATTATTTACTGTCATCATGGCAAAGATAAAATAAATCAATTATTAGAGATGAGTTATTAAAACTATTATGATTAGAAATGTGTTGAACAAATCTTCTTTCCATCAAACAGAAATTGGGGCAAGAAATATACAGGGGGGTGAATAATTCTGACTTAACGTACGTACGTAAACAAAGACTATAGAGTACAAAAGACATCACTCATGGTTTTGAATAGAAGAGTGTATGTTCAATATGGCGAATAAAGCCCCGCCTTCTAGTTCATGAGCCAATCATTGCCACACAGACGATTCTCCGGGGGAGGGTCTCTGGCTGGTCGTGTTTTTAGGACAGTTTCTTCAGTTTCATTGTTATGAACACGTTGGGGTCAGCAAATGCACTGGAATCTCAGTGAATACTTGCTTCAAAGATGTGAGAACTATATCCACATAAAGCTTGACTTTTAAACTACACCCTAAAACAAATGTTCTCTGGTTTTGTAATCCGTATGAAACAAATATGAAGTACAGTCAGTCCCATTTGATCTCATTAATTCCCGTCTCCGCCATTCAAATGCAAATCACATGACAGCAACTACCTGTAAACTAAAAAGCCGCTGTAATTTTGGGAGAAGATTTGCCATCAAGACCAAGTTGGGAATTACTTCAGAAGACCAGCACTATTGGACGAGGCATTATTCAGAGGATGATAATGTGTAACATGTAACAGAAATAGCCATAAAGAAGGTCGGTGTCCTGATCCCATTCCCTTTGAGTGCACATGCGCATTAGCTTGGGCAAATTAAGAAAATTCATTTTTTTGTGTAATTCAAACATTTAGAAACATACTTTAAGAGAGAGTTGTTGTTTAATTTTATTGGTTATTTCAAATATGAAGTGTAATCATAAGCTTGGCAAACATTTTTGGAGGATGTGATGTTTCCCCATTCAAACAGAATGCCCGAGAGGCATTTCAAAGATGGCCGCCGAGTGAAATGACTTGACTTAAAGCAGGGCTGCTCAACTCTGTTCCTGGAGATCTACCTTCCTACAGTGTTCAGCTCAAGCCCTGATCAAACCCACCTAAACCAATTCATTAGGACCTGAACAGCACTTGATAATTACAGACAGGTGTGTTTGATATGGGTTGTAACTGAAATCTGCAGGAAGGTAGTTCTCCAGGAACAGGGTTGAGCACCACTGCCTTAAAGGGACTTTGACATAAAGGCCCATTGAAACCGATGATAACTGTAATGGAAAAGATGGAGTTCTTTAAAATAAAACAACACTGCTGACATCGCAACTAGATTTCAGTCTAGAGCAGATTTCAGTCTAGAGCAGGGGTGCTCAACCCTATTCCTGGCGATCGACCTTCCTGCAGTTTTCAGTTGCAGCCCTTATCAAACACACCTGCCTGTAATTATCAAGTGCTCCTTGGGTTCTAATTAATTGGTTCAGGTGTGTTTGATCAGGGTTGGAGCTGAAATCAGCTGGAAGGTCGATCGCCAGGAACAGGGTTGAGCACCCCTGGTCTAGAGGAACCGTTGATATCAATTTTAGTAGTTTTTTCTCCATCAGTTATTGGATGAGAAAAACACTGACATCCAATCAGAATCCATCTTGCATTTCAAGAGTTCACACTTAGCTGATGATTGATTATAAAGCGTGTTTGGCATGCTGTCCCGGGAGAGAGCCCTGAGCTCATAAGATCCTCGAGCCCGGGGCTCCCTCTCATATGCAAGGCGAGAGGGGAGTTTGAGCTCAGGTAGATCTTCACAACTCCCCTGCTGTAGTAGCTAATGAACAGATAGTGATTGCTCTTAAGAGATAACTACTTACTAGGAGCACGTCTATGGTGCTGGATT
Source organism: Danio kyathit (assembly GCA_903798195.1). Lineage (NCBI taxonomy): Eukaryota > Metazoa > Chordata > Actinopteri > Cypriniformes > Danionidae > Danio > Danio kyathit. The sequence continues at coordinate 3,226,063 of LR812541.1, read as the reverse complement.
AGTCAATTAACTTAAGTTGCATGTTTTTAGACGGTGGGAGGAAACCGGGGAACCTGGGAGAAACCACACAAGAGCACAGGGAGAACGTGTACACTCTGCACAGAAACATCGACTGGCTTGGTAAGGACTAGAACCAGTGACGTTCTTGCTGAGGCAAGAGTGCTAACCACTGAGCCACCGTGTCACCCATCTAGGAAAGGATGAGGAGTAGGGGTGGAAGGGGGGATTTCTCAAAATGAAGATGGCTGTCATATGGAACTTAGGGTATTTATAGTGACTTAGGAGTCGTCTGATTGGTGAATCATGAATTGGATAATGCGAGGCCGCCTGCCGCTCTCGAAATTAGTTTATAAATAAACTTCACCTAGAAACATTTAAATCAGCAAATGACAAAACTGGGTGCAGCCAACCTAATCTCGCTACAATACATTACATTTTTGGCTAATTTGTATGAACTCCACTCCCAACCATTCCCTAGACATGAGCATCGCTGGCGTGTGAGCAGATTCACAATAATCTACAATTACTACACACTGCCCATTGCTATTATCATCAGTCATTTACATACCATTCTTGTTGTAAACGTGTTTGAATGCTTAAATGTGTATAAACTATTTAAATTGTGTTTAAATATAGAAATGTAAATTATATAACCGACAATCAAGCTTTATATGATTTTTACAAAAGAGCTAAAAAACACAGCAATTTCTTCAATTTCAAGGGATAGTTCACCTAAAATGTAAATTTCCCGTTCATTTACTCACACTCAAGTGGTTTTACACATCAATCAGTTTCTTTCCTCTGTTGAACATTAAAACGAGATCATCTGAAGAATGTTGATCTGTTTTTAAACATTTTCTTTTCCAACTTCTTTAAAAGGACTCAAACTGTTTAAACAAAAAAATTACAACCAAAACCCTCCCACTGCAATTACAAATTTGATTCCCACAGACTTCCATCTCAAGGGGGATCTCACACAAAAACATCCTGAGAAACCCACAGCGATCTCTAGCATTCCTGGGCTGTAATCGCCATACACTCAAAACCATTTTGGGCTTGCCTTTCATACAACAATGCTGGTCTCTCTTTCTCTTACACACAGGAGAAAGCTGGAAATTAACCAGTTTAGATACTTGTAGCATTTACCATTCAGTCTCAGCCGGTTTTCACGTCAGTGCAGTTGTAGAACCATTTTGGGTTCCTCAAAGAAACATTCAGAGAGGAGTTCTTCAAGCTTTTTTTGTCAGTCTAAAGAAGTTTAATGACTTAAATAATCTTGTTTCTCCATAAAGAACCATTTTGTGCAGTGAAAAGGTTCTTATAACCATCAATGTCTATAAGGAACCATTATTTCTAAAGTGACAGTTCACCCAAAACTGAAAATTCTGTCATCCTTCATTTAACCAAAACTTATTTGAGCTTCTTTTTTTCTGTTGAACACAAGGGAAGATAATCTGAAGAATGATTCACAAAAACAGCCATTGACTTCCATAATATTTCTTGTTCCTAAAGAAGATATTTTGAAGAAAGTTGGAAACTGGTAGCCATTGACTTCCAAAGTAGGAACAAAACATACTATGGAAGTCGCTGGCTGTTTTTGGTAATCATTCCTCAGTGTTTCTTCCCTTGTGTTCAACAGAAAAAAGAAACTCAAATAAGATTTGGTTAAGTGGAGGATGGCAGAATTTTCAGTTTTGGGTGTACTGTCACTTTAAAATTAATGGTTCCTTATAGACATTAATGGTTATAAGAACTTTTTTACTGCACAAAATGGTTCTTTATGGAGAAACATCCATCGTACACTCTCAGAAATAAAGGTACGCGAGCTGTCACTGGGGTGGTACCTTTTCAAAAGGTACACATTTTTACTTAAAGGATTCATATTGGTACCTGAAAAGTATATAGGCTACAGTATTAGTACCTAAAAAAATTAAGAGGAACACCTTTGTACTTTTTAGGTACTAATATGTACCCTTGAGGTATTAATATGGACCTTTTAGGTACAAATGTGTACCTTTTGAAAAGGTACCACCCCAGTGACAGCTCACGTACCTTTATTTCTGAGGCTCCGTTTACACTAATGCGTTTTAAAGTTTTGCTACGGTTACACCATCCGTCCACACTACGCCGGAGTTTTAGAGCCCCAAAAACGGAGCGTTTTGAAAACGCTGGAGAGGCTGTTTTCCTTCTGAAACGCTGCTGCTCCGTCTCAGTGTGGATGGGGAAAACGGAGACATCTGAAAACGGAGGCGTGGCTGCTGAGATTTGCTACCTGATTGGGGCTTTTAGGTCATTGCGTATCCTCCCCCTATTCGTCAAGCCCCTATCACATGATTATAACGCTACCGGAAGACGGCAGACCAGCCTTTACTGTAAACAACAACATGGACACAGAAATGGGAGCGTTGTTTGCACTATTGTCCGTTTTAGGCGCCATTGTGCAGTTAAACTCTGCCTTTTTTACTACAGCAGCTGCATATATTCGCAAGAGGCAAGCTATTGTTCGAGCACTCGCTAATCGCTCGCGTTCATCGTTCAACCAGCATTTGTTGACTAACAATAACCAAATGCCGATCGAGACACATGCTTCCTGTTTATACTTGAACGCGCATGCCCAGAGTGCGCGAATGGTCACGTGATATACGTTTTTGGTGGAGTAGTGTGGACGGAGATATGTTTACAAACGCTAGATGAAACGCTAGTGTGGACGCGGATCGTTTTTGATCTAAAACGCCGTTTCAAAACAAAAACACACTAGTGTAAACCGGGCCTGAGAGTGTACGATGGATGTTTCTCCATAAAAAAACATTTTGTGCAGTAAAAAAGTTCTTATAACCATTAATGTCTATAAAGAACCATTATTTTTAAAGTGACAGTTCACCCAAAACTGAAAATTCTGCCATCCTCCACTTAACCAAATCTTATTCGATTTTTTTTTTGTTGAACACAAGGGAAGAAACACTGAGGAATGATTACCAAAAACAGCAAGCGACTTCCATAGTATGTTTTGTTCCTACTATGGAAGTCAATGGCTACCAGTTTCCAACTTTCTTCAAAATATCTTCTTTTGTGATCAGCAGAAGAAAGAAACTCCTACAGCTTTAGAATCACTTTAGGGTGAGTGAATGATATGTACAGTTTAAATGTTGGGTGAACTGTCCCTTTAAGAGTGCAGAAACATGGTGTTGGTGCATCTGTCTGTGTTATAATCATAGTCATAAGCATAATCATATAATCATAGGCAATTACTCAAGGTAATTTGGAATGTTGTTAATGAAACGTGTATATAGAAACCAGATTATCTCGAGGGTGGACTTGGGATGACTAAAATACACATAGTTTACATTTTCTAAGCTGTAAGTTGTAGCACTTCTGTGTGCTGTTTTATGATGCTATGTGAATACTAAGGCTGTTCTGGGTGGTTGTCAGTGAATAATGAATATTTAGAGAAAACAAATATCATTGGGAGTGACTCAATGCTGGATTTGGGACATCTAACAGCACTCTTGAAGTTTCCCCACCCTGCTTAGTAAACCTCATAGCATCTTAGCAATGTAGTAGCACTTAGCACGGTCAGCACCATCCACATTCTCTTCATAAGATGTCACACTTTATGTGTTTATTCAGTTGATTTGCATCATCTTCTGCTGCTAGAGCAGTGCTGGGATGTGTCTCTGGCTCTGGGCGTGATTTAGTTGTGCCATAAAACACCTGAAACAGCAGTCCACCAGTTGACACACACTCACCACATCACTCCAAGTGAATTATCATGGGAACACACACACACACACACACACACACACACACACACACACACACATGCATACATTCAGAGTCTTTCATGACAGAGAAAGGCCAGCACTGAAAGAAGGAGGCTTTAATGAGCAGATTAACATGTAATGGAGACATTTTACTCCCTGAGTGAAATGAAAGAGAGCTCTGTGTGATTGCGTGTGTGTGTGTGTGTCCGCGTCTTGTATTCCTTATGTTGTGTGGACCAAATGTCCCCACAAGTATAGCAATACCAGCAAATGTTGACATTGTGGGGACTTTTCTTGGTCCACATGAGCAAAATGGCTCATAAAAAGGTCAAAAAGCCAACATGTCCTTTAAATGTGTCCATCTTCCCTTATTTCTGAGTTCTGCATCTTTTGTAAATGATTTTAAAGGCACAGTCTCATCTTCTTAGTATTGTTTTAAAGCATTATAATACTCAAACTCTTTTAATAATTTATGTTTTAAAATGTGTTGTTTTACATTGATCTATTGCTACTGTTTTGCCTTCATCTTTTTGTACAGCACAGTGGTCACTTTTTGTTGTGTTTATTTGTACTTTATAAGTAAATAACTGAAATGTGAGGGTTGGATTTAGGGTTGGGGTCAGAGTTAGGCTCAATCCCAATTCTACCCCTTAAGGCTGTTTTATACTTCTGCATCAAGCGCACGCGTATGTTCGCATAGCCCTCGCCGTGGCTGTCGCCAACACTGACACGCACCTCTCAAAAAATGTAACTACACGTCGCAACGACACGTAGCGCAAGCTCTGTGATTGGTCGTCTTGGTAGCATTGACAGGTGTGGGCGGGGCCGAGAGCCGCGCAAACCCGTTGAAACGAGTGTTTACAAGTGTCGAGTCTCATGAAGGAGCTTCAGATGGAGACTTTAGTTTTGTGTTTAACTTATGATTAAAGTTGTTGCACGTCCGCCGGCTCCCGCCTCAAAATGAGCGAGTTTGAGCCACTTGTAGATTAAGGTAACATTCAGAAAAAACAAAACACCAGCGAAGAAACTCGACACAGAGGAACATAAACACCTCACTGCCAGCTAGCGTTTCGGAATTGTAGTTGCAGAGCAACACAACTGCGCAGAAGTATAAATGCATGACTACACGCAAGGCATGCGCTGTGAGTCACGCAGATCTCTCGACACAGAAGTATAAACCAGGCTTTAGCCCTTCCCCTTACCCCTACCCTTGCTTTTGTGCATTCACGTGAAGGGATTGGGGTGTGCCAATTCTCTTTAGCTTGAAGACGTAGGGCTAAGGGAAAGGGCTAGATAGTAGGGCTGGGCGGTATATCGAGTTCTGGGGATATATCGATATGAATTCTCAACGTGATGCAGGATTATCCAATATCTTTCATATCGATATGGTTTGAGGCCACACGTGCGCATTCTGCGCGAAACAGACCACTCCACGGTAGCCCGCAAGCTCTACTTGCGCATGCGCAAATGTATGATTCACTCCCTGAGTCATACTAAAGATTTGTTCAAAATTAATGAATCATTCAAGAATGACCCATCACTACACACGACATGTAGGGACATGCAGTGCCGGTGTTGTATCGAAATCTGACTCCCAGACAAATCGGACTCCCCCTCGCGTGCGCATACGTTACACAGCGCCTGAAGCTGTCACAGCGGTTTATCAGAAACCTTTTATCGTTTATTTCTTCAGCAATTGACAGCAAGAACGAAAATAGAAGCCTTGTCAAATGGACAAGCAGCATCTGAATGTGTTTAAAAGAATTAAAAGTGCCAAAACGGGGCGAATTTATACCGCATTTCGAAAGTGAAACCACCTCATATTCACTGATTATAAGTTCAGTATTTATAACACAACGGTCTCTTCTTTACATTGACATTAGAACACATTTAGCTCTGGTCTGTTATTGCATATTGACTTCAATTTCGATTATATTCTGATCATTGTATTTATTTATTTATTATGTTTAATTGATTTTTTTATTTTAGCCCCTTAACTGGAAGACGTACTTTGATTGGTGTGTGTGCCTAGTGTACAAACGGTCAGTGGTTTAAACGATTATTAAAACAGTAAAATAAAACAAAACATGCATTTGTCTACCAAACATTTCTTTTTCTATTTTAATATCTCGCTGTTAGCTACTCTTTCAACAAATAACAATATAAGAATGATATTTATAATGATGCTGCTAACAGGGAGGGGAACCCTTGTGTTTGAAATATATTTTGCTCAAAAACTGTTTAATCAAGTTTTAATAAAGGCTTTGACTCTCAAGTAACCATTTATGGGGAAATACTGGATATATATCGTATACCGTCATTCCCCCTAAAAATACAGAGATAGGATTTTTTGCCCATATCGCCCAGCCCTACTAGATAGCCCTTGAAACAGAGATTTCCAGCTGTTCGTTTTATCAAGGAATTGGCAGAGGGTGTCAACAGGGCTGTAGTCATTAGGCAGTAAGGCTAAGTAGATCTGAGTGTCATCAGCATAGCTGTGGTAGGAGATTTGGTTCTTTCTCATTATTTGGCTCAGAGGGATCATATAGAGGTTGAACAGGAGAGGTGCCAGAATCGAGCCTTGTGGGACTCCACATGTCATTGGTGTCCACCTCGACCTATGGTCACCTATACTGACATAGTAACCTCTCCCTTCAAGATAAGATCTGAACCATTTGAAGACCCATCCCAGACAGCCCAACCCACTTTTCCAGCCTATCCAGAAGTATGCTGTGATCGACAGTGTCAAATGCAGCACTAAGATCAAGCAATACCAGCACTGTTAGTTTACCTGAATCTGTATTTAGGCGGATATCATTGATTATCTTTATAAGAGCGCTCTCTGTACTGTGATGTGCTCTGAAACCAGATTGAAAATTGTCTAAACACCCCTTAGAGTTTAAGAACGTGTTAATCTGGTTGAAAACTATTTTTTTCAATGATTTTGCCAATGAAGGGGAGATTTGAGATTGGCCTGTAACTGCTCAATAGTGTGTTATCCAGGTTGCTCTTTTTCAAGAGGGGTTTAACAACTGCAGTTTTAAGTGAGTTTGGAAAAATCCCTGAGAGAAGTGAAGCATTTACCACTTTTAGGAGATCCATTTCTAAACAGTTAAACACCGTTTTGAAGAATGATGTGGGGAGCATGTCAAGACTGCAGGTTGACGTTTTCATAATTTGCACGATCTCCTCTACGATTTTACCATTAATTGCCATGAAATCAGACATAATGTCTGATTTCTTAAGTTGTGATTGAGCTTGTCTGACGTCGGCACAACTTGGCTGATTGGATGAGCTGATTGCCTTTCTGATATTATTGATCTTATCAGTAAAGAAATGAGCGAACTCATTACATTTACTTTCCGAGATTAGTTCACTGGGAATCCTACTGGGGGGGTTTGTGAGTCTCTCTACCATTGTAACGAGTGTACGCGCATTATTTAAGTAGTGCTGTCCCAATTCTTAGGGGTAAACTTTGAAGCGCTTCCCCTTCATTCTCGGTTTCAAGGGCCAAGGGGAAAAGTGGTAAAAAATAGAATTGGGATTGGGCCTTAGACTCACTAAAACAACACTGTAAGCGCATCCAGGACGCACCCACTCTACACACATTAGCACAGGTGTGCACACACAATCAGCTCAGTGTAACGCTGCCATTTTAGCACTCTCTAGGCTTAACACAATAGGCAGATTACAGAAGCGTAAGTGATACACGTACAGGACAAACCGGAGGGTTGAATTACAGCACACATTATATCATAGCATTGACATCAAACTGCATCAGGGAAAGCAGTCAAAAGCAACAAGTAATCGCTCTCTGACGACAAAACCATATAAAGGGATTGGAGGGAACTCAAGACTTGCTTTTTGTCTGGCATAAACCGCATGTCTCCTTCTCAGATCCCAGTTATGAATAATCGGCGTCATTACTCACTCAACACGGAGCCATCTATATTATCTAGGGCTCCAGAGGAAAGCCACATGATTGGCTGTTGATTGTCTGAGGCAGCCTCTGATTGGTTAAATCCCATGCAAGCCAAAAACTCACACACTGACCCACTTTCATGACCCAAACACAAAATGAAAAGCAGCCACTAACAAACACGGTCGGTCTAAGTACAAGAGTGTTGTTGGTGCATCTGTCAGTGTTCTGAGTGTTTTAGCATAATCATAGTCGATTACTCGATGTAATTTGGAAGATTGTTAATGAAAAACTCATATCTGAAGATCAGATTATCTCGAGGGTGGACTTGTGTATGACTAAAACACATAGTTTACATTTTCTAAAGAGGCTGTGAGTTGTAGCGCTTGTGCTATGTGTCGTTTTATAATGCTAGGTGATTACTATGGCTATGTTCTGAGTGGTTGTTAGTAAATAACTCATTACTCACTCCACACGGAGCCATCTACAATATATTATACATCTATATATTATATTGGCTGTTGTTTGTCTGAGGCAGCCTCTGATTGGTTGTTTTCCATGCAAGCCAAAAACTCACACACTGACCCACTTTCATGACCCAAACAAACCCAGAATGAAAAGCAAACACCAACAAACATGGCCTGAGTGTTTTTTCATATATTTTTGGGTGAACTGTCCCTTTAAGAGTGCACAAACACAGTGTTGTTGGTGCATCTGTTTGTGTTCCAAGTGTTTTAGCATAATCATAGTCGATTACTCGATGTAATTTGGGTGGATGTTAATGAAAAACTCATATCTGAAGATCAGATTATCTCGAGGGTGGACTTGGGTATGACTGAAAACACATAGTTTACATTTTGTAAAGAGGCTGTGAGTTGTAGCGCTTGTGCTATGTGCCGTTTTATAATGCTAGGTGATTACTATGGCTTTGTTCTGAGTGGTTGTTAGTAAATAACTCATTACTCACTCCACACGGAGCCATCTACAGTATATTATACATCTATATTATATTGGCTGCTGTTTGTCTGAGGCAGCCTCTGATTGGTTAATTCCCATGCAAGCCAAAAACTCACACACTGACCCACTTTCACGACCCCAAACAAACACAAAATGAAAAGCAGCCACCAATATATACACAGTCTCCAGTGAAGGCATGTGTTTTTGTGCTGCATGTTTACCTCTGATGAACTCTCTGAATGTGTGATTGTACATGTTGAAGCTCTTCATGCATCAGGTTGACTGCTGATTGTGTGTTTAGCCGGGTGGGTCAGGTTCAAGTAAAATAAACGTCAGTGAGTGTGTTTGTACACTGTTCATGCATAAGTCTGTCCATCGCATGCTGTGTTTATCTGAACGTGGAGATTGGACAGTTGTGGTGTTGATTAATAACGTATGTGCAATGTTTTACATATGAAATATAAATGTCAGCACACTGATGAAAGAACAAGTGAAAGAACAAGAATTTGGAGACACGAGTCGTCGGTGTTGCGTTTATTGGTGTGCTGCAACGAAGGTTTTGTTTGAATTTTTCCTCTATGAGAGAGCTGCTGGACTCACGTGTGCATCTGGAAATGATGAAATCCGGATTTGCCGCTCGTCTCCTTTTAATAAAAGACACAGCTCCAGTTAGATTGTCTGTCTACAGATTTGGTAAGCGTGTGTGATCAGTGCCCTTTTTATTTAACCCAGATTGCTAAGTTAGTTCGTATCGTCAGCAGTGCTCTTTCAGTTTTTAAAGACATACCATAGTCAAAATGATTTAGTTACTAAGTTTACAGTATGTTAATATCACTGCAATATTACAGTACAATATTATAGACTGAAAGATCCGCTGTAAATGCTGCTCTCCGAGTGTAAACATGTTAACACAAACTATCCCTGCTGAAAAATCCAGCTTAAACCAGCCTAAGCTGGTTGGCTGGTTTTAGCTGGTCGACCAGCCTGGTTTTAGAGGGGTTTTGGCCATTTCCAGGCTGGTTTCCAGCCATTTCCAGCCTGGTCTTAGCTGGTCAGGCTGGAAAATGACCAGCTTAAACCAGCTAAAACCAGCTTGACCAGCCTGGTTTAAGCTGGACATAGCTGGTTTTGGCTGGTCAAGCTGGTTTTAGCTGGTCAACTCCTAGCCTGACCAGCTAAAACCAGGCTGGAAATGGCTGGAAACCAGCCTGGAAATGGCCCAAAACCCCTCTAAAACCAGGCTGGTCGACCAGCTAAAAACAGCCAACCAGCTTAGGCTGGTTTAAGCTGGATTTTTCAGCAGGGATTCCCGTCCTGCAGGATTTTCGCCGCATTTTGTTACAGGATAGTCTATACACACACGGTTTTCTGACGCTACCTACCTACCGAGTACATAAGTTACAGAGAAATGCGGAGGATTTTTTTTCTCTCATTCACCGTGCGGTATCAAATCAGCGTCTGTATGTTTTGCCTGTGAAATCAGCGCGTGCCCAAATGGAAATGCCCTTCTTTGCAAATCCTTCCCTCTTTCCCTCCCCCGACACTCCCACACTCCCAGAGCTGGACACGCCCACTTTCCTGACTTTTTTCAAACTAGAGGTGTGAAAACACCCTGCTGAGACAGGGGGTTTCATGGCCCTTTAAGATGGCTGCACTAAAGAGAACTGTTTTTTCTGACTAGTCTATATTGGAGGTATTTATTTAATGTTTGTTGTTTACTCCGGTATCCTGACTGTACTAAAATGTGATGGCAAAGTTAATAAAGAAAAAGTTTAGTTGTTCTTTTTATTAAGTGAATCTATTGTTCCTTAGCATTGCTGCTAAGATGACATCAACCCTAACCCCACAGCAAACAGAAACCGAACCGAACCGAACCGTGGCTCCAAAACCGTGAACCGAACCGAATCGTGCCTTTGGTGTATCGTTACACCCCTACTTAGCTGATGATTGATTATAAAGCGTGTTTGGCATGCTGTCACAGGAGAGCCCAGTAGATCTCGAGGACTCCCTTGCTTATTTATGCCTAATGACAAATTAGGGATTGCTATGGAGAGAAATACCGCTGATTAAGAGCTCATCTATGGTGCCAATTTGGTTTGGTCAATTCACTTATGTCGCATGTCTTTGGTTAGAGGTTAGCACTGTTGCCTCACAGCAAAAAAAGTCTCTGGTTAGTGGGTTAGTCTCCCTGTGTTAGCGTGGGTTTCCTCCAGGTGCTCCTGTTTCCCCCACAGTTCAAATACATGCGCTATAGGGGAATTGGATGAACTAAATTGGTCGTAGTGTATTAGTGTGTGTGTGAATGAATGTGTATGGGTGCATAGGTTACGGCTAGAAGGGCATCCGCTGCATAAAACATATGCTGGAGTAGTTAAAATATTATTTACTGTCATCATGGCAAAGATAAAATAAATCAGTTATTAGAAATGAGTTATTAAAACTATTATGATTAGGAATGTGTTGAAAAAATCTGCTCTCCGTTAATCAGAAATTGGGGTAAAAAATAAACAAGGGTGCTAATAATTCTGACTTCAACTGTACATAAAATGCACAATAATGCTCTGTAGCATGTTATAAGCACTTATCTTCTGTCCCTTAACTTTAAAAGATCACGCTCTTTAAATATGGGTTAAATCTGATTGGCTGTCAATGTTTATTTATTTATTTATTTATTTATTTATCAGTTGACAAAAAATGTTCTGTGGTGTTTTCATCAATAGTGAAAATTAATAATGTCACATGACATTCCCCCTACTTGTACGTGTTATCAGAGGGGAAAAGCCCCTCCCATTAGTGACTGTCTCTCCCTCATTAGCATAGACAGCTCTGAGTGAGAAGCAGCCATCTGCCGTCTTGAGTTTTCAAGACATACCTGCTGAATATAATGCCATCGATTAAGAAGATTATAAATGAAGAGTTTTATAATGCACATTTTTTGGGCATTTTCAGTTTGAGTTACTCTGTGCTGTTCTCTTTGCAGTTGTGGCCTGAACTCTATTATCAGAATAGCAGTGATTGTTATATTAATAGTTATTGTCCTCGGTGTGAACGGGCCTTAATTTGAGGTTTTGGAATGTAATGTAATGTGTATTTATATAGCGCATTTAGTGTGTATGGCCATACACCCAAAGCGCTTCACAATCATGAGGGGATGGGGGGTCTCTCCACATCACCACTAGTGTGTAGCATCCATTTGGATGATGCGACGGCAGCCACAGGACAACGGCGCCAGTGCGCTCACCACACACTATAGGCTATAGGTGGAGCGGAGAGACAGTGATAGAGCCATTTTGGTGGATGGGGATGATTGGGAGGCCATGATCGTAAGGGCCGAGAGGGAATTAAGCCAGGAAACCGGGGTTACACCCCTACTCTTTACGAGAAGTGTCATGGGATTTTTAATGACCACAGAGAGTCAGGACCTCGGTTTAACGTCTCATCCGAAAGACGGCGCCAACTGACAGTGTAGTGTCCCCTTCACTTTCACTGGGGCATTAGGACTCACACAGACCGCAGGTTGGACGCCCCCTGCTGGCCTCTCTAACACCACTTCCGACAGCAACCTAGTTTTCCCATGTGGTCTCCCATCCAGGTACTGACCAGGCTCAGCCCTGCTTAGCTTCAGTGAGTAACCGGTCCTGCAGGGTGATATGTCTGTGGCCATCATTCTTTTGGAAGAATTTGCTCTTCCTCTCAAATGTTTTTTTTATTTCAGCTGATGTGGAGGCTTTATCATTTCGATTTCACTTACTTTGTAATTACTTTATGACAGACACAGATTGAGCACATGGACTATGAAAGCATGGACACTGGCTTGTTTTTTATTGTGTATACTGGTATAGACAAATGTTTCTGGAACTACTTTTGTTTGTCCTGGACCCCCCCCCCCACACACACACACACACACAAACACACACAAAGTAAGTGTCAGTGATCCAACCTGTAAAAAAAAACAGCTGTCATGCTTTTACAACCTTATACACACTCACACGCACACACACCAATATACATGCAAACAAACAAAAGCATGGCGTGTGCTGCTGAACTTGAAAATCTACAGAGAGATCTGATCTCTAATAATCTCAGAGGAAACTGAAAACCAGGCAATGGTGTAAGAGGGAAACAGCGATGTGTGTGTGTGGGGGTGGGTGGTAAAATATAAAGACATTTGTATAAGATCATGTTCACTTTGATCACTGTAACCAAACCCAATGGAGCGCTAAGCCTTTAGTTTATTTAGCCGAGGATTCTGGGTTTCAGCAGCTTATATTTCAGCTGAATCTGATATCCAGGGTTCCTTGTTTATATTTACTCTTTGTTAAGCCGAAATGTAATGAACACAGTATTATCCATGGCATTGTGTTAGATTTCTAGGTGGTGGCTAGGGAGTTGTAGGACACTAATGGTTTCTAAGCTGGTCTGGGTGATTGCTGTAGTGTTGCTAGGACCTTATTAAACATTTGATAAAAAGCTGGACTGCTATGTAGGTGTGATATGTCAAAATTGGTTAATTTTTAAAATGCCTCTTTGCACAAGATGTAAAATAAGTCTCTGATGTCCCTTGAGTATGGACGTGAAGTGCACAAATAATGTTTTATAACTCTCTGAAACTGCTCCTTTAGGCTTTGATCCTAATTGTGCTGTTTTGGTGACTGTCGCTTTAAATTTAAATGAGATTGTGCTCTTTTTAGAAGAGGGCGGAGCTACAAATGCCTGTGTGTCAGCATAGTGGCAGATCCAAAACAAGACTAATGTTATCTCTGTGGAAATACTGAAAATGTCCAATAAATGGCTCAGAACAAGGGGGTTTATGGAGATGAGGGTGTTTTGTGCATCCTAAAACTTCACATTTATGATCCTCTGAGTCACTGACATTATCTTACACAGGTATATGCTGAAAACTCTAATGGCTGCTTCTCACTTAGGGCTGTTTATGCTAATGAGGGAGAGATGGTCACTAATGGGCGGGGCTTTCCCCCTTTGATGACACGTACAAAGGGAGAATGTCAATCAATCTGCAGACAAGTGTGATTATACAAAATACAATTAATTAGATTTTATCTTTAGATGCTGGCTATATTCACACACTACAACTGTGTTTAAAGCCCTTATAAAAGTGATTTCTGTATAGTAGGTCCTCTTTAAACAAACTTTTCGATGATTTTGTGTTGATATACACCATTTACTGTACACTCTCAGAAATAAAGGTACAGGAGCTGTCGCTGGGGCAGTACCTTTTCAAAAGGTACATATGTGTACCCAAAGAGTCCACAGTTGTACCTAAAAGGTACATATTAGTACCGAAATGTACCTAAAAAATACCTTTGAGGTGCTATTCTGGACCCTTCAGGTACAAATAGGTACCTTTTGAAAAGGTAGTGCCCCAGCGACAGCTCCTGTACCTTTATTTCTGAGAGTGTAGGCACCAGTAGATGGAAACAAGTGTCTGTCTTAATGAGTGATTCACTGAATCATTCATTCAAATGGTTTATTCAAAATGGCTTGTTCATTTACAACAAATCAAGTGAATGTCTTAGTGAAGGGATCATAGGATGAATGACTCAATAAAGTACCTTAGAAACTTGAAATCAGAATTGGGAAAAAAGTAACGGAGGACCAAATATTAGATTATATTTGGAAAGAATCAATGAATACAGTACCTGAAAAAAGTCTTGTCACCTATCCAAGTTTTAGGATCAGCAAATAATAACTTGACTTCTAGTTGATCATTTGGTATCAGAAGTGGTTTATATGAAAGGCAAAGGTTCTAGATTACGCTTATTTTTACTAACATAAAATCTGATCATGTCTTGATTTTGAATGATTTCATTAGGACAGTAAGGTCTGACTTTGCTTAGACAAAAGTCTTGTCACTGAACAGAAATAATGTCTAGTATAGAATATAAAGTCATGCTGCAGTGGAAACAGAATGAATATTGTGTCTGACTCCATCATGAGCTTGGAGGACTGCATCATACATCTCTGCAATGACTCAAATCACTTATTAATAAAGTCATCTGGAATGGCAAAGAAAGCGTTCCTGCAGGACTCCCAGAGTTCATCAAGAGTCTTTGCATTCATCTTCAACGCCTCCTTTTTCATCTTACCCCAGACATGCTCAATAATGTTCATGTCTGGTGACTGGGCTGGCAAATCCTGGAGCACCTTGACCTTCTCTGCTTTCAGGAGCTTTGATGTGGAGGCTGAAGTATGAGAAGGAGCGCTATCCTGCTGGAGAATTGTCCCTCTCCTGTGGTTTGTAATGTAATGGGCAGCACAAATGTCTTGATACCTCAGGCTGTTGATGTTGCCATCTACTCTGCAGATCTCTCACACGCCCCCATACTGAATGTAACCCCAAACCATGATTTTTCCTTCACCAAACTTGACTGATTTCTGTGAGAATCTTGGGTCCATACGGGTTTCAGTAGGTCTTCTGCAGTGTTTGTGATGATTGGGATGCAGCTCAACAGATGATTTATTTGTTGCTCTTACAACTGGAATCGACCAAGACTTTTGTCAGGTAGTGTACTACTATTCAGCTTAAAGTGATTTAAAGGTGCTGTATGTAAGTTTTTGACTCTTCTAAAGCATAAAAATACCATAATATGTGTGCAGATATTTAAGAAACATCCCAAGTGAACATACTTGTTTAACTGAAAAACAATGCTGAAGTCAGATATTCTGCTTTGAAAATGGGTTTTCCGTGCCGGAACGCTGTCTTTGTTTAGGTAAATTTCATATGCACGATGCCAGTTTAGCCAATTATATGTCAGCACCCTGGGTTGCCTTGTTGGAAAACAGCGTATTTCATTCATTCATTCAGAAAGACTCTGAAAGCATGCGTCCGTGACCAAAAAGAACAGTATGGGAGACAGATGCAGTTCCACATGAGGTTATTAATTAGCAAATTACATAAATATTACGAACGTAAACATTAGGTGAGCAGGTTACATTGTAACCGCGTGTCCTAACAACACGCTGTGACGAGAGAGGCAGTGATCAGCTATTTGGCTGTTTGCACCAGACGAAACACGGCAGAAATGTAAATACAGCCTTTCAGAAGCACAGAATATGCACTCGCTCACGAAACGGTAAGGTTTAAAATCTGTTTAATACATGTTAACCCACTTTAACATCAATGTAGATGCTGAATCACTCATATGTGTTTAGTTCTAAAGTTCAATTTCAGACGGTTTATTGTATTTTCAAGATCTGAGGTGAACTTTCTGCTTTCAGTATATGGCAACAAATGCCATGTAAAATGCATTCAAACTCGCATTGTTAGCATTTAGCACAGAATAAAGCACACAAGGCTTACCTGAGGTGATCTAGCTGTCATAGGTTTCTGTTGTTCAGCTGTGAGAAATAGAAGCCATTTCTAATATATCAATTCGAGGTGTTGGTTAGGACAAAAACTCCTTTTAATATGGAAAATATTCCCTCTATCGCGTGTCGTTGCTTTTATTTAGAACACAGTTTAAATCACTCGCTCCTGTACACAATCTGGCATCCCAGCGTACTTTTATTATGATCCAGGAGTGCAATACCTAGTTCAACCACTGGGTGTCAAACTTACATACTGCACCTTTAAAAGGCTTAACTAGGTTAATTAGGGTAAAGTTAGGGAAATTAGGCAAGTCATTGTATAACAGTGGTTTGTTCTGTAGACAATCCAAAACTAATATTTCTTAAGGTGGCTAATAATACTGACCTTAAAATGGTTTTCTAAAAAATTTAAAACTGCTTTTATTCTAGCCGAAATAAAACAAATAAGACTTTCTCCAGAAGAAAAAATATTATAGGAAATACTGTGAAAAATTCCTGAATCTGTTAAACATCATTCAGGAAATATTTGAAAAAGAAAAGAAAATTCACAGGAGGGCGAATAGTTTTGACTTCAACTGTATTCATAATTATAAAGGTTTCATTACAGTCTTATGAACACCACTTCAAGTAAAGTGCTACCAAAGCAGTAAAATAGATATTTAAAAACATTGTAAGATAGTTACAAAAGGATAGGAACGAAAACTATTAAGGTCAATGAGTGTGTTTTCAGCGTTCTTCAGTATTTCTTCCTTAGTGTTCAACAAAAGTAAGAGACAGGAGGATGAGTAAATGATGGCAGAATTAAAATGTTTGGGTGAACTTTCTGTTTGTGGTCTCTATCAGCATGCGAAACACACACACAAACCCATTCCTCATGTTGAGCGATAGATGGAGAATGAAGACGAGGAGCGAGGGGGGTTTAAGGCGATTAAGGGCCTGTCTGCCCCCCTCAGAGCGCTACTGCTGGGAGACTCAAACATGACATAATTCAGAGGAGACTAAAGGACAAAGAGCTCTCTCACACACACACACCGCCTCGTTCTGCAGACATCAAACAGTCCCTCAATGCAGCATGTTTTACTGTTGCACACACACACACACACACACATTCACAGGCTTGAAGGGAACCACGATCTGAGTGTTTATATATAGCTGGATGTCAATAAAAGTTTTAAATACAGACTTTGAGCTGAAATCCGTCCAGCTGTGAGCTCAGCGTTGCGCTTGAACGTTTCCCCGAGGCCCGTATATACCATTTAAACCTATATTTACTCTGCAAAACACACTAGCGGTCAACCAGTGTGGCGTTTCAATAACTGATATCATGGCGACTTTTATCATGGAGATTTAAATACACTCATTCAACAAACATTTGCCAATAATGCAGCGTTTTTATCCAGCGAGTCAAAGAAAACAACTTCCTGATAAACTGACGCCTAATATCGACAAGAAAATGGAGTGTGCGGGATAAAGGACTGTGATGACAGACTTTGGCTGAGGGATTTTAGAAATGACCAAAACGTTTCAGATGTTTTCTGCTCACTCCACTGGTTTGTCCATTAATGTCGTCTCATCACACACATTTTTATCATCACATGATCTGTTAAAACTAAATCATCTGACTTTTTTGATGCGCTGCATTTACTGCAATTCATGCAGTAAATGTGTTTGCATTGTAGTTTATGCACAGATTTTCTTAGTGAAGTTTCACAAACTAATTTCGAGAGGAGCACGTGATATGATTGACTGCAGCTGGTCTCATTTACCATCACTAGTAGTGAAGCGCAGATGGCGGGTAAATCCGCGGGCGCTGCGGATAATCCGCGGGTCGGGCGGGTCGGGGTAATAAAAAAATACATTATGATTAATTGCGGGTGGGTCGCGGGTGGATGTAGCGGGGTCATAGCAGTTGACCAGCAAAAAAGCAGAGAGTGGACTTGTGAAGAATGTGAAGATGAGAGACGCCCAAAATAATGGATGAAGTGCAAGAGTGCTGTGCTAACTTCAGTTAGAGGAGTCGTCAGAGGAAAATCTGCTGTCGTTCTGTGAGAAACAAGATCGCTTATTTACACCACTGCAGCGCCTTGCAAGGAGAAGCTTGTGCATTCCTGCAACAAGCGGTTCGCGCGAACGCTCATTTAGTGCAGCCAGCCGTGTTTTGGAGGCGAGGCGGAATAGCCCGAATCCAGGCACAGTAGCTGCTATTCTGTTTTTGCACAGTGTTAAGAAAAGGGCCAAGTACACACTGCTGTTTAGGCTGAAGGGACGCCGTTTTTGTTCTCTTTTTTCCTGTATATGTAAAAGCTGAGACTGCTGTTAATAACGAACGATCCACTGTGACCTAAGTTGCAGGAGACGGGAAATAGTGTGGCCGCTTTAGGACTGCTTTTGTAGTACATAGCGAGGGGCATTGTGGGTAGTGTAGTTCGACACGCATGCTGTGTGATGTGAGCTCTCGCTGTGTGCTGTGCGTGCGGTGAATTCGAGGGAGAAAGTTTTATCCGGTTTTGTTTTATGTTTACTTCAGTAATTCCACCCGGGAGCTGTTTTGCACTGTGAACCTGAAAACTCTGAAATAAGTAAAAGAAGGGCATGCATCGAGTATACTCTTGTCCGTCTCATTTGCTCGAGCATGACTTAACGAGCTGTTACTCTGCCGCCGGACATTGCGGAGAAAGTTACACCTATCATCATGCTTAAAACAAAGAATTAGAATTATTAAAGTGGCGATCGGGTGCGGATATATATATCAGATAAAATAATATGTGCGGGCGGGTGGCGGGTGGATGATTAGAATGAAGGAGCGGATTCGGATGACATTTGAGCTGATCCGCGCATCTCTAATCACTAGTTAGCCAATCAGATTAATTCAAACTCGCTATAAATAGCCTAGCTAAAAACTACTCCCTTATCTTCGTTTTTCCGAAGAAACCCCCCATCCACCCCCTTCTCCCCCTTTCTTCCTTTACCACGGGGAGCTCTCGAGAACCACCTGACCTCGAACTCCCCTCACATGCTCTATCGACCAGGCGGGAGCCCTGGGCTCAATCATCTCCGAGCTCAGGGTTCTCTCCCGGGACAGCATGCCAAACCTGCTAACAATTGTCAAACAATATCTAAGTGCGAACTCTTGAATTGGATAAAAAGTTTATCTTACTCTGTTGTACGTATATGTTTTTATGGACATTTTCAAAATGTATATGCAAACTTCCATTTAGCATTAGTTTATACAATAGTTAAAAATGTGCATTGACTTCAATACTAGGAACAAAAGATACTATTGAAGCCAAGGGCTGTTTATTTTCCAGCATTCTTCAGTTTATCTTCCTTTATGTTTAATAGAATAAAGAAATTCAACTGGAGGATGAGCAAATGATGACAGAGTTAAAAGTTTTTGGCCCATCTATCCGTTTAATTGTGAGATTCAGACTAAATTGTTGCGCCTGCCAGACAAAAATCTGAAGTCCTATTACTCAGTAAAGTAACAACATGTCTCACTTTAACAAGACATATGATTATGATGGTTCATCATTCGTGTCTGCAGCACAGAGGTAATGTTTAGTGCAAGCCCTATACTAATAGTAATTGTAACTATCATTAGTAAAACCATCAGACAAATGAGCCACCCAGTAGAGATACCGTCTGAGATGTGCGTGAGCTGCAGTCTGTCAGTCTTATAGCTGCATTTCTGCCCTGTCATTATGCACAGTAAGCATTTCCTTACCGCACATACTGTACAGTAAGCATACATAATCATTGCCAAACACACACTCGTAAACATGCCAAGCGCTCAGACCAGTGTGTGAATGACGCTACTCGTCTGCATAATGCTCAGCTATCAGATAGGTGCAATCAAACAGATCTATAAAGTGAGCGACTGATGTTATTTATGCTGTAATCTAGAGTGATGTACATGAAAGTCAATAATATTACAGCATCTATAAAGAATATGTGTAATGTGTTGTATTTGTAACCTTGTGGGGACCAAATGTAACCACAGGTATGGCAATGCCAGTCAATTTTGAGCTTGTGAGGACATTTCGTTTGGTTCCCATGAGGAAAACGGCTCAGGAATCACACTGAATCAAGTATTTTGAAAATGTTTAAATGCAGATTGTTTGCTATAAGGGCTGGGGTTTGGAGGAAAGAATTTACAGTCTGTGCTGTATAAAAATCATATAATCTGCAGTAAATATTCCGCAAAGCTAGCCCGCAGTGAGGTTTTTATGTTCCTCTGTGTCTGGTTTCTTCGCTTTTTCTGAACGCTACCTTAGCTTAAACAAGCTCATTTTGAAGCGGGAACCAGGGGACGTGCAACAACTTTAGTCATAAGGTAAACACAAAACAAAACTTTCTATCTGGACCTCCTTCACCGGACACAACACTTGTAAACACTCGCTCCAACAGGTTCACGTGGCTCTCAGTCCCTCCCACACCCATTAGCGCTACCAAGCTGACCAATGACAGAGCTTGTGCTACGTGTCGTTGCGACGTGTAGTTACATTTTTTGAGAGGTGCGCGTCAGCGTTGGCCACGGCGAGGTTTATGCGTCCATGCGCAGGCTGCGCCAGAGTAGGGTTGGGCCGATAGACGATGCCATCATCCATCGCCGATGGCCGATAGACATCCCGATGCTGAGCCGGCATCGTCGATCCTCCGCCTCGCCCCCGTCGCAAACCCGCTTGTAAAAATACACACTTAGGCCCCGTTTACACTAATACAGCTTAGTTTTAAAATGGCATTCCCACATAGCAAATGCTTTCTTTCATGTTTTCACAATAAGTTTTCCCTCGGCCCAAGTACCGCAAAGAATGACGGTCCTGAAGTGGCCCATAACTGGATTAAAGACAAGGGCCACACATGGGCCATAACTGGCCTGAATCTCAGCCAATTTATTACCCTTAACTGGCCCTGAACTGGGCCAAAACAGGTTTATTATTGATACCAATTCTCAGCCATAACCCACATAGCAAACGGACTTGGCCCAAATGTGGCCTTATTATGGCACTGCTGGTGTGTTTCCAGCACTGGCATGCATAATGTCAGCCGAATGTGGGCCATGCATGGTAATCATGACACTGAATGCATGACAGCAAACTACATTGGGGCCAGTTGTGGATGGGAGGTGTGTGGCCCAGATCAGTGTAGCCATTCTTCACATTGTTTAGGTAACATTAAGCTGGGTTCTGGCTCAGTTTTTGGGGTTTCTGGTTAAAAGGTGGTGTTGATATGGTTAACTTATAGCTGAGAATCGGTACCAATAATAAACCTCTTTTGGCCCAGTTCAGGGCCAGTTAAGGGTAATAAATTGGCTGAGATTCGGGCCGGTTATGGCCCATGTGTGGCCCTTGCCTTTAATCCAGTTATGGGCCACTTCAGGACTGTCCTTCTTTGCGGTACTTGGGCCGAGGGAAAAGTTATTGAGTGGCCCGGAGCTGAGCCAGAAAACATTTGCTATGTGGGAAGTTTATTTTTTAACCAGAAACCCCTAAAACTGAGCCATACCCCAGCCTAATGTTCCCTAAACAATCGCTAAACTGATCTGGGCCACACACCTCCCATCCACAACTGGCCTAAATGTAGTTTGCCGTCATGCATGCAGTGCCATCATTCCCATGCATGGCCCACATTTGGCTGACATTATGCATGCCAGTGCTGGCAACATGCCAGCAGTGCCATAATGAGGCCACATTTGGGCCAAGTCCGTTTGTGGGTTTTAGAACGAAAATGATCCACGTCCACACTGGCGTTTCATCTAGTGTTCCTGAACAGCCCTCCGTCCACTGAAAACACACATCACGTGACCACACCCACACACACACACACACACACACACACAGACAGACACAGCCACACACACACATACACACAGACACAGCCACACACACTGCCATTCGCTCGTCTGAGCTCCAGAGAGCAGTGTACGTCAGACAGTTAATCAAGGATGTATCGCTGGATCGCGTCTCACTATAGCTGTTAAACGTGATATTTAATCAATCTTGTCTCTATCTAACGACTCTTCGGTCTTTTGAATATATCAGGTAACGTGTCACAGCATCAGTACAGTGCTTTAATCTTTCGCTTTCACGCTTGTACTTAGTCATTTTAGCGTAAACCTCAGATACTGTTGGTTGTGCACCTTTTCTACCAACCAAGTTTGTCGACGCCATTATACTGACACAGATCACTCTGCTCACAGTCCCGCCGAAAAAGTGATTGACAGGTGGTAATTTGTGTGTAACTTATCTTTATTTATTTATGATTTGTTTATGGGTAAAACAAAGACCATGCGGGTCAGGTAGTTGAAACGGTAGGCTACAAATAATTAATTCGTTATTAATTAATTAATTATTCATAAATAATTAATTCACCTCCGCCTATGAAGACGATGCCACCGTCCATCGCTATGTTTCACATTAGACATCGTACGATGCTAAATTGGTCAACATCGCCCAACCCTACGCCAGAGCATACGCGTGAGCTTGACGCAGAAGTATAAACTTTTACGTGAGAACAGCAGGCGTGAATGGCACTCGCGAGAGAAGTTTGAAAACACAGTGACCTCTGGTGGATTTGTGAAAACGAAAACTGCACAAAAAAAACGTAGCTCCACATATTTGGCACTCTCCAGAAATGTACACAGGGGTACATATCAATAATGAGCCTGGGTTGCGATTTACTTACATTTTGAAGTAAAGTCAACTAATCGCTTTAAATACAATGGGTTCACTCACGCTTTAGGTGAAATCAGCTAATCACTTTTAACAGCGATAGTGTGTATTTTTGTTCAAAGAACTGCGTCACTGGAAGTTATTGAAATTAAAGGCTTGTGAGAATATCAGAGTATTAACTTTATTATTATGAACATATTAAAGACGCTTGACTGCAAATTATTTTTTCAATGTTATTTGAATTTAGTACAGCTGTTTCTTCTAAAATGGCATAATAATTTTACCTGGATCCTTTCTGATTACAGAACTATTTTTCCTGACAATTAAAATTCTGTTAATTCACAAACCCATATAATTTTCTTTCATTTGTAAAACATAACAAGTGAAATATGGATGCTGGTTTCTATGCCGCACAGTAAATAATATTTGAGAAGGGAAATTTATCAGTGAACTTTGATCATTTTTAAGCTGTATTATGGTTCCAGATGACTTGCAATAGGACACATGAGTTATATGGACTCCTTTTATGATTATTTTATGGTGTGCACGATTTCCTTTTATGGGTTTGTGATAGGAGGATAAAAAAATCTAGTGTTGGACAAGAAAACATTAGGAAACAATGACAGCAATTTAAGCGAACTTTTCATTTTCAGTAGACGTTTCTAGTGAATGTTTTCCAACATTTCATTCATTTTGTTTTTGGTCTCAGAATCATGGCTTTGTCTATCAGATTTACTGTCCTCTTTTCATATTACACTTTTCATATCTGCCCAGACTGATAAGGACAATCCATTAACGGTGCAGTTTCATACTGGATAACTCATTATCATATGTGGCTGCAAATATGTGTGTCAGATTGCAGATTAATTCCCAGAAATGTGTCACGGGCAGATTTTCATAAAAATCAATATACTATATTAGGGTAAACACACCTATTGAGTTCACCAAAATCAACACCGAGACATTTTAGTGCACAACATTAGTGTAGATTTTCATTTAATAAAATGGCTGAGTTTATAAACTGCTACTAATGTCTATTAATGTAGGGTTGCCTCATTATTTATTCTCCCTCACATGGTTTTTAATTTCTTTCTTCATTTGAACACAAAAAGATTATTAAATATTATTAATTAAATACTATGTAATATAATGTAATGTAATGTGTATTTATATAGCGCATTTATTGTGTATAACCATACACCCAAAGCGCTTCACAATCATGAGGGGGATCTCTTCACACCACCACCAGTGTGCAGCATCCACTTGGATGATGCGACGGCAGCCACAGCACAACGGCGCCAGTGCGCTCACCACACACCAATTGAGGGACTTTGGCCAGGACACCGGGGTTACACCCCTACTCTTTATGAGAAGTACCATGGGATTTTTAATGACCACAGAGAGTCAGGACCTCGGTTTAACATCTCATCCGAAAGACGGACGGACTATGGAAGTCAATGGGTGACAGCAACCGGCATTTTTCATAATACTTTCTTTAGTGTTCAATAGAGGAAAGAAAGGTTTGAAAGAAGTAAAGAGTGAGTAAATGGCGATAAATTTTCCTTTTTGGCTGAACTATCCCTTTAATAGGTACATTTACACTACTGTGTATGCTAGGCTTGCTCGGTTTACCGGGTGCTCCGGTTTCCCCCACAGTCCAAAGACATGCAGTACAGGTGAATTGGGTAAGCTAAATTGTTCGTAGTGTACGAGTGTGAATAAGTGTGTATGGATGTTTCCCAGAGATGGGTTGCAGCTGGAAGGGCATCCGCTGCGTAAAAAACGTGCTGGATAAGTTGGCGGTTCATTACGCTGTGGCGACCCCAGATTAATAAAGGGACTAAGCCGAAAAGAAAATGAATGAATGAATGTTTTCTGATAAGACTGAAAAGGAAAATAGATGAAAAACCCAAAATAGCAGCAGAAAATATTAAAAACTATTTTTGACCACTTCATAAAGCCTAATTTTGCTGGAAAAAAGGCTCTTTCATAACCAATTTCATTGGTATAATTTGTGTCTTTATTTTAATGTATTTTTGTAGGTCGGTTATCTACAAAATAAACAAGATAATAATAAAAAAGAAACTTTTAGCTTAAGTGAGGTGCAAATAATACTTTTTGGCCTTAAGGGAAATATGAATTATATTCAAGTATTATAACATAAAATATAGTATTTCTGACAATTTTCTTTATAATTTGAGATATGAATTACTTAGGGATGGGCGATATGGCCTAAAATCCATATTGCGATATACATTGCAGCCTCTTGCGATAACGATATATATTGCGATATATAAATTATAATAGAACCATTTCAGAACAGGTTACAGAGACCCTTAGGAAAGCCAAACTGCTATTATTTTGAAGAAATAAAGAAACGTTGCATGTCATTTTGAGAACATTTATTGTGCAAAAGCAAAACTGTAATTAAACAACACAATGTTGCAAATAAATAAACTAAATGTAGTGCCTTTTAGAAAGAAAGACGTTTCTTTTAAGTCCTTGGTTCCTAAATGCCAAGTTGCAGAGAACAAAAAAACTGGTGTCTTTTTAGTTAAGGAACTTACACTGTACTGAAATTACTTCCAGTATTAAATTAGTCAAATAAAATTGTGTATTGCAGATACTTTAAATAAAAACATATTTCTAACCTGCAGCCTAAGGTAACACATTTGATTTTAAACATTTTGTTCTCCTAATGAAATTAAAACTGGTGTCTTGATCTGCTCTTTCTCTCTCTCCCTCTCTCTCTCTGTCTGTCTGCTGTAGTGTTGGTGCTGCTGAAAGATTGAGACGCACCAGACAAAGTTTGCTTATAAAGTAATGCAAAAATGAATACAATTAATATCGAAAGCGAAAGCAGATTCTCGGACATGTCCGGGGAAAATGTATTGTCACCCCAAATAATGAGCTGGATCAGTCTATTTAGTCTTCGCGCTCTTCTGTATCCAGCGCGTCTCTGTGGGTCTGCATGCAGAGCATGCGAGTCTGTGGCAGAGTGTTCTCAGTTTCTCGCGAACACAGAACCGGGCCGCCCCAATAATATATCGGCCGCAGCCAAATGGTCGCACTGTTGTTTATTCAAGATGATGCGTTGCAGCCGGCTGCAGCTCGTTGCTCTTAATTTCGCGGGTAGATTGCGTCATCAAACATGCATTATCGCGATAGTGCAATAGAATTAGAATCTCTATCGTAGGCCAATTTTGTATCGTTTATATCGCATATCGTTTATATCGCCCATTACTAGAATTACTGTATCGCAATACTACTTGGTATTGCGATACTTTAGCTGGTATAGTATCGTAAGATTAATTAATGGTATCGAGACAAAGCTAGTATATACATTGTCTTGGTCTCCTTCTGATGCTTTTCAGTCCCGAATGCTGGCTGATTCATCACGAATCCTACAGCGTGAAATATATGCAAACACAAACAAAGACTCTCCACTGTCATGTTTGCTTTAAGAGATCTCTGATCACTGAACATTGAAAAGGATCAGACACATGCACAGCATTACAAAAAAAAGCTCTCGTGGTCTTGATATCTTCACGGCAGTGTGTCCATAACCAATGGGATTAATTCCCTGAAGCCCGACTACACGAGAGCTACATACACACAGATAGACGCACACAAAAACACACACTCGTGCGAGCAACAGAGGTCTATTCTGGCTTCTGAAACATGTTGGAACTGCGCCACGACTTCTGGAGCAGGAATGCCTGAAACGGATTCATAACATGCCGAAAACAACTCCAAACGTCTCATCAGAAGCAGAGGATCCTGAGAAAATGGTTATCTCTCAATCAAACTTAATGAGAGCAAGCAATCACATCTCTATAAATAACTCTTCTTCTCCTCTGCCCATTTCCTGCAATCAGAGCAACCCATTATCCCCCAAAAGACCCAAAGATTGTCAAAGTAGGACATTCAGGTCATCGGCTCAGCTCATATGTGAAGAGAGTCATTCCATACTTCTCCATACACTAAAATATCATTTATCTTTAGTTCAAACTTTAACATTTAATTGAATCTATATTAATAAAAATATGTGGTCAAGGAAAAAATGACATTCACACAAAGAAAAAATGCTGCTTACTGTAAAGGCAAGGCAAGTTTATTTATATAGCACATTTCATACACAGTGGCAATTCAAAGTGCTTTACATAAACAAGAATAAAAAGACAAGTGTAAGAAAATAAAAAAAAGCAAATAATAAGAATGATTAAAAACAGATAAAATGTGTTAAAATGGGTTATAAAAGAATAAAAAGAAAAGAACAATAGTGCGATCTGTCGGATGTAGCACAGTGCTCATTCAGTAAAGGCACAGCTAAACAGATGTGTTTTCAGTCTGGATGTGAATGTGCCTAATGTTGGAGCACATCTGATCATTTCCGGAAGCTGATTCCAGCAGCAGGGGGCGCTGTTAGTAGCTGAAAGCCTATTCACCCTGCTTTGACTGAACTCTTGGAATTTCTAGTTTACTTGATCCTAAAGATCTGAGTGTTCTGTTAGGTTTGTACTCAGTGAGCATATCTGTAATGTATTGAGGTCCTAGGCCATTTAGTGATTTATAGACAAGTAATAATACCTTAAAATCTATTCTGAATGTAACTGGGAGCCAGTGTAGAGACCTGAGGACAGGTGTGATGCGCTCTGATTTCCTGGTTCTGGTCAGAATCCTGGCCGCAGCGTTCTGGATGAGCTGCAACTGTCTGACTGTCTTTTTGGGAAGGCCGGTGAGGAGGCCGTTACAGTAATCCACCCTGCTGCTGATAAAAGCATCAACAAGTTTCTCTAAGTCTTCACTGGAAACAAAGCATCTGATTCTTGCAATGTTTTTGAGATGATAGTATGCTGATTTACTAACTGCTTTGACATGACTATTGAAACTCAGATCTGACTCCAGAGTCACACCAAGATTCTTGACCTTATTTTTTGTTGTTTGACCTTTAGAGCCAAGGTACGCATTCACCTTGAGAACCTCATCTCTGTTCCCAAACACAATGACTTCAGTTATCTCTTTGTTTTGGCACATCCAGCTGTTCATTTCATCAAGGAATTGGCAGAGGGTGTCAATAGGGCTGTAGTCATTAGGCAGTAAGGCTAAGTAGATCTGACTGTCATCAGCATAGCTGTGGTAGGAGATTTGGTTCTTGCTCATTATTTGGCTCAGAGGGAGCATATAAAGGTTGAACAGGAGAGGTGCCAGAATCGAGCCTTGTGGGACTCCACATGTCATGGGTGTCCACCTCGACCTATGGTCACCTATACTGACATAGTAACCTCTCCCTTCAAGATAAGATCTATACCATTTGAGGACCGTCCCAGACAGCCCAACCCATTTAATTTAGCCCAACCCAGTTAAAGACATTATTTTATTTTTTACTTTTGTACAATTTAGATTCGTATTATTGAAAAAAAAATCTATTTATCTTAGGGCTGTCAAATGAATAAAAAAAATAAACTAATTTATCACACTTTTTTGTTGTTGTAATTAATCATGATTAATCGCGAAAAGCCGTATTTATTACAGAAATAAAAACACAGATATGTTAGTGCCATTTGAATTTCAAAACAATCAATGCCAATAACAAACAGAAATGATTTCCAGGTTGCATTCTAAGTGGACTACAAAAAAAATCCAAAATACAGGCATTGCATTTATGGAAATTGGAAAATTATAATAATAAAGTATTGAATACAAACAACTACTCATTGTAAAGTTGTATTGCGAGTTGAGAACATTAATTATAAAGTAGAAACAATTTTGCTTAGTCCTCCTTACCATTTAGCCAGTTGCTAAGACAGTCCAGTTTATTGACATTATCGGGGGACAATGTGGCCAAGGGGTACATCAAAGGCACGTACCAAAGACTATAGACTACATATAGAATGCTTTAAAGAGACTTCTTTGGACACAGTCAGCGATGTCAGGCATTTTCTCTTGTTGCTAGGAAACGCACACACGCACACATACACACACACTCACACAACGCGCGCAGTACAGCGCACCCGGTGAGAGACTCCTCAACCTCCTCAGCGATTCATCAACACGCATGATCGCGTTCATCAAATTTGCTTAAAGTATGGCTGTATTTTACAAGCAAGGTTTCTAACACAGCAACGTGAAGCAGACGCTTTACAACAGTTGCGTGTAGGGGGGAAACACGTCAAACCTAATGAAACATTTGAGGGCATGGAATCAACTTATAGGCAGAGGAATGGGCTGTCTTTGACAGCTTGCGACATCATCTGGCACTTTCACTGAGTACATTTACACGGACACCATTACTCTGATTTTATGATTAAGATAATACTCTGATTAAGAGTCGACCATGTAAACAGCGATTTTTGATTACCTTAAAGGACCACCCGAGTCACAAAACGCAGAGGTTTTTCTTTCCGTTCGCCATGCGGTATCAAATTCCATTACAACAGCACTCTTCCAGCAGCCCTTACTTCATATTCTCATCCAATAATTTTCACGGGGTATGAACAATATGTTGCTGAATGAAAGTGAACTGCTGAACAGCAGTTAAAGTCTAAAGATTAAAAATGAAACACCTGAAATTGCATGAAACTCTGGAGGAAATTGTTGATTGTTTTATACTGAAACTTGCCTTCTAAAAGCGCTTCTTTGGTCTCATCCATATTTCTTTGCATGTTAAACACACGTCGGCCACAACAGGAAATAAAAAAACTGCAACTGTGTTAATTGCTTTAATGTTTTTTTTACGTGTTAAATATTTCAAATTAATCGTGAGCGTCAACGCGCTAATTTATTTATTTTAACTTTAGATCAAAGTGTAATTTTGCTTTGGGCCAACCTAAAGTAATTTGTTACAGATAAATGTGCAATTTTCCATCCAATTATTGTTTTGACTTGAGTTGAAACTGAAAAATATAATTTAATATTAATCAAAATATTTATTCTGCCCACAATAAAAAACATTATTCACTCAAAGGTAAAATCTTGTCTGATAATATGGCAAAAACATTGTTATAGATGATGAATTAATTTAATTACTTTGGTTCAACTTAAAAATCAAAATCCAAGTAAAGTTGTACTTTGAACTAAACATAAATATATACAATACAGCGTCATGGTGGCGCAGTGGGTAGCACAATCGCCTCACAGCAAGAAGGCTACTGGTTCGAGTTTGCAGGTTCTCCCCGTGTTGGCGTGGGTGATCCATTTTCCCCCACAGTTCAAAGACATGGTTATAGGTGAATTGGGTAAGCTAAATTGTCCGTAGTGTATGAGTGTGAACGAGTGTGTATGGATGTTTCCCAGTGATGGGTTGCAGCTGGAAGGGCATCTGCTGCATAAAACACATGCTGGATAAGTTGGCGGTTCATTCCACTGTGGTGACCCCAGATTAATAAAGGGACTACGCTGAAAAGAAAATGAATGAATAAATATACAATACATAATAAATACATACATACAACGTTAGGCTATGCTATGCTAGTCCTTATATTTTCAGTATGGCTATAAATGTCACGCAAGATGGTAGTCACATTAAAAATACATAAAAAGTGAAGGTCATATAAGCAGTAGCTGTTTTCATGTGGTCACATGACATGAAAACGGCTGCTTTAAAGTAAAATACTTTACTTATTATTTGTACCACCGTGTACCTTTTTTTCTGAGAGTGTATTATAACACATCAACAAACTGAAATAGATAAAATAGTCTGACTGCGCTACAAGCACAATCTTAAATATCCATTTATAAAGCACTAAACTATTCCGTAATGAAGAGGGACAGGGCTATTCCCACTGCTGATGGATGGCTGATCATAGATCAGGCTTTCTCTAATGATCTCTGGAGTCATCTGTGCAGCACTGCTGTCCGCTCTGACATCTGAACTGTGTTTGCTCTGTCTGGAGGATCAGGCTCTTTCATACATGCGCTTTTATTTCCAGACAGCAGCAGTGTGATGTCAGGTTCACTTTTTCGCCTTTCTCATATAATAGGACACATGCACGCTTTATTACACGTGTATAACACGGTGTGCATTGAAAGACAATGTGTTAATTACACATTTATAACAACCAATTACTGACAGGCTGCTGAGAAGTTCCCTTGGAGGACTGAATGCGTTTAAAGAATAGGATGTGACAAAGGGACTTATCCTGCATGAATGAACACACACACAGACACACACACACACACACACACACACACACACACACACACACACACACGTATATATATATATATATACAGACGGGGTGAAGGCACTGTGACCCACTGCCCCAGTCCTGCCCACAGATTAGATTTCACTGAGACGGATTTGCTTCAGAGAAACCTAAACCTGACATTTATATACGGCTCACATTGAAATCCCAGTACTCAACTGCACACGCACAAAGAGCATGAATGGAAAGATTTCCGCTACCTCCTGATTTGCAGAAAAAGTGCAGCCACACACAAATCTGCAAAAATCACACCTTTATGTTTGTCAGGGCGGCAGAACCTTTAAAAGGACTTAGGCCCCGTTTACACTAATGCGTTTTCGTTTTGAAACGGCGTTTTAGATCAAAACCGATCCGTGTCCACACTAGCGTTTCATCTAGCGTTTCTAAACATATCTCCGTCCACACTACTCCACCAAAAACGTATATCACGTGACCATTCGCGCACTCTGGGCATGCGCGTCCAAGTATAAACAGGAAGCATGTGTCTCGCTCGGCATTTGGTTATTGTTAGTCAACAAACGCTGGTTGAATGATGAACGCGAGCGATTAGCGAGTGCTCGAACAATAGCTTGCCTCTTGCGAATATATGCAGCTGCTGTAGTAAAAAAGGCAGAGTTTAACTGCACAATGGCGCCTAAAACGGACAATAGTGCAAACAACGCTCCCATTTCTGTGTCCATGTTGTTGTTTACAGTGAAGGCTGGTCTGCCGTTTTACGGTAGCGTTATAGTCATGTGATAGGGGCTTGACGAATAAGGGAAGGATACGCAATGACCCAAAAGCCTCAATCAGGTAGCAAATCTCAGCAGCCACGCCTCCGTTTTCAGATGTCTCCGTTTTCCCCCATCCACATTGAGACGGAGCAGCAGCGTTTTAGAATGAAAACGACCTCTCCAGCGTTTTCAAAATGCTCCATTTTCCGGGCTCGAAAACTCCAGCGTAGTGTGGACGGATGGCGTAACCGTAGCAAAACTTATGCGTTTTAAAACGAAAACGCATTAGTGTAAATGGGGCCTTAGTCAAAATGTGACGGGCTAGCACTGCAGATCATATCGTTGCTATGTACTTCTTTGGATATGCAACATAAGACACCAAATCAGGCAGATTTAAAGAAATAGTCAGCAACAGCACAGTAGGATTTTGAAGCTGACTTAATAGTAGTTTTTGTTTTAAAGCAGCATTTTAGAATCAACGCTCCTCATTCATATTGCCATTTTTACTGAGTTTCAGAAAATCACTGAGTACATATAGAGTTAAATGTATGTTCTGTTCATGCTAACCAGCATCAGTACTTGTCCTCTACTGGTTGTGCAATGTTCACATGAGAAGGCTTGACAAATCAGGGAATGATGCACAGTCCTGTAGTAGGAGACCAATCAGAGAGGGATTCTGGAGAGCTTCTTTTTGAAAAGTCTGACTTGCAGTTCGTCTATACTTAAGTGAACACCAGTGTCTCCAAACTCAAAAGTGGTCCTCCAAAAGCAATGGTTAAATGGAAACAAGCATTCCCTTCATTCTTTTCCCCCCAAAAAATCTGATATTACAAAATACATAATTCCTAAGTAATTTTAAACTAATTCCTTTGACATGGAAACCTTTATAAGAACATAAACTGAAGTGACGAAGCTAAGCAAACTATGCAAATGAAGAGCAAACACAATGATCTGGCTGTCATTTCATCAAAGGGGCAGTATTTAGGATTGACACTTATTAGTTTAACTAGGTATTGCGGTCCAAATTCAGAATATTGGAGAGGTTTTAGTTTTTTTTCAACGGGCCACTCAATGCATATGGAGGTTGCCAGATTGACAACACCGACAGAAGCCAGCATGTCTTAGGATCAGCTAAGGCTCAGCTAATGTTTACATTTGAGAAATTTGTATTATTTGCTAATTAAAAAACACTTTGTGGATTTTTATAACACTGAATCTGCATCTCGTTTTAGAGGCTGCTGAAATCTGTCCACCAGAGTTCACATTTTTGGCCACATACAGTGATGCAGCTTTCATGACTGAAATGACTGCTGTTTTTCGCCAAGGCAACCCAGAGTGCTGAAAAATAACCGGCTAAACTGGCAGTGGGCTGGTTATAGAGGCCAGGACAAAAACAATCCTGAATGCACATTTTCAGAGGAGAATAGCTGACTTTAAAATGTTTTTTCAGATAAGCAAATATGTTCACTTAGCATGTTTCTGAAATATCTGCAAACATATTATGGTATGTTTATGCTTTAGAAGAGCCAAAAACTTACATACAGCACCTTTAAATATTTCCAAAAGATGTTGATTACCAGATTATCATATTTGCATGAGAGAATCCCTCTGTGTTGAGTGAGAAAATGTTACATGAACACTGCTTTGTTTACAGTTACGTGTACAGCACTAGTTGCTGTGTTTCTTTTGTGGAATGATAACACAGATACTGCCCCTGCTGGTGTGGAGAGAAACATTCTCTCACTCAGGCACAGAAAATATGTTCTCGTTTCGGTCGTCTGATATCGGTATGGTGTTGGGTTTTGCTTTGTAACAATCACATACAGAATTTTGGCCCAAATGGGACCAGACGCAGCCAATGCGATGAGACAACACAATCGTAGGGCTGAGCGATTTGGCCTAAAATCAGCCTCAGACTTTAAAGGCTGATTTATACATCGAGTGACATCGGCGCTTGCCTTGAGCTTAGTCTTGCATTTATACTTCAGCGTGCTGTTTGTGTTGCTCTGTAATACCACTTCCGATACGCTAGCTGGCAGCAGGGTTTATGTTTCGAGTTTTGTTTTCTCTGAACGCTACCTTAATGTACAAGTAGCTAAAAGGTAAACACAAAACAGCTCCTCCATGTAACTCCACACTTGTAAACACTCGCTCCAACTGGCTCTCTGCTGTCCTGCGGTTCTCCGCGCCGCCCACACGTGTCAACGATACCAAACCAACCAATCACAATGCTTGCGCTACTCGTCTTCGCAATATGTAGTCAGATTTTTAAGAAGTGCGTGGGTATATGACCGCGCGAAGGCTGTGCTGGACCATACGCATGCTCTCGATATAAATCAGCCTTAACAGAGCGAGGTCATGTGACTCCACACACTGTAGGGAAAATAATCAATAAAATCGACCTGGGAAAATTAGATCGATTATAGGTTCTGAATGTTGATTTCGATTATTTTTCGATTAATCGCCCAGCCCTAGACAATCGTTTTTTCATCACTGCTTGTTGGTGTGTCCTAGGCTTAAAGCCGCGGTCACACTGGACTTTACTCCCCATAGACTTCCATTCATACGCACGAGAATGCGTCAGACCGGAAACGCAGGATCATGCGTCGAGTTTCGCAGGTTGCTGCGGTGCAAAGTTCAAACTTGGTGAACTCTGACCTGCGAAATCGCATCACTTGACTGCGTGAGACCAATCCAGGATCAAAACATGACCTTTCTGAACAGAAATTTAAAACATGGAGCAATCGCTCGCTTTTTTAATGTCTAATCATCTTGTTTAATCCCGCCCCTTTTCGCAGCGCCGTACGACAAAATTTCGCAAGCTCAAACTCTAGTGTGACTTCGGCTTTAGAGTACCAAGGATTTTAAACTACAACAAAGAAACTTTTAAGGCTAAATTAGGAACAAAGATTCCCTTTGCAAGCTGTGCTCCCCAAACATGCACATTTGCAAAATTTTTTTGCAAAAACGTAGTTTCAAATCTCTGTTTCTCACAGAAGTGGGCTCTCTCTGAGGGTAAAACCTCCTAGGAAGGCTTTTTTTTGAACTTTAGAAATGAGTAATTGTTATCAGCAAATAAGTTCTGACAGGTTTTCAGTGGCATCTTTGAAACACGCGCTTCAAGCTCTTTCTCGCCGCCTCCAGCTGGGCTGCGTCCTGGGGGCTGCTTTACTCCAGGGACAGATGTCCTGAGGGGGTGCTGGTATTGTCTAAAGCAGACTCTGAACTGTTATTATCCCTCAAAACCCTCAGCCCATGGGGGACTAATTTAGGTTAGGGGTGGGGGGAGAGCAACAGAGACCCAGAGTTTTCCTCACAACAACAACAACAACAACAGCATAATCTAAACATACACACACTCGCTAGATCTGTAGATTGAGGTAAAGTTGGTTTTATATTTGGACATTCCTTCATTTTTGAACAGTGATAACTTGTGCCTATATTGTACTTTGAGTATTTGTATTCACAAGTGTGACTTCAATGCAACATTAGCACTATTTTACTAACTGTTGTACTGATAGTCATTGGCTGCTAATATGATTCCCCTGTTTAGAATTTACAAACAATACTTTTCTGACGTTATATTATTAAGGAGAAAGTCTGAATGTGTGAATATGAAACCAACTTTACCCCAATGTCCTGTAGTGTTGTTGAGGAAATACGGCTAGAAAACAGCTTAATGAAACACACCTTTATAAAAACAATGGTCACACTTTATTTTAAGTTACAATTCTTGCTGTTAATAAACCATTAGCTATGATCTAGCTCTTAATTTGCTGCTTGTTCATAGTTATTAAGGTAGTAGTTGGGTTTAGGTATCGGGTAGGAAATACTCTAATTACTGTAATTTAGTAGTTTTTCTCAGGAATTGTAATTTACTAAGTAGTTTTAAAAATGTGTACTTTTACTTTCTCTTGAGTACATTTTTAGTGCAGTATCGGTACTTTTACTCCACTACTTTCCTTCAACCTGCAGTCACTACTTTATTTTTTTCTTGTCTACCCTGCTGAAAAAAACAGCTTAAACCAGCCTAAGCTGGTTGGCTGGTTTTAGCTGGTCGACCAGCCTGGTTTTAGAGGGGTTTTGGCCATTTCCAGGCTGGTTTCCAGCCATTTCCAGCCTGGTCTTAGCTGGTCAGGCTGGAAAATGACCAGCTTGAACCAGCTAAAACCAGCTTGACCAGCCTGGTTTAAGCTGGACATAGCTGGTTTTAGCTGGCCAAGCTGGTTCTAGCTGGTCAACTCCCAGCCTGACCAGCTAAGACCAGGCTGGAAATGGCTGGAAACCAGCCTGGAAATGGCCAAAACCCCTCTGAAACCAGGCTGGTCGACCAGCTAAAACCAGCCAACCACCTTAGGCTGGTTTAAGCTGGATTTTTCAGCAGGGTATGAGGATTAGAAAATTCAGTCCTGTGATTCCTGTCCAATCAAACAACACATAGTAAAGTAAAGAGGTAAATCGCATCATAATGAACTACCCCAAGACATGAGTGATTTATAATTGCAGCAAAGCATTAAAAGTGTCCAAGAAGATGTCCAAAATATTTACTGTTTAGATGCATGTTACTGATGAAAAAAATGATCGATGTTTACTGTATGATGACTGAAATGGCCTTAAACATCCAGCAAGCACGAGATGTTAACATGACGTCAAATTGAAGTTGTACCCCGATGTCGTCGGGACGTTGCATTTTGCATTTGAAAATGAAAATCGGGTTGATGTCAATATTCAATGTCCAACCTAAAATCAAGCAAATTTCAACGTCTAATGATGTTACAGCATGTCTAATGATGTTAATAGCAGTATTTGACGTCAATATGACGTTGGTTTAAGATGTTGGCTCAGCGTTGGATTTCGGTCACCTTCTAAAACAACCTAAAATCAACAAAATGTCAACGTCATTTGATGTTGTTATTGAACATCAAAATAACGTTGTCCTTAGACGCTGGTTAGACATTGAATTTTGGTCACCTGACATCACAACCTAAATCGAACCTAATATTAACGTCTTATGATGTTGTGTGTCTGCTGGACAATAACTAAATGCACTACAGAATGTTATGTTTACACACATCCACAAGTTACATGTAAACACATCAGCTTTTTACAGCGTAATACACACTACTCTTGAGTACTTTTGAAAGGGCTACTTTTTACTCATACTTTGAGTAATATTTACAGCAGATACTTTTACTCTACTTGCACTACATATTTAAGCAAGTAATGGTACTTTTACTTGAGTGTGATTTTTCAGTACTCTTTCCACTCTTTATCTTGGGTAGGATAGGGATGTAGATCATGCAGAGTATGTGCTTTATAAGTACTTATAAACAGTCTTGATAACAGTCAGGTAATAAGCCAATAGTGAGTGTTGGTACTAAAGTGTTACCAAACTTTTTATGTCCTACATTAGTCATAATTCGCATTGACAGTGTCTTCTAATGAAGGGCTTTGTCTGATGTTTGGAGGCAGTTAAGTAACAGCTAAGTAAACTAACACACACACACACACACACACACACACACACACACACAGACATGATCTTACACACATTTGAGTCAGTTGAGCTGCTGTAGAGGACTTCTGTTTGCTACACGCGCCCACCAGTATATACCAAACCAAATAAACACTGCGTTCACAACTTGCCAAATGCACACACACACACACACACACACATAGATGTTTAACAGAGAGCGCTCTAACGGCAGGACTCAGCAGTTTAAACACACACCAGCTCTCACATCAATCAGAGAAGTGTTCAAACGTCACTACACACACACAATTCACAAGAAGCCTTCAAGAGCCGATGTGACATTACAACCCATAAACACACCTAGTCTGCACATTAAAACTCAAGTGCACTCAAAAGTACACTCTCATGAAAAAGAGTTCTCTTACCCGTAGGCATCGCAGCTCAATCCAGATTTGATCACATATCCACTTAGTATTCCAGACCAGTGCCACACACACACACACACACACACGCACAAAAAAAACACTCCTCTAATCCTTCAATTCACTTTACATTCTCCCTGGGACACACAGGATTGCTCCGTCTGTGCACTGAAACTGAGAGTATAACACACACACATTCAGTAAATCCTCAGTTCACACACACACACACACACATATCAGCGGTCCTGACGGTCTGCATGTCACTCTTACATTGAGCTCTTCTAGAGGCTCTTCCCAAATCTCTCTCTCTCTCTCTCTGTCTCTCTCTCTCTCTCAGACTCCTCCTCCTCCACTGGAACACAGATTTCCACAGAATCCCTCGATCACTCTCCTGCTTTCTCTTCGCAGTTCCTGTAAACTCCACATTTCTGCTCAGTTTGACTTCTTTATTATTCTTTCTTCATGTTTCTTAAACACTTTACTTGAAGGAGTGTTCATGAGACTATCATTAAACCTTTATAATCATGACATGACAGATATTTTATGCATGCTTTTACAATAACAACTGTCGTTAAGTGTCATTCACTCAGTTATGACAGTTTAAATGCAAAGATGACACTGTTTGTTACAAAGAAATACATCACAACTGGTTTTGTCTTTGTCTTGACAACTTGAAATTACCAAGACAGCATAACTTATCATTATTCTGTCATGAACACAACCCAGGCTCATTCTGAAAACGTAGTCCATGGACGTTTCTGGAGACGGCGAAATACACCCCGGGAGGTACGTATTTTTGCAGTTTTTGTTTTCGCGAATCCGCGAGAGGCCGATGTGTGCGCTTTTTCACATCTCAAATTTCTCTTGCGAGTGCCGTTCGTGCCTGCTGTTCTCGCGTAAACCCACCAGAGGCCGCTGTCGACTGATTGTCTATCTGACTGTCTGACCAAATGAATGACTGACTGGCTGGTCAACCAATCGACTGACCCTCCCTCCTCCTTCCCTAAACCCAACCAATTTTATCGATTGACCCGCCCACCCACTTAAACCCAACCAACGGTTTACAAAAGTCGTCCAGAAAAAGAAAAGCCCTCGTCTGATTTTTACCACGTTTTCGGATTTTCTGTTACTCACTTGTTCATTTTATTTTTTGGATTCTGTTTTTGTCTTACCTGATTTCTGGAACCGCTCTTCCCTGGAGTCGAACCCCGTCGTCGCCAAGTCCTCTCTGCGTCTCAAGTCTGCCGTCGTAGCATGATGAGCTAACGGGACAAACTGGTTGCGGCAGGAAAGCCCTCCACATGGAGGTAAGCGGTCAGCTGGTTAGTGCGAAAAGGAACGGCGTCAAACCCCCCCGTAGCGTTCGCTTAAAAAAAACAAAATGCAGCCATACGTACCTCCGGCTACATAATTCGCAGTCTCCAGAAACGTCCAAGGGACTACGTTTTCAGAATGAGCCTGTGTTGCATAAACATGACTGTCATAAAGCCATTATACTGTAAATGTGTCTTGAGTGTTATACCAGTTCCAATAATATATATCCTCAACTACAGTGGTACAAGCTGAATTTGTCATGTCATTAAATAATAATGTTGCTGCTAAAACTGATTAGACAGAGTGATAGCACTTTTAACGCGACATTTTAATGACATTAAAAAGTTTGTTCCACTGAAAAGGTGGTCAGAAAAAATATTCATGGCATAATTATAATGCCAGTCATGTTTATGAGAGATTTATGACAAGCTTTGTTGTCTTGTTAATCTCAATTTGTCATGACAAAGATAAAGAATGTGATGTATTTGTTTATGTGAAGTTGTCATGAGTTTCCCAGTGATGGGTTGCAGGTGGAAGGGCATCCGCTGTGTGAAACAAATGCTGGATAAGTTGGCGGTTCATTCCGCTGTGGCGACCCCTGTAATGTAATGTAAATGTAATGAGTATTTATGTGCCCATTTATTGTGTATGGCCATACACCCAAAGTGCTTCACAATCATGAGGGGGGTCTCCCCACACCACCACTAGTGTGCAACATCCACTTGGATGATGCGACGGCAGCCACAATACGCTCACCACACACCAGATATAGGTGGAGTGGAGAGACAGTGATAGAGCCAATTCGGTGGATGGCGATGATTGAGAGGCCATGATGTTTAAGAGCCGATGGAGGGTATTTGGCCAGGACACTGGGGTTACACCCCTACTCTTTACGAGAAGTGCCATGGGATTTTTAATAACCACAGAGAGTCAGGACCTCGTCACATCCGAAAGACGGCACCCACTGACAGTATAGTGTCCCCTTCACTTTTACTGGGGCATTAGGACTCACACAGACCGCAGGTTGAGCGCCTTCTGCTGGCCTCACTAACACCACTTCCAACTACAACCTATTTTCCCATGTGGTCTGCCATCCAGGTACTGACCAGGCTCAGCCCTGCTTAGCTTCAGTGAGTAACCAGTCTTGAGCTGCAGGGTGATATGGCTGTGGCCCCTGATAAATAAAGGGACTAAGCCGAAAATAAAATAAATGAATGAAGTTGTCATCAACAATGTCATCCTTGTATTTAAAATAACATAAATAAGCAAATGACACATATTGACAGTTGTCATGAGCATAACATCTCATTCACATTCATGATGTGTCATGTCCTGATTATTAAGGTTTCATATGTAATGTAATGTAACGGTTTCTTATGAACACCCCTTTAAATAAAGTGTTTCCCTTTTTTTGTATTTGTAACCCTGGATCACAAAACCAGTCATAAGTGTATTTTTTTAATGTTAAGATGTTTATTTATTTCACATATCATTGTATGTATCAGGCTACATGTACACTTTAAAGTTCCCATAAATCGAAATAAATTTTTTCCTGCCTCCTTTAAGATGCTTCTCATTTGCTTTTCATTTGATGTGCTTGAGCTCGACCACTCGCAACTACTGGCTGTTTTTTTAATGGGAGGAGCTACTCTACGCCCTGCCCTCTCTTCATGTTTAGATTACGTCAAACATCGGATAAAAATGCACATTTCAAAGCACTTGACGAGACCTTTAAACTTTAAAATTGACCAACTAGTGGCTCATTACCCGCATGTTATTAAGATATTGACTGTTGATGTCACAATACACAGGAGACCCAAATGCAAGTTGATTTATTAACAGGGATAACAGGAAATAACAACTGGTATAGATCTCACCAGATCTCGAGGGATAGGGTAGAGCAATGGTGCATCTCTCAAGGAAATCGACACGCTAAAAAGCGGTAATAGTTCTTCAGAGCAACAGATCCAGAGTGAAGTCTCTCACTGATATCTCACCAGATATCGAGAGAAGGGGTAGAGCAATGATGCATCTCTCAAGGAAATCAACACGCTAAACAGTGTCCAGAGGGAAGTCTCTCACTGATATCTCACCAGATATCGAGGGAAGGGGTGGAGCAATGGTGCATCTCTCAAGGAAGTCGACACGCTAAACAGTGTCCAGAGGGAAGTCTCTCACTGATATCTCACCAGATATCGAGGGAAGGGGTAGAGCAATGGTGCATCTCTCAAGGAAGTCGACCACGCTTAACAGCGGTAATAGTTCTTCAGAACAGCAAAACAAAGTGAATCTCTTGTGGGTGTCATCAGTGCACACAGCGGTAACAACATCAATGAAACAAAGCCGTGCTTGACAAGTCCAAAGGCAACAGACTCTATGA
This sequence comes from Danio kyathit, assembly GCA_903798195.1. Classification (NCBI taxonomy): domain Eukaryota; kingdom Metazoa; phylum Chordata; class Actinopteri; order Cypriniformes; family Danionidae; genus Danio; species Danio kyathit. The sequence goes on along the minus strand of LR812541.1, from coordinate 3,184,917 downwards.
TGACTCACCACCAGCGGATTCAGCGGGAGCTGCCTAACAGGAAACAGACACAGACGTGAACCACAACGAACTGACAACACGAGATACAAACATTGAACAGATAAAGGCGCGCGGTAACGCGCTGCACCTGTGGTTCACTGATTAACAGCTGAGCAATCCTGAACAACAGCAAAGCTCGTGACCGCTCAGCTGATGACATGTAAACACACACAGCCACGCGGTGAAAGTGCACCCAAACAAACACACCCATACCCACACACACACATACAAGAGAAACAGACAGATCCACAACCGTGACTTTTGATTAGTACTTATAAAGCACATATTATCACATGCATGATTTTATTGTACACCCATAATCCTACACAATACCTAAACCCAACTACTACCTTAATAATAATTAACAAGCAGCAGATTAAGAAATTATTGAAATAATGCACATTACTTATTAAACATTGAGTTTTGATATATTTAGATTAGGAATCTTACTAAATATATTCATGGAAGATGATCTTTACTTACTAATGTAACGATTTTTTGACAAAACAAAAGTTAATATTTTGAAACTATAAGCTAATGCTAAAAATATACAGGTGACGCAGTAAAAACCTTTATGCTGTGGCTCTATCTAGAGTCTGAGACAAATTTGGGAAATGTGAAAGATTCCTTTCATGGGCTCGAGTCTTTGTTTTCTGTGTCATGCTGACTGCTCACTGACGGTCAATTAATTGCAAAGAATTTCTGGCTTTGGTGAAGTACTGCTCGTCTGTTTTTACGGTATTATTCTGCGTGGAGTTGATAAATAATACACCTGAAGCATCACACAAGATATGCGATTCATGTGCAGAATGTTGATCTAGATGTAAAACAGATGTAAAGCGTATGTTTAGGATATGCTCTAAACTTTCTTTGGTTATATTTCTGTGTTCCTGACAGCACTTTAATGTTAACCTGTGGACAAAAGGTGAAGCAGGCAGTTTATTTTTTTATTTATTTATTGGTTTATCTGGCAGGGGCAGTGTGCATTAATTAACACTGCTGCAAATGCAGAGTTAGCCAGAAGGTTATTTTTATCTGCTGTCCCTGGAAAAATGATAAAATTGTCTCCCTAAAAACAATACAAAACTAAACAACAAACAAAGCAATTGTAAAAGAGAACTAAAATGCATAAAATGATCCTGATAAATATAGTGTATACTGACAAAACAAACTTTACACCAATATTCTGTAAAAGAAACAGGTTACGGTGCCTGTTAAAGGCTTAAGCCGCTTCCATCTGATCTGTGATTTATGTTATTTGGGGGACAAATCAGTTTACTCCTTGATCAAAAGTAGAATTTACTGTTAGTTAAGATGGCTCTGATAGTAGCGAAAAAATGTGTAGCTATAAAATAAAAATCAGAAGAATTGAAGTCAAATTGTCTGGCTTACAGAACGTTCATCTTGTGTTTCTGCTAAATCAAATGATGTTTCATCTGAAGAAATATGAAAAGGTCTTCAATGTTTAAAAATGTATCTGAACTGAATAATTCAGACGTTCACTGGCAAATTTTTTAAAAAGCTTATTAACATTTAAATGAGATTTTTATTTATTGGGGTGGAAGTAATATTTATTTGTATATTGAATTCATTCTGCAAATTGCTGATGAAAAAAAAATCTCTCTCTCTCTCTCTCTCTCTCTCTCTCTCTCTCAATTCAATAGTTGCTTTATTGGCATGACAAATTTTACAAATGTATTGCCAAAGCATTTATAAAGTTTACATAAAAAGTAACATGCATATATAATTTAAAAACACACAACATAGTAGTAGTAAAAAAAAAAAAAAAAAAAAAATAATAATAATAATAATAATAATAAAATAATAATTATATATATTAATAATAATCTGAATATATATATATTATAATTAAATAAAATATAAATAATATATCATATTATTCAATATGTCATATTTATGGTGGCTTGAGAAAATCATAACTTTCCGCCAGACTGTCATACAGACTTAAGTTTACGCTCATTTAACTCAGACTACCAATCTGCCAATCACTGATGACCTTTTAACTTACTAGCCACACCCTAGCAACCACTTACGCCACCCTAGCAACTGTCCAATAGACTTCTATTGTAAAATAAAAATTAACAAACTGCCATTGACTTTACATTGGACATAGTAACAACATACCAATTCATACTAACAATATACTACTCCATACCAGAAACATACTAATCATACTAGCAACATGCTAATTCATACATAAACATACTAGCAACATGCTAATTTATACTAACAATATACTAATCCATAATGGAAACATACTAACAAACATACTAATCATACTAGCAAACATGCTAATTCATACTAAATTCATGCTAGCAGCATGCTAGTTTACACTAGAAACATGCTAGTGACATGCTAAATCATACTCAATGCTAACGACATGCTAATTTATGCTAGAAACATGGTAATTAATGTTAGCAGCTGCCTAGCAACCACTCAGAACACCTTAACAAGCACCTAGCAACATCTTTTTAACCATCTAGAACACCCTAGCAACCGCCTAGCAATCACCCAGAACACCTTAGCAATGGTCTAGCAACGCCTTAGTAATGACTTAGAACACCCTGGCAACGCCTTAACAACCGCCTAGCAGCCACTCTCTCTCTCTCTCTCTCTCTCTCTCTCTCTCTCTATATATATATATATATATATATATATATATATATATATATATATATATATATATATATATATACACATGTATATTAGAGGTGTGAACCTACCCTGATCTCACGGTTCGTTTACAATTATCATGCCATCGATTCGGTTCAATTCGGTATCTCGGTGCATCACGGTGCATTGACGATTCTTTCCATACACAGTTATATATTTTTTTTACAGCACAATTCCTGTATTAAAATGTATAAATATATTTATATTTTTACTATTTGTAAAACTATTTTGTCTTTTAATACAAATAGTCAGATATATAAACTGTACCTTTAAACAACACGAGTATTAGCAAATAAACAAATATCCCACTCGCTTTTAGAGCCTCGTCTACCAACTTATTTCTTACACCCCTTTGATTGGTCATGCGCTCAACAGAAAGGGCTGTGATTGGCTTTTACCTGCTGGCGCTCTTCACAGATGCACTCATCATGGGCCACAGTGAGAGAGAGAGAGAGTAATGGAGTTTACTTTCATTCTCTTAATCGCCGTGAAATAGGGGCTTTTACTGTAAGTGTCAGTAAAACACTGTCCAGCAAACACACCCGCAGTGAAATTGTGCACAGTTTCTGAGTTTTTAAGTAGTTGGAGAGTTGTAAACACTCGCGCTCGCCTCCCTCGCTATACTAAGCTACGGCGACATAACGCATGTGAGATAAATGACGTCAGTACATAATAACCGGTTATGATTATTACTGAACCGATACCGAATTGTCCGCGTCTGCATCGCGGTGCACCGAAGAAACGATTAATTTTGACACCCCTAATATATATTATAAGTGGGCATAGCTTAATTTCTTTAATCTAGATTCATCTCACTGTAATCTTGGAATTAATCTAGATTAAAATGGCTCATTTGAATTCACAGTTATGCCATCAAACTGTTGTATAAACATAATATCACACTTGTAGCAGTGCGATAAGTATAATGTAGGAAGTATTACATAGGAAGTATTACATATGAATTTGCTATATAAAAAGATTCTGTAAATGTGCATGTAAAGTCCTAATAAGTGTTAAAAACATCAAGTGAATCCAACTGCGTTCAATAAAAATGCAAACAATATGTTTATAGTATAAAATATCTTCTCAAGGTTTGGAACCCCTCGAGGAGTGAGTAAATAGTGAATAAACGATCAACTATTCCTTTAAAATCTATTGTTTTAATAGTATAATATTGGTAAGAAATACTGTTTTGTTTAGTTTTTTTAAATAAACTAAAGAGGTCACAGTGGATTCAGGGATTGTCTTTTCTACATGATACATAAAAAGAAGAGAAAAAAAAACCCTCCTTCACAGAAGAGAATAATGTTATCAGTTTTCACTAGAAACACTACCATGATGATTTGTCTACCTATGCAGCTCACTAGGGTTTGGAAGAAAGATGATAGCATGATGTTTTCATGTGTCAGTCAGCAGGTTTGCAGTTGCCTGACACAAACACACACTTGGCAATCTATTTATTTTAAACACTCTCCGTTTATAACTTGCCAAATGAACACACACACACACACACACACACACACACACACACACACACTACACACACACACACACACACACACACACACACACACACACACACACACACACACACACACACACACACACACACACACACACACACACACAAACAAAATATAAAAGTAATCAAAAAGTAATTAGATGTAATCCAAATCAAAATACTTTTATAAAGTAATTGAAAAGGTGCACCACTTATTACATTTTAAATAGGGTCATTTGTAATCTGTAATCTATTACATTTCTAAAGTAACCTCCCCAACACTGGTCATGTGTATATATACCATTGGAGGAAGATTTTAGGGTGCTTTCACACCTGCCTTATTTAGTTCGGTTGAATCGCACTAGAGTTCGTTTTCCCTCTTGGTGCGGTTCGTTTGGGCAGGTGAGAACGTAGCAATCGCACTCGGGCGCGCACCAAAAGCGCACCAAAAAAGCGTACCGAGACCTGCTTGAAGAGGTGGTCTCGGTACGCTTTCAAACGAACCCTGCAGCGGTTCGTTTGTGGTGAGAACGTGATCCAAACTAAAACAGACCCAACCGCAAAAAGTGCTGCGCCTTTTTGGACTAATCCAGCTGCCGTAGTGCGATGCGCTGTCTATCTTATGGGGTTTGGAGGAAAAATATTTGTTGACAGCGCTTTACCAACAGTTTTAAACAGAGAGAGAGAGAGAGAGGGAGGGAGAAACATTACCTGATGGATCATTGGTGATATTTCCGAAAGATGACCATGTCGCAGTTTAGCTAAATTATTTCACGCCTTCTCCTAATGCTTTCGCCGATTGCAATGCATTAAAACATTGTTTTCCAGCCCCAGCCGCCCTTCATTCTCGAAATGTATAGTTTGTCTAAAGTGATGCATACAAACTACATAGTATACTATGAGCAGGGATACTGCGTCAGCCTGCGCAGCGACATTGTGTGTCTGCCGGTTTGTTTATTTGCGGTAGTTCCACGTGAATTCTGACCAATTGAAAAGCAGTTTAGGAGATGCGTTCAATAACATCTGGCCAGTGAGTGGTGTAGATTTTGTCACATGACTGCATTTTGGTTCGTTTCAACTGGTTCGGACCAAAGCAATCAGTGTGGTGTGAAAGCGGCCCAAAGTCGGCAGAAAATGCTACAATGTGTCATTTGTTGCCTTTGGTCCGGACCAAATGAACCGAACCACATATGTGAAAGCAGCCTAAAGGAGCCTCGGAGGCGATAAACAAGCAAACGTCAGCATCTCCTCATCGTCTGTGCTCATGGCCTGCATCACTCAGACGTCTGTGGTCAGTTCAGCACAGGTTGAGTAATGCTCGCAGCTTCACTGGCTAATTAGTAAGTGTGAAGCAAACAGATCTGTGGCTTTGAGCTGATCCACAATTGGCTCAGGTTGAAGAGAGACTTGGACACATTCAGAAGCAGATAACAGAGGTACGTGCTGGTACAAGTGAGTCTAACACACCTTAAACACACACACATACAAATACACACATACAAACACTCAAATATACACAAACAGATGCACACAGTTACACACACACATGCATACACAAACATACACACATACATTTGCACACACACAAACATGCACACACAAACACACATATTTTCTGTGCTGTTGCAGACATACACGCATACATGCACACACAAACACATATTCACATGCGCACAGTTGCACAAACGCAAACATATATACACACACAAGCATACACACATAAACATGCACACATACAAATGTGTAGTTGCACACGCTCACAAACATACACTTGTTGCATACACTCAAACACATGTACACACACACACGTGCACAGTTGCACACATATGCACAGACACACACACACACACAAACATGTACAAGCAAACACACATTTACACATGTGCACAGTTGCGCGCGCACACACACACACACACACACACAAACATGCATGCATGCATGCACACACAAACACACACATATACACATGGACAGTTGCACACACTCAAACACACACATGCAGTTGCACACACACAAATGCACAAACACATGCAGAGTACCACACACAGACACACACAGACACACAAACAAACATGTACACGCAAACACACATTTACACATGTGCACAGTTGTACGCGCACACACACACGCACGCACGCACGCACACACACACACACACACACACACACACACACACACAGTTTGCAGGTCTTTTCATATCCAGTGACCCAAATTAAGCCCACATCTCAACTCCAGCACACACACACACACACACACACACATACATAAATATTTGACCACCTGACCTATTAGTTCTTACCTTCAGCGTAAAACTGTGATGTGGTTCAACAAGGTTATGCATGTGTGCGTGTGTGTGTGCTACACTGTAACATAAGCTAAAAGAGCAGGTTGTCAGTTGGCGTTGATGGATTTAAGTCTCCCTCACACACATGAATCCAGCCCCATTCACAGTTTCAGAGTTAGAAACTGCCGGTTAATCCCTGATCACTCAAACAAACTGTAGAACCCCCCCACCACCACCCACCCACCCCCTTTCAACAGCAAGAGTGTGAGATTTCACTCAAACACATGCAGTGTTGTGTCTTTTACATGTGTAGTTTACACACATTCAGTGTTTACTGAAGACATCAAACTCAGGGAAATAACTATTAAAGGGTCAGTTCACCCAAAAATGAAAACATGATCACTATTTACTGCCACTCATGCAGCTCAAAGACTTTAGAGTTTCTTTTATTTGGTTTAACAAGATATGTTGAAGAACTTTGGAAACCTGTTGCCTTCCACAGTAGGAAAAACAAACACTGTGGACGTCAAGGGTTACAGCTCTCCAACATTCTTCAAAATAACTTCTTTTGTACTTAAAAGAGGCGACGCGGTGGCACAGTAGGAAGTGCTTTAGCCTCACAGCAAGAATGTCGCTGGTTCGAGCCTCGGCTGGGTCAGTTGGGGTTTCTGTGTGGAGTTTGCATGTTCTCCCTGCATTCGGGTGGGTTTCCTCCGGGTGGTCTAAAGACATGCAGTACAGGTGAATTGGGTAGGTTAAATTGTCCGTAGTGTATGATTGTGAATGAGTGTGTATGGATGTTTCCCAGAGATGTGTTGCAGCTGATCCGCTGCGTAAAAAAAACATATGCTGGATAAGTTGGCAGTTCATTCCGCTGTGGCGACCCCGGATTAATAAAGGGACTAAGATGAAAAGAAAATAAATGAATGAATTATTGAATGTACTTAAAAGAGAACAGTAAGCCAAATTGGGTTTGTGACAATTGAAGGTTGAGTAAATAATGAAAGCGTTTTTATTTTGGGGTGAACTGTCCCTTTATGCATAATTCCATCTTTTGTTGACTGTGGGATATGTTTATGACATATTAATATCTAAATCTATTACATTTAGATAGGATTCGTATCTAAAGATTGCATTTCTCTGCAGCTTTCTTTGGTAGCATACTACCTAGCCCAGAGTGAAGCATGGGGGTGGATCAGTGATGGTTTGGGCTGCATCACTATGACAATATTATTTTGGACCTGTCATCATTAGTTTTTGTTATGTGTTTTATTTTATTTTCGACTTAGTTAATCTGGGGTTGCCACAGCAGAATGAACCACCAACTTATCCAGCATATGATTTTACGCAGCGGATGCCCTTCCAGCTGCAACCCATCACTGGGAAACACCCATACATTCTTGCATACACTACAGACAATTTAGTTCATCCGATTCCCCTATAGCGCATGTCTTTGGACTGTGGGGGAAACCGGAGCACCAAGAGGAAACCCATGCCGACACGGGGAGAACATGCAAACTCCACACAGAAATGCCAACTGACCCAACCCGGACTTGAACCTCACTCTTGAGGCCACAGTGCTAACCACTGAGCCACCGTGCCACCCTTCTTGAAAATAGAAAAACCTTTAGAAAAAGTCACCCAAACCTCAAGAAGATTATTTTTTAGTTGTATCTCCCCCTGTTGTTAGGGTTATGGTTGGGTTAGGATTAATATTCTAATGATTTTTGGGCCTTACAAAGTATTTTTTGGCAATGAGGCTTCATAAATCCCGCTCGTTCTCTTTCTCAAAGACAGAAAGAGAAAGTGAGCAAATACAGGTTCCTCTTGTTGTAAGTTTGCATGCATGATTATTGTCAACCTCCCCTCACCAGCAGATGCAAATCTAAAGCAAATTTCCACTGATACATCCTGGTACAGAAGATTTCAGCAGTGTTTGCATCTGTCTTTTATTTATCTTTGCATGTCTCCACTCAAGAGTGTGTGTTCATGTCTGAGTTCCCCTGTGTCCTGTGTTTCAGTGTTCATGAAGCATATTAAATGCATGCAGATATGAGAGAATCGACGATGAGTCGCCGATGCCCGTGAGATATTTGGCGTGCTAAATATCTGGAGCTGTCTGCGATTCAAATCATGCCGTCTGAAATGTGTTCTGATTGAAAATAACATCCACGATCACCTACAGCCAATGAGAGAGCAGCATTCACTACTACGGGTACCTGCAGGCCAGTGGGAGGCTGGGGGAGAAGTTAAAGGTGCTCATTTTCAGTTTATTTGGACCCAAGAAATGGAGGAAAAACTAGTGTAAATTTGGAAGGAGCACCCGTGTCTGTTTGACATGTCATCTGATCAATATCACAATCAGGTCGAGAGCAAAAAGAAGTTGAGGAATGTTAATTCTCTCAAAAATATATTACGTGACCTCGCGTTGTTTCCATGTCACTACTCGCGTTTGTCTGGCTGTGAGATGTAGTTTGGACAAAGTTGTCTGTGATTCTTCCTATTGTAAAGTCATGCAGTGTGAACTCTCCTGTCGCAGATCCATCCTACAGTGTAAACACAGCACCGACAGAACGCTAGCCCCGATAGTCATGCAGTGTGAAAACATCTGTGACACGACTACTTTAAAAATCATGCAGTCCGAACTCGGCATTAAATGATCTAAGATAATTATGGCAGATCCTGATTCTTTTAATCATGATAGCTGATCTCTGGCTGATTTGGGTCTTTTAACATGTTTGCGAATCATATTAAAATGTCAGGATGAACTCATCTCAGATCGCTGCGTGTTTTGTGAAGGACAGATCTATCGATCCTCGAAATCATGATCAGCAATGCAACGATTGGGTGACGGCACAGCAACGTAATGACGTCATCTGATTAATATTCAATAATCCTTGTGAGCAAAATTACATAAAATTCGCAGTAAATGGTTTGTTAAATATGATACGCGATAACTTTCCACATTTGTTGTGGGCTGCAGGCTTGAGAAATTTAAATTAATTTTGCATCAAAAAGCATTTTGATATCGGTAAAGGTGTCTGCAACTTTTGTGAAGCATCAAATCAACGTCACATTAGCTGTCAAAACGTGCATGACTGCATAAATTATTATTCCTTCATAAAAAACAAACAAATAAAAAACAGTCGAATATTGTGCATGACGATTATCATACAGAAATTGTACTAAAGTTGGGTCGGTACCTTAAAATAGTACACGTTTGTGTCTAAAAAGTCCATATTAATAAATGTTCGCTTTGATCTCCTTGGGGAGAACCACCCCATTTTTTGTATTTTTATTTCAGAGTGCAGATTGCAAGTTTTATTTATATATATTTTTTTAACATATGTATATAAACATAAATATTATTAATTATTATAAATGTATATACAGTATAATCTTTATTTATTATTATTTTACTATTTTCCCAAGTGTACAGTATATAACCTATAGGTTACTACTGTAAGAAAATATCCAGCCTGATCTCACGAGGAAACGTAAGTATTTTACGTTTTGTCAGTTTAGTGGCTAATTTGTACGAGTTGAGTCGTACGAAATTGTACGATTTTAAAAAGAAGGCGTGGCACCTAACCCCGCCCCTAAATCCAACCGTCATTGGGTGATGAGCAAATCGTACTAAATGGTACGAATTAGATCGTACGAATTCATACGAATTAGCCACTAAATTAAAAATTTACAAATTGCCGTGAGATTGCGTTGAAATATCAGCATTCGGTACATACTTTCAGTATTACCTCTGCTTAAAATGACCCGATCTAATCCTGTTTACATGAAATGAGCCTGCTCCCGAGCAGGTTTGAGCTACCAGAACTGTTGCTATGACAACAACTCTCAGACGAGTGTTGAAGAACGAAACGATCCTGGATCGTGTCAAATCGTCAATAACCAAATCCAGCTAACTGAGTAATCCACGTACGAAGAACAGACCCCTGCACTTATTAAATCAGACAATGTAATAAGTGATTGTACAAACTTTGATGATAATTCACTGGGTTATAAACATTTTTCTGTAGTGGATTGAAGGATTGTCAATCAATCAATCAATCAACTTTTATTTATATAGCACTTTACTACAACCAACAAAAAAGCAGACAATGCAAAACAATACAAAAAATTTCAATAAAATACAACAAACATTAAAACATAAAGTGTCAGTGCTATGCATTACATGCCAATTTAAACAAGTGGGCCTTAAGCTTGGCTTTAAAAAGTGGCAGGTCATTGATTGTACAAAGCTCAGTAGGAAGGGTATCCTAGAGTTTAGGATCTCCCGCTGCAAAAGAGCGGTCACCCCACTGCTTGTATCTTGACCGAGGGACTTCAAGCAGAAGTTGGCCAGCAGATCGCAAGGCTCTGCTGAGTTGTGAATGTGCAAAATTTCGCATAAATAAGTAGGAACAAGGCCATTGACGGCATTAAAAACAAACATCGAAAGTTTCAAATCGATTCTAAACTTAACAGGGAGCCAGTGGAGGGAGTAGAGAATTGGTGTAATGCGTTCACTTTCCTGACTGTTAGTTAACATGCGAGCAGCAGCATTTTGCACAAGCTGCAAACGATGAAGACATGACTGGTTAACTCCAACATAAAGTGCATTACAGTAGTCCAAACGCGGACTAACAAGATAGTTGATAGTGGCAAAGTATAAACTAAAACTCTTCAAATGTTTTTTAATGACAGTTTTTCAGCTGATTTAGTTTCTGTAACAGTTCAGAGAGAAGACAAAGGCGGATTAACAGAAAGAATGGGTATTTAATGATACTTTAAACAATGTAAAAGCAATACCAACATAATAAAAGAAAACCAAAACAAACAGAACTTAACTTCGGGTGGTAATTGAAACAAGATGATGCGAAGGTGGTAAACACAATACAGGGTTTACGGGACAAGATAACAGATGGGATGACACGAAAACCGATGAGCAGGCAGACAGGATACAAAGAGGAGAAAAGAGTCTGGGTACTAACAAGTAGATCAGACAGAGAATGAGCGAATGATCTAGGCTTATATAGTGTGAGCGGGGTGATGAGCAACAGGTGAAGGTGATTAGTATTCTGGTGATTGGGGCTGTGCAGGTGCAGTGAATGAATCGGACGGTCCGGAAAGATTCCTGACAGTTTCTAAATATGCCTGACAAGATTTCTGACACATAAACTACACTCACAATAATGAGGTTTGCTGTTTGTTCAAACTACTTAATTAAAATGAGCTAAAATAAAACTATTCTTGAGGGTTTTGTTGAGACAGCTTAATTGTTTTATGTTAAGTCTGCTTAAATATGTACAATCTATCAAGTTAATTTAATTCCTTCATGTTGTCCCTACACTAATCGATTGTATGGAACTCAGGATTACACTGGATGATATTTTAGCAGGGTTTTCGGTAAACCTCTCTAAAAATGAATGCTAGCTGCTCACATTTAATGCAAATAAACAGGAAACATTCTTATGTGTGAAAATAAAAACAATATAACCTACACATACAGTATTTGCATCAATGAGATGTGTAATATGCAAACAGTAAAGCAAGATAGAAGTGTTCAATGATATGTAAACCCATGAAAAAGAGATTAATGCATTGAGTGTTTCAATACAGGGATTGCATTGATGTAGTGCAGTTATCCTCTTCACTGCTATTTATATGTATTATATGTTTTAATATTGTAATGATGAAAAATTAAATCCGCTATCCTTGACTCTCATTCTCAGGAACCTCCCTGCTGAAAAATCCAGCTTAAACCAGCCTAAGCTGGTTAGCTGGTTTCAGCTGGTCGACCAGCCTGGTTTCAGAGGGGTTTTGGCCATTTCCAGGGTGGTTTCCAGCCATTTCCAGCCTGGTCTTAGCTGGTCGGGCTGGGAGTTGACCAGCTAAAACCAGCTTGACCAGCCAAAACCAGCCATGTCCAGCTTAAACCAGGCTGGTCAAGCTGGTTTTAGCTGGTTTAAGCTGGTCATTTTCCAGCCTGACCAGCTAAGACCAGGCTGGAAATGGCTGGAAACCAGCCTGGAAATGGCCAAAACCCCTCTGAAACCAGGCTGGTCGACCAGCTGAAACCAGCTAACCAGCTTAGGCTGGTTTAAGCTGTTTTTTTCAGCAGGGCTGTGAAGCATTGTTGAAAAATTAGATCCTACAAATATAAATAAATCGATACGCTGATTCCGATTGGCCAGACACAACATCCTCCAGAGTGTCTACCGTATAGAGTAAACTGCATAAAATACAGTGTTAGTGTCTAGTTCAGGGGTGCTCAACCCTATTCCTGGCGATCGACCTTCCAGCTGATTTCAGCTCCAACCCTGATCAAACACACCTGATCCAATTATTTAGAACGTGAGGAGCACTTGATAATTACAGGCAGGTGTGTTTGATAAGGGCTGCCACTGAAAACTGCAGGTAGGTCGATCGCCAGGAATAGGGTTGAGCACCCCTGGTCTAGTTTGTCATCTCACTCCATTTCAAACCAGTGTGTGTGCGTGTTTCTGTGTGTGTACCTTTTATTCTTAATGCTGTGGAGACCAAATGTCCCCACAAGTGTGGCGATACCAGTAGATTTTGACCTTGTGGGACATTTTTTGGTCCCCATGAGGAAAAAGGCTCATAAATAACACAGAATGCAGTTTTCTGAAGATGTAAAACTGCAGATTGTTGGCTGTGAGGGGTGAGTTTAGGGGTATGGGGGAAAATATACAGTTTGTAGTAGAAACATCATTACGTTATGGGAAGTCCTCATAAAGATAGCTGTACAAGTGTGTGTGTGTGGTGGAGGAAGTGCTGTTTGGCCTCAGATGGTCAGATGGTGACTGGTCAGCAGGAGGTGGAAATGCTGTTCCTCTGACTAACGTAAAATGTGTGTGTGTGTGTGCTTGTAAGAAAATCTCAAAAACATTACACCTTTAAAAATACAGTGACGCATTCAAACACTGGTCAACACTATTATGCAAATGCTACCAATGTTTGTATGAGGAAACTCGGCATACAAAACTCATAACATGTTACTGCATAAGCAATGAATAAGTAAAGCATCATTAGCAGAAGCAATTTGATTGTCAGACAATAAGACTTGTTTTCGTGTTAAACAATCTCCACAAAGCGTATTACATACAAATGTAGTCAAAATTATTAGCCCCCCTGAATTATTAGCCCCCCTGTTTATTTTTTTCTTCAGTTTCTGTTTAATGCAGAGCAGATTTTCTCAACACATTTCTAATCATAATAGTTTTAATAACTTATTTATAATAACTGATTTATTTTATCTTTGCCATGATAACAGTAAATAATATTTGACTAGATATTCTTCAAGACACTTCTATACAGCTTAAAGTGACATTTAAAGGCTTAACTAGGTTAATTAGGGTAACTAGGCAGGTTAGGGTAATTAGGCAAGTTATTGTATACGATGTAACGATGGTTTGTTCTGTAGACTGTCAAGAAAATATATAGCTTAAAGGGGCTAATAATATTGACCTTAAAATGGTTCTTAAAAAATTGAAAACAGCTTTTGTTCTAGCCGAAATAAAACAAATAAGACTTTTTCAGAAAGCAAAAACATTATCAGACATACTGTGAAAATTTCCTTGCTCTGTTAAACATCATTTGGGAAATACATAAAAAAAAATAAAAAATAGGGGGGCTAATAATTCTGACTTTAACTGTATATCCTTGTTCATAGTTGAGAGGTTTTCTAAGTTGCACCTTAAAGCTCAATAACACCATGATGCCAGTATAACATCATTTGACACCAATATAAACACATAAAAACAACTACACATAACAACACAACAAGATCTGATCAAGAACCTGACAAACTCTGAAAGCGAATCTCTTATACAACCATCATGCTTTGCTATCACAAGTAACCATATAAAATGTTAGTATCTTTCTGAATGAATAAATGAGTCAGAAACTCACCTTTCAAACCGTTCTGCCGCTGTTTCCTGCCCTTTGCGCTGATTCGCACAGTTTTCTTGAGAGTAATATCCTTGTAAGTTTAATTCCATGTCCATGGGCTCAAGCAGTTTTGCTTGCTGTCTGTCTGACACAAACACACACACACACACACACAAAGCTCTGAGAGACTGAATCTGAAAGTCAGGCTGAGCGTCTACTGTGTCCACACCTCTATGATATCAGAGAGAGGGGGGAGAGAGAGAGAGAGCATATATATATCTGCTGATCTTCCTCCTGATGCACCATCACATCACAAGACTCACACACACAGTCACTTGAAGCGCTAACTGGATCACAGTCAACGCTGCAGGCAACGGTAACTCTACAAAATTACTGGAACTAAAATAAAAATGAGAAAAAGTAAGTTGGAAAGAATCCGAAGGGTTAAGGAAATAACCAAGGGCGAACCGTCCTCCTCTATACACACACATACACACAATTGGGTCACTTTAAAGAGGCTACGCACACAGAAATAGATCTGAGATAGACGTAGAGATGGGATTTCTGCTCAACGCTCAGTCAGGAGCTAAAGCTTTGAGAACAGACGCACACACAGACTCGGGGTGTAACTGTAGGAACCAGACACTCGGTTGACCTTCAGTCAACAGAAGAGAAGAAACTTTACCTCGCATGAACACACTAACGTCACCAGAGGAAACCGGTGTTTAACACACAAAACATTGCGGTGGTGTAAAACATGGCCATTGTTTTGATAATTGTTGCACACACACTCTTGAGGAAAGTCCCTCGGTCGAGTCCAACGGTCATTCCTGCTTCCTGAGACTCAAGTGTTTCCATCACACTTTGGTTTTACGCTCAAACACACACACGCATGCACCTCACAGATTTATGACCTTATTCATGACAAAAGATACAATGCAGGATAAATAATAATAAATGTCCTTGTAAAAGTGCCATAAGCACATGGACACACCCGTACATGGGGGCAACACCGTTTGAGTCTATGGGGGAGTCAGGTCACTGACTGAGGTCTGGCACACTCTACATGGGAAATATGTAGCTAAATAAAGCTGTAAATGGATTAAAACTGGATTAGGTTTCTGTGATTAACTAAAGATGTTCTAATAAGAAATTCATGTAAAATCTTCCAAAAACATATTTTAAAAATGCTTTTACAGTATAAATGCACCCCAAACTTAAAATTACTCACCCTTGGTCCAATAGACTTGTTCTTAAACTGTACTGGTAAACATTGACTTCCGTAGTATTCATATTCTTTCAAATCTTCTTTCGTGCCATATTTCACTTGAAGGCTCGTACACACCGGGACACTTTTCGTTTGCGTTTCAAGAGTTCACACTTAGCTGATGATCAATAAAGCGTAATTGGCATGCTGTCCCGGGAGAGAGCCCTGAGCTTGTATATCCTCGAGCCCTGGGCTCCCTCCCGTTAGAAGGGCGAGAGGGAAGTTCGAGCTCAGGAAGGTCTCGAGAACTCCCCCGCTTATCGCCGTGTGAAAAGTGTAAACTAAAGTTGTCTTAGGCAATAATTTGGTTTAGTCGATTGGCTATGGTGTATGTTTTTGGACGGTGGGAGGAAGCCGGGGGAAACCCACGCGAACACGGGGAGAACATGAAAACTCCGCACAGAAACGCCAACCGGCTCAATGGGAGGTTGAACTGGTGGCGTTCTTGCTGTGAGGCAACAGTGCTATTCACTGGGCCGCCGTGTCGCCCTATAGGAATGGGTGGAAGTAGGGGTGGAAGGAGGGGGAACTTCGAGACGAAGATAGCTGGAGTGAAATCTCTGGTTATTTATAGTGTGTCCTTAATCATCTAATAGGGCAGATTACGGAGCTGATAAGGTGCCAGCCGTGTTGATCATAAGCACGTGATCCTCTCGAAATTAGTTTATAAATAAACCACACTTATCGTCAGTGTTTTTCGAGACGTTTTTCCGAATTCAAACTCTAGCAATTTTTCACTGGCGTCGAGCAGAAGAGTATGCAAAATCACTCCTTGACGTTAGATGGCGCTACACAACTTTAAGCTTCTGACACCCGCTTGTAACACAGAAGAAGAAGACAGAAAGTCGACCCGCTTGTTGTTAAAGTTACTGGCGATTTGAACAAGCATGGATGGTTCAAGTAGCAGCTCCAGCTCTAGCGATGAAGAAATGATGATTGTTCAGCAGTGCAATAAGCAGCTCCACGTTCATAACGCCTCTGGGCATCTTCTTCAATGTGCGCTCGCATCGACAGTTGTGCGCTTGAGCTCCAAGTGCTCATTCATTCATTCATTTTCTTGTCGGCTTAGTCCCTTTATTAATCTGGGGTCACCACAGCGGAATAAACCACCAACATATCCAGCACGATTTTAAGGAAGGATGCCCTTCCAGCCACAACCCATCTCTGGGAAACATCCACACACTCATTCACACTCATACACTAAGCTTACCCAATTCACCTGTACCGCATGTCTTTGGACTGTGGGGGAAACCGGAGCACCCAGAGGAAACCCACGCAAACGCAGGGAGAACATGCAAACTCCACACAGAAACGCCAACTGACCCAGCCCAGCCGACGTTCTTGCTGTGAGGGGAGAGCACTACCTACTGCGCCACTGCGTCGCCTGCCTCCAAGTGCTGTTTACTGTAACTTCAGCAGCTCCGTGTACGTGAGCAAAAGTGCCAATCTGATTGGTGGAGAAGGTTTTGACGCGGCTTTAAAAAATGACGCTTTTACACCTGCCGTTGGTGTGCACGATCACATTGGCACCCTTTATTTAGTCACGAGGCGTTAAACGTTGACGGAAAATGTGAGCAAAAAGCGTCCCAGTGTGCACGGACCTTTAGATCTAGAAATACGATTCAGATGGGTATTTCTAGAACCAATAACATAAATAATCTCATAATCCTTAAAGCATCCCATTTGTAAATCAGGCCCTGTTCATACTATTATATTTTCCACCTGGTTGTTAACATGCTCAAATGTGTCTCGTGTGAACAGTTGTGTTTATATTTCTTTGAGATGCCTTCCTCTTATTTCATCATTATCTACATCACTTTCATGGGAGCGATCAGTGCGATCAGACCATGTTACCTGCCTTACAAGAAACGAGGAAAGCAAACGAAGCAATTTCAATCGTTTTGGTACAATGTAGAGAAGCGTTCTGCTGTACTTGCACAACCCGTATTATAACAAACATGTTTGGTTAGTAGGTGAAGAGTTTGCGGTATTTCTGGCTGTAATTAAAACTCCTTTAGTTGCTAGAGCACCTGAAATCATGGGAATGAGGTTTACACACACACAACCACCAGCTGTCCTCTGTTACTCCTAAAATCTCACTCACATTCAGGTCATGGTACCAATGTAACCCCTCCTGTCCAACAACCACCTACCTGCTCTCGGTCTTCTGTCGCTTGAGCACCTCCTGAGATCAGGGGAGTGCATTTTCCCCATGCAGCACTCACCAGCTGGCCTCCGATACATAAGCAATCATGTCAAATGTGTTTTCAACTACATCTGGAAGGTGTAAATGATAGGTACTTTAAATTCTTACACTAGATGTAAATGGGGCCTTAGTAAAAGCTTACAAAGAGATATATAAACAGCACCAAACTAGGTGGAGGAGTTTCAAATCCAGACTATAGGGCCTATGTATGTATTGTTGAGTTGACAACATTACATACGTAGGCTCTATAGTCTGGAGTTCAAACTGGTGTTTTAGAAGTATGACAAACTGGGCCTAGTCTTACCTTGCATTTCAGTTTTTCATAGAGACAGAGGACAAAACAATGGTCAGTGATTCCCAAAACAAAGGTTGCTTATTGGGCCTACATCCAACTAATAGCAGAACCCCTTAGAGTGAGGAGCATGGTCCTGTGCTTACAAAATCTTTCCACTGGCCCAGACCTGCTCCCAGCCCTCCTATCACTGAGGTACTCTATAAGCACACTGCAGTAGATCTGGTGTGTTTACTCCCAAGTCTACTTTGAACCATGAGCATATTCTATTGACTATGAGTCAATCCCACTTAAGAAAGCTGCATCAAAATTATTTCAGAATATTTAAAGCTGTTCAGTCAGGTTGATATCTAATTTAGCTCAACTTGCTAATAGGAAACCTCTGCGAAACAGCTCCACAGTTTAGTGCAGGCTTTACAAACAGATTGACCAGTAGAAGGTTTAACAAAACTTTGAAGACAATGCTTACATGGGATTTACTTCATTTGAAATGTTTGGTTACTAAGCAAGAGCTTCTGGACATGTGAATAATCACATGTCTGGAATAGCCTTCCTGATAATGTCCGAGGCTCAGGCACACTCTCGCTCTTCAAAACTAGATTAAAGACCTATCTTTTTAGCAAAGCATACACTCAGTGCAGTACATAGCACTATGACGCATGATTCCTGCGCCTAGACTGCAGCTCTGCACAAGACGTTTGGCCATAGGGGAAATGGTCGTGCCCAACTGAGCCAGGTTTCTCTCGAGGTTTTTTAAAATCTTCGCTCTCGCCAAATTGGTGAAGTTTCTTCCTCGCTGCTGTCGTCACTGGCTTGCATGGTTCAGGATCTGTAGAGCTGCGCATAGATGGATTTGCTATTCAGTGTTTGGACTCTCAGTAGTGATTATTAACCCACACTGAACTGAGCTAAACTGAACTGAACTTAATCTCTAAAAACTGAACTGACACTGTTTCAATTCACTATAATCTTCCATGTGAAGCTGCTTTGACACAATCTACATTGTATAAGCCCTATACAAATAAAGATGAATTGAATTGAATTGAATTGAACCTGGGAACATTGTCCCTCAACACATAGAGCTGCAGTGAAGCATGTATGGTACTTGATGGAAAGGCAAGCCATTGGAAGATCAGCAATGTGTTTACAACTGCTTGATGGTAATCTCCTGTGCTAACCTAAAATTTTTATTGGGGTCTTTACACAGTGTCTGAGTAGCTGGGGAACTGGGTATACAGTAGATATCACATATTAACCAGTTAAAGAGATGGAATAAACAAGGAGATCAGATGGTCACCCTCGCAACCCAAAAAGAACATGTGGTAGATCTAGCATGGTCAATTTAGAGGTTTTCCAATGTCTTGAGTGGGTGAGTTTATTCAAACTCACCCGAGTCTATTGGTGTCACGCACACAGGGAGACTGGAGACAGGATTAATGAAAGAACCATGCTTATTGACGGGCTTGCAAACAGCAGACCAAAGCAGGTAATTGGTATTGGCTTATAACTTATGTGAAAGTATTTGTCTGCAGGTGATTGGATTGATCTAGGGGAACACAGAAGACAAGGAGATGTGGAGACGAGCAGACAAATGGGATATCCAAGAAAGTAGAGTCAGAGGCTGGACGAAGAGTGAAAGCAATGGTGAGTGCTTATAGAAGAGTGCACTTCTGCGGGAATCAGTAATCAGGTGAGTGGGATACCAGGATCAAAGTTGGGTTGACTGTGGTAACTCAACCATCATCCAAAGAAAATAAAACACTGCCTTCAGCAAATCAAGTGTACTTGTACTTGTGCTATGACACTGCATAAGTATCTGCCACATTCAGCGCATGGTGGACAATTTATTAAGACTACTTGCAACTATAAATCTTTATAAGGGGGCTAACAGCCCTGCTGAAAAATCCAGCTTAAACCAGCCTAAGATGGTTGGCTGGTTTTAGCTGGTCGACCAGGCTGGTTTTAGAGGGGTTTTGGCCATTTCCAGGCTGGTTTCCAGCCATTTCCAGCCTGGTCTTAGCTGGTCAGGCTGGAAAATGACCAGCTTAAACCAGCTAAAACCAGCTTGACCAGCCTGGTTTAAGCTGGACATAGCTGGTTTTGGCTGGTCAAGCTGGTTTTAGCTGGTCAACTCCCAGCCTGACCAGCTAAAACCAGGCTGGAAATGGCTGGAAACCAGCTTGGAAATGGCCAAAACCCCTCTAAAACCAGGCTGGTCGACCAGCTAAAACCAGCCAACCAGCTTAGGCTGGTTTAAGCTGGATTTTTCAGCAGGGAGTGTTGTGTTGAGCTGGACTTGCTGTTAACACACTGAAACACACATTATCTGGGGTATCAGGACTGATGGGTGGATGTGGTGCAGATCTGTCTGACATGCCAAACTCAAAGCTACTGCAGGTGTTTACTTGGCTGGATGGCTACTATAGTTGATTCAAATCAAACATCCTCCAGACTAATGATTTGGATGCCAGTTTGGGAGTGATCTTGTCCCAGGTGTAGCAAAGAGAAGAGCATCCAGTAATTTACACAAGCTCTTCTCTACAGAATCAACATGGAATAGTGGAAAAGGAGGCACTATCATTGACGAGAGGGCAGTCTTGGAGCTCTGTTGTAACTGGTGCTTCCCTCTGGTCCCATGACCATCTACCTCTTCTATAAATGGCAAAAGACTACATTGCCAAGTTGATTTGGTGATTACTAATGAATCAGAATCAGAAAGAGCTTTATTGCCAGGCATGTTCACACATACTAGGAATTTGTTTTGGTGACAGAGCTTCTACAGTGCAACAGAATTACAGACAGGACAAAAAACAGAAAATAAATATATTTATTCTATAAAAATAGAAGTAAGTAGTGAATGCAAATACACAAATTGACAAGTGTATGTACAGCTATATTACTACAACGTTATATGTGTAGCTGTTATGTGCAAATTGGCATGTAAAGCATGTTGTTAAATAAGTGTATGTGTGTATAAAAGTGTATAGCAAGTAGTGATGTTGGTTCCACAATTATTATCATCAAGTGTTCATGAGATGGATTGCCTGAGGGAAGAAACTGTGTCTGTGTCTGTGTTCTGGTGCGCAGTGCTCTGTAGCGTCTACCAGAAGGTAACAGTTCAAAGAGGCAGTGTGCTGGGTGTGAGGAGTCCAGAGTGATTTTAGCAGCCCTTCTGCTCGCTCTGGATAAGTACAGTTCTTGGAGAGTAGGGAGGGTTGTACCAATGTTTCGCTCAGCAGTCCGAACTATTCGATGTAGTCTTCGGGGGTTGGATTTGGTAGCTGAGCTAAACCAGACAGTTATTGAATTGCAGATGACTGATTCAATGATGGAGGCGTAGAACTGTTTCAGCAGCTCCTTCACGAGGTTGAACTTCCTCAGCTGACGAAGAAAGTACAGCCTCTGTTGAGCTTTTTTGACAATGGAGTCAATGTGAGTGTCCCACTTCAGTTCCTGAGAGATGGTGGTGCCCAGGATCCCAAATGACTCCACTGCTGCCACAATGCTGTCCATGATGCTCAGTGGGGGAAGAGCAGGGGGGTTTCTCCTGAAGTCCACTATCATCTTCACAGTTTTGAGCTTGTTGAGCTCCAGGTTGTTGTGATGGCACCATTCAGCCAGCTTCTTAACCTCCTGTCTGTAAGCAGACTCGTCACCGTCCTGAATGAGGCCGGTAAGTGTGGTGTCGACTGCAAACTTCAGGAGCTTGACAGAGGAGTCTTTTGAAGTGCAGTCATTCGATCCAGTACTATTAAATAAATACAGTAAATATTTTTTTTATTTCTCCAGTCTACTGGATTAGATATACTCTATGTAAGATAGACATACATTTTAAATCTATACAGTAACCAAATGCATTTTTCATTCTGTAGATTATGTGCTGCTTAATAAAAGGTTTGTATGTTCAAGAAGAAAGTTGCAGCTATATTAAATCTGTTCATCATTGCAATCCTATCAAATCATGTCTGATGAAGTCTTGGTGTTTTAGTCAAAATATTTTCTTTGGTGGCTGTCTACAGTTTTAACTCATTCATTCATTCATTCATTCATTCATTCATTCATTCATTCATTTTCTTTTCGGCTTAGTCCCTTTGTTAATCTGAGTTCAACACAGCGAAATGAACCGCCAATTTATCTAGCATATGTTTTACACAGTGGATGCCCTTCCAGCTGCAACCCATCACTGGGAAACACCCATTCACACTCACTCACACTCATACACTACGGACAATTTTAGCTTACTCAATTCACCTATAGTGCATGTGTTTGGACTGTGGGGGAAACCGGAGCACCCGGAAAACCCCACACGATCACGGGGAGAACATGCAAACTCCACACTGAAATGCCAACTGACCCAGCCGAGGCTCGAACTAATGACCTTCTTGCTATGAGGTGATCATGCTACCCACTGCGCCACCTGTTTTAATTCATTTAGATCATTTTTATTAAACAACCCCTGCTGAAAAGTCCAGCTTAAACCAGTCTAAGCTGTTTGGCTGGTTTTAGCTGGTCGACCAGCCTGGTTTTAGAGGGGTTTTGGCCATTTCCAGGCTGGTTTCCAGCCATTTCCAGCCTGGTCTTAGCTGGTCAGGCTGGAAAATGACCAGCCTGGTTTAAGCTGGACATAGCTGGTTTTGGCTGGTCAAGCCGGTTTTAGCTAGTTAACTCAAGCCTGACCAGCTAAGACCAGGCTGGAAACCAGCCTGGAAATGGCCAAAACCCCTCTAAAACCAGGCTGGTCGACCAGCTAAAACCAGCCAACCATCTTTGGCTGGTTTAAGCTGGATTTTTCAGCAGGGACTACACTTATAACATGACACATTTTTTGTGATTGGGTAGTAATAAGTGACTTGCTTGATAAAATCATTTGCAGGAAATGCATCATGACATGACATAACTTAAAATTTTACTACTGAACTTGATCATCGGGTGTGGGAGGAGGATCAAAGTTATCTTGTTCACTTGACTGGCAATGAGCCACTGAGTGACTCAGTGATTAGCCATTAGCAGACTCTCGAGAGGCAGTCAGCAGCTAGCATGAGTGTTCAGTTTACATGCCAGGTGACCACTGCTACTGCACGTTCACATTGCACCGGGAAGCTCCCGTTTCCTGCCCTGGATTTTTGGAGATTGGGAAGCAAACAGGATGTGATGTCACTCAAGTAGTAATTGATGGACATCAAGATAGTATGACCTCAAAACTATTAATAGTGACTTATAAACATCCCCCTTTCACAATCATGCTGCGGTACATTATGACTTTGAAAGTCAACGCAACACACACAGAAGCTGCACACACAGAGCACATAAAAGACTAATGTTAAGCTCAAAGGCAGAAATAGATGGTGGTTTTTGACACACACTTATAAAAAATGGTGTGGGTAAGCCAGTATTGGGATCCCATGTGTTTAGTATTAAAGCTAAAACCACAGGTTTTAAAATACAGCCCAAATATAACTGAAGTCAAACACTGGAAGATGTAGTACAGTTCCCTGGTTGGATTTTCTGTCAACGCATGCTTGGCACAGAGATATTAACTAGATTTTCCATTTTCTGAGGAAATAACTCCGCACAACAATGTGTTTTCTGTGTATTTCCCAAGGAAGTTATGTGGTTGCTGCGGGATTCCTAGTGGCTCTTGGTGAGTAGCTAGGGTGTTGTGAGTAGTTGCCAGGCTCTTGCTTTGTAGTTGCTTAAGCTTGGTTAACTTTTTAATGCATTGCTTTGGAGTCGCTTGGGTATTTTATGTGCTTGACAGTGTACATGGCTGCCAACTAAGCCATGTCAAATGAGTCAACTCAGTGTCTATGATTTCGGTAGATACCATTGATTCCAAGACCATACTGTCAGTCAGAGCTATTCAATTAGCGGCCTGCGGGCCAGGTTCAGCAATTTGTTCCAGCTCTCCAAATAGTGTAACCAAGACATCAATAATAAATTTAGATCAGTCAAAAAACGGCTGCTATAGTTATGAAGTGACGTGCGTCTGTTCAATACAGCACGAGTTGCAGTTAAACGCTGCAGAGAGCATTAGTCACCTGACATTTAGCGAGTGGCCACATTAAGTTATGCCACCTGTTAGCTAGTTTAAAGTTCATATAAAGAGTTAAAGAGCTTATATACCAAGGCTAATATGCCAATATGCCTGCGCAAGCGAAGCGGTGCGCTCGCGCCTTCCAGGTACACCGAGTAAAAAACATCTCATGCTGTAGCGATGAGAGCTGTGCGTGGCTTTCAGTGCAATGTAAACAAAATATGTTAGACGAATTATTACAAATGATTAAAATGATTATGTATGTATGAACGCAGATGATAACAACAGTTCATTTAAATACTCACCTAATATAAAGCTTAAATTTACATGTGATAACCATGATTATTCTTCAGACTATATAATCGTACAACCAAAATCTATAACATATATATTTTTAATAATTCGATTAACATCATTGCGTCACCGCGCTATCCGCATTTCCTCTATAGTTTCATGTAATTTCAGGTGTTTCATTTTCAATTTGTCGCCTTTAACTGCAGTTCGGCACTTTCACTTTCATTCAGGAACATTTCATGCAAGCCCTCGTGACAAACGAGATATTGGATGCACCTATGAACTGCTGGAAAGTGTTGTTTTAATGAAAGTTTATACCGCATGCTGAATAGAAGAAAAAAAAAACTCTGCATTTCACGATGCAGGTGTCTGTGGTGACGGCAGGGCCGGTGCGTTCATAGAGGCGACCTAGGCGGCCGCCTAGGGCGGCATAATTGTGAGGGCAGCAAACACGCCACGCCGCCCAATCCAACGTGCTGACTTTTACTGTACATTCACACCAAAAGCGGCGTCAAAGTAGTCGGAAGTCATTCATTTTCAATGAAAGCCGGCGGCGATAAGCGGAGAGGAGCAGCGCGGCGCATCTTCGCCGGTGTGGGTGTCGAGGAGAGTTGAAATCAAGTCAACTTTATGGTAATGAGCTATGACGCGGTTCGGCGGTAAGCAATCAGAATGTAGAAGTCCACCGCTTGAGAGGAGTCAGAGAACACAGTCACTGTGAACTTTGGTTCCGACCACAGTTGTTCCCAAGGGTTTTAATATTACGGTCGCCGGATTTCCAATTGTTTGCAATGTTTTTCTTACAGTAACATACATTAAAAAAGTGCTGGCGAGTTACTCATGTGCATCCATGTTACATATTTTTTTTCTTTAAAAAAGCATGAATTTCATGCGAAAATTAATTAAGTGGAGCAAAGTCACACCACATGCAACTAGATCTTCCATAAGTAAATGAATTTGATAAGAAGTGTGCAACATCTTCATGCTAGAAAACATGTTTTATGCCGGAGTGTAACTGATTTGCTGATATGCAGCAACGGCTCCTTTAAATACAAGATCAATGTAGCGAATTTTGATGCTCTCGCCGCCGGAGCTGAAGGCAGACAGCGTCGTCGACCAGAGCGACCTTGCTCCGGCCCTGGGTGACGGTAATAGTTCGATTAAGGTGTTTACATCACTGCGCTGCACTTCAATAATGCGACTAAAATCGACATAGTCTACATGCCTTAATTTGATTTCTCTTTAGTTCGATTATGACCTTAATCGGATTAAATTAATCAAAAATCACTGTTTACATGGTAGACTCTTAATCAGAGTGTTGTCTTAATCGCATTAAAATTGAATTATTGGTGTCCATGTAAACATAGTCATTGTTGCATCCATAATTGTTATGCAGTTCAAAACATAACATATGAATGTGTCTGAATGTAGAAGAAGCCTACATAAACAATGCACTGCTTTTGTTGTGCTTTGAAATACAACATTTGAATGTTTGTAAAAATAGCCCCATTGTACAATGCAGTGATGTTATGTATTTTTAAAATACAATATATTAACATTTTAATGTATAAAAATACAACGTGGCAGTCTTAAGGAGCAAAAATACAACATACGGGCTCTTATATGCTGTTGTGTCATCACTTATATTGCAAGTCATATCTCTCCGGCCCCTCATTTGGGATGCTTTTCATAAACTGGCCCCCATGACAAACTAATTGAACAGCCCTGCTGTAAGTGCTACTGACATGTAAACAATCAAACGTTTTCACAAATTTAACATCAGAAAGTTGTGGCTGTTTATGCTGCTCACTTTCAATAAATACTCCTCTATAATACACCATCATAATCAAATTCTTATGAGCAGTGATGTATATGGTTCAGGGTTTTGATCTCTCAGATAAAATATTTGGAAAATGAAAACGAAGAATACTTCACAGTGCACACAAGTCTCTCCTTGTCCCAACAAATCTGAAATGAGAAGACGTGAAGAAGCTCTGTAATTCAATTGGGCTTGGTTTTCAGCTTCGCTGTTGGCTGGACGACCAAAACCATTAAACAGGAGAGCACATGTCTGACTAATGAAGGGTTATCTGTGTCGAAACTGCTTTTAGACATGTATACACACTCACAGAGCTGTAACAGGGCACAGATGTTTTGTTGAGCTGAAATTATGAATATCCCAGAATGTAAAGAATGTCCTGACACAGCAAAGCAAGTGACAAACAGACAGAAGATGAACCAGAGAATTTACTCAGAGTATTTATATTCTAGACTTCCTTCTACTACACTCTCAAATAATAAAGGTACGCAAGTTGTCACTGGGGTGGTACCTTTTCAAAAGGTACAAATGTGTACCTAAAAGGTCCAAATTTAAACCTCAAGGGTACATATTGGTACCTAAGTACAAAAGTGTTCCTCTTATAATTTGTAGGCACCAATATATACTTCTGAGGTACCAATATGGACCCTTCAAGTACAAATGTGTACCTTTTGAAAAGGGACCACCCTAGTGACAGCTCACATACCTTTATATCTGAGGCCCTGTTTACACTAATGCGTTTTCGTTTTAAAACGCATAAGTTTTGCTACCGTTACGCCATCCGTCCACACTACGCCGGAGTTTTCGAGCCCCAAAAACGGAGCGTTTTGGAAACGCTGGAGAGGCTGTTTTCATTCTAAAACGCTGCTGCTCCGTCTCAGTGTGGATGGGGGGAAAACGGAGACATCTGAAAACGGAGGCGTGGCTGCTGAGATTCGCTACCTGATTGGGGCTTTTGGATCATTGCGTATCCTTCCCTTATTTGTCAAGCCTCTATCACATGACTATAACGCTACCGGAAGACGGCAGACCAGCCTTCACTGTAAACAACAACATGGACACAGAAATGGGAGCGTTGTTTGCACTATTGTCCATTTTAGGCGCCATTGTGCAGTTAAACTCTGCCTTTTTTTCTACAGCAGCTGCATATATTCGCAAGAGGCAAGCTATTGTTCGAGCACTCGCTAATCGCTCGCGTTCATCATTCAACCAGCGTTTGTTGACTAACAATAACCAAATGCCGAGCGAGACACATGCTTCCTGTTTATACTTGGACGCGCATGCCCAGAGTGAGCAAATGGTCACGTGATATACGTTTTTGGTGGAGTAGTGTGGATGGAGATATGTTTAGAAACGCTAGATGAAACACTAGTGTGGACGCGGATCGTTTTTGATCTAAAACGCCGTTTCAAAATGAAAACGCATTAGTGTAAACGGGGCCTTAGAGTGTATGAACAGACAACTTTTAAAATGTATCTAACATTTAACAAATAATATTTAGAGGAAAATGGAGGATTGTTCACCTGTGTCCCCACAGCCATAACAGGATGTTTTTGGCAGGGTATTGCTAATGGCCCGTTTCCACTGAGTGATACGGTACGGTTCTGTTCGGTATGCTTTTATGGCCGTTTCCACTGTCAAAGGGTACCTAAAAGCGAACCGAACCGTAACACTTTTTGGTCACCCTTTGCAAATGGTACCTAGCACGAAAAAAGGGTAGCAAAAGGCGGAGCAAGGCTCACAGCTTAACGCTATTGTTTTACAAAGATACGTCACTCGCAGAAGCAGGAGAATGAAAACAAAGGAACCGGCATTTTTAAAAACACAGCCGAGACATTACACCGTAATAATATATACATATAATAACAAGCCATGGGTGACCCAAGCTCAAACAAACCTTGTTGTCGTCTTGATGAAGAGCCACAAAGCCAAGAAGAACAAAGTCTGCCGTGTTCTGTTGTTGTTTACAAGCCCGTCTAAAAATGCAGTTTCACTTTCACAGAGAGCTCGCTGTGCATCTATATTTGAAATAACGAACTTCTTTAGCTCATATTAATAAGGTGGGGGAGATCATTGAAGTGCTTCTGATATGCGATCCTTTCAGAAAGGGACAAACGCGAGAGTGAAGCACGAAAAAACAAAGGAGAAGCCAGAAAAAACAGCAGCAAATGATGCTTTCAGCAACATAAAACATGAACAAACTGCCATGTTTAACTATTATCATCACCTTTTGGACTATTATGAACTCAGAATGACGGAATTACTCTCTAACAGAGGCTACATGTGCTGCTGAAATTAAATACACAGATGAGAGGTTTGCACTGACTGTGGGCTATATTTTGTGTTGTTTTTGAACCCAAATAAGGACTAAATCAAATCAAATCAAATCACTTTTATTGTCACATCATCAGCAGCACGTGTGCTATGATGAGTGAAAAGCTTAGGTGCTGGCTCCAGACAGTGCAAAATACAGACAGTGCAAAATACAACGACAGTGCAAAATACAGACAGTGCAAAATACAGACAGTGCAATATACAGACAGTGCAAAATACAGACAGTGCAATATACAACAACATACTCACAAAAAAAAAACAAGACAATGTAAAATTGGCAATGTTGACAACGATACGTAGGCAGTATTGTTTTAAGTATGGATTTGTTAAAGTGCAGTGCATGCTACATCTTGATGGTGTGCAGTGCGGGATATGGAAGAGTTTGTGTGGGGTGTGTATGCTGTATGTAGTTTTTTGGTAACTGGTAACATATCGGAGACTATAAGGGTCTGTATGTGTTCATATATGTTCATTTATTTATTTATTTCATGTAATTGCAGACGTTACAGTAGGCTATTTCACCTACTGATCTGCAGTTATAATCAAATCTTGTTCATGGAAAAGTTAGTCATCAACATTTATACACAAGTATTTATGTGTATAAAGCCTGTGTTTTGTGAGAAATGCTTCTCCTATGATATGTGAACGACCCGTATGGCTTTACTGGGACATTACCTCGAGTAAAAATGACGTCATCTGACCCTTTTGTTTATTCAATTCACCTATACCACATGCCTTTGGACTGTTGGGGAAACTGGAACACCCGGAGCAAACCCACGCCATCACGGGGAGAACATGCAAACTCCACAGAGAAATGCCAACTGACCCAGCCGAGGCTCGAACCAGCGACCTTATTGCTGTGAGGTGATCGTGCTACCCACTGAGCCACCATGACGCCCAGTAGCGATGCTTGTCAATGAAAACTGACTAAATATCTT
Organism: Danio kyathit; assembly: GCA_903798195.1. Lineage (NCBI taxonomy): Eukaryota > Metazoa > Chordata > Actinopteri > Cypriniformes > Danionidae > Danio > Danio kyathit. The sequence goes on along the minus strand of LR812541.1, from coordinate 3,155,307 downwards.
CTTCAATGAACCTTTATCATGACTATAAATCTATAATGCACTATTGTTGACGAATAAAAACGAGACTAAATGTGGTTTACAAAATAAAACTATGCTAAAAAGTCTCTTCAGATGAAATTAACTGTTATATTATTATTTTGTTTTGCTTAGTTGCTTTATTGTTATCAGATTTAGGTGATGTCACTTCTTCTAACCACACTTGCGACATTATTTAAAAGACGACAACAAACAGACACACTCTGAGAAAGCTAGGGAATGATGACTGGCCAGCCAGGATCCGTTAGAGGAAAAGAAGATGTGACATTTAGACTTTCATTACAATCAAAGGGAAATAAAACAGAATGTGTCGTGGTAAAAGATGGAGAGAAATGTGGCCACAAAAAAACACAACAAACCTATAGAGACATCTCAAGGCATTCCGTAACGTTACTTACTATTTTAGAAAACTCACGCCAACTCATGCTGTGGTCAATGTGTCTCATTGTAATATTAACCTTAAACGTTAGCCACAGCAACTGCAAACGACAAGTGTGCATGTGTGTAAATTAATTAATTAATTTATTTATTTTTTGTTACTAATATCACAACTACTATTGCTTTTGCTACTACAGCCATAACAACAACTACTACTACTACTACTACTACTACTACTACGTCTACTACTACAACATCTATTACAACTGATACTACTACAACAACGTCTCCTACTACCACTGATACTACTACAAAAATCAATACTACAACAACATCTACATCAACAACATCCTCTACTTCTGATACTACTACACAGACTACTACCACTACTACCACTACTACTACTACTACTACACCAACACCTTTACTACTTCTTGTACCACTATACCAATGACATCTACTACTACAAAAAAAAAAAAAAAAATAATAATAATAAACAAATAAATAAAATAACTACTACAACTACTACTTCAACAATCCCAACTACAAATACAATCGTTACTACTACAATGACTACCACTTCTACTACTACTACTACTACTACAATAACAACAACTACAGCAACCTGAATAATGTGTGTAAATTTATGTGAGTGTGCAGTAGCAATACTGCATTATAGTAGTTGTAGTACTTCAGCACCATTGCAATAGTTGTACTGCATTTGTATTGTAGTAGTACTTCAGTTGTATTGCAGTAGATGCACTGCAGTTGGTTGTACTGTAGTACTTCAGTTGTATTGCAGTAATACTACAATATATTTAAATAACACAGTTATTTCCTGTCCAAAAAACTGCACTTTCCAGAAGTATTCCTTTAAAAAACTGCAGTCATTTTTTGTAAGAGTTTATTTACAGAAGGAAGACAGAAAAAGATCCCAAGGTACCAAAAGATACCATGCAACATCTACAGGTGCTCCTTTAAGAATTGAATAAAAAAACAAAAAAACATATGTGCACCCATGGTTGTTATACCCCTAATACTGACCCAAATAAAATAAAAACAAATCTGTATTTATTCTGCCACAGCCATATCACCCTGCAGCCCAGGACCGGTTACTCACTGAAGCTAAGCAGGGCTGAGCCTGGTCAGTACCTGGATGGGAGACCACATGGGAAAAAACTAGGTTGCTGTTGGAAGTGGTGTTAGAGAGGCCAGCAGGGGGCGCTCAACCTGCGGTCTGTGTGAGTCCTAATGCCCCAGTGAAAGTGAAGGGGACACTATACTGTCAGTGGGCGTCGTCTTTCGGATGAGACGTTAAAACCGAGGTCCTGACTCTCTGTGGTCTTTAAAAATCCCATGGCACTTCTCGTAAAGAGTAGGGGTGTAACCCTGGTGTCCTGGCTTAATTTCCTCTCGGCCCTTACGATCATGGCCTCTTAATCATCCCCATCCACCAAATTGGCTCTATCACTGTCTCTCCGCTCCACCTATAGCTGGTGTGTGGTGAGCGCACTGGCGCCGTTGTCCTGTGGCTGCCCTCGCATCATCCAAGTGGATGCTGCACACTGGTGTTGGTGTGGAGAGACCCCCCTCATGATTGTGAAGCGCTTTGGGTGTATGGCCATACACAATAAATGCGCTATATAAATACACATTACATTACATTTTGGTTCTTGTTTGCATTGTCAAAAACCATCAGGCATAAGTCATCAGCCAGGACATTTGAAGCATGTGTTTGTTTGGTAAGCACTGCCAAACCACAGGGCTTTTCTTTCAGAGGGGTTTAATTAAAGGCATTATCCAGATTTTCTGGTGCAGCTTTAGAGTGTTTTCAGTATAAATATTTGATTACACACGCTTCAGAAATCCAGTTCACTTGTGACTGCAGGTTGAACATAATATCCTAGACTGTGTCCTGCAATGCACGGATCATTGTGGTGAACTGCTGCAGGCAGACCTGCTGCAGAATTGCATGCTGTGAAGACATGCAGTGTGTGTGTGTTTGTGTGTAGACACAGATGGCAAACCTGTGAGTCATATCTCTGATCTGCACATAAAACAGTATTATAATTCTCATTCTGATCTCATATTGCTTGTGTATTATGATTAATTTAGGAGCTGCTGTTTTACAGAGCATGAAATCATCATCTCTTTAACGGTGCTTGTTTCTACAGGTTTCTTTCAGAAGAGTTCTCGACAGTAGCATGAACAGCACAGAACAGATTATGACCAGGATCCTTTCAATGCATTCTAGCACAGTATGTCCAGAGATATTTACACATATTATTAAAACCTAGCTGCTAAAACAGTTTGTTTCATATCTCAGCCTGATCTCACGAGGAAACGCAAGTATTTTACATTTTGTCAGTTGCAAAAGAAAGTGCATTTTAATATCCGAGAGTGTGTTCTAATTCTACTGGTTGCGCTAACTGTACCGCGTGCAATACTGCCATCAAATGGCGTTCCCTTGTATTGCATCATTAATTTACTAGTTCTGAAACCAAACCATTACTCAGAAGCAGCATTTTAAAATCTCCCTCGCGGGCCGGATGAAAGTGTTCAGCAGGCCGCCACTGACCCACGGGACGTAGTTTGCCCACCTCTGGTCTAAACACATGCGCTATAGGAGAATTGAATAAACTAAACTGGCCATAGTGTGTGAATGTAAAAATGTATGGCTGTTTCCCAGTACTGGGTTGCTGCTGGAAGGTCATTCGCTGCATAAAACATATTCTGGAGTAGTTGGCTCATTATGGCTGTTTATTCTGCTGGGGCAACCCCTTATAAATAAGTGACTAAGCCGAAGGAAAATGAATCAATGATGAATAATTCTGAAAATTATTATTTTTGAGGTTATTAGTCCAGTTGCTGCAGATTAGTTGGCTGTACACTGATAAATCTCATGTTTTTCTCACCTCAAGCAAACCAATCCACAGTCTGTTTTTAGTCGAGTCAAGACTAACTGTACGTTCACACCGAAAGCAGCGAGAGCGTCAAAGGTCGCTCTGGCCGCTCTGGCGACAACGCTGTCTGCCTTGAACTCCGGCGGTGAGAGCGTCAAAATTCGCTACACATTGATCTCATATTTAAAGGAGCCGTTGCAGCATATCATATCAGTTACACTCCCGCATAAAACATGCTTTCTAGCATGAAGATGTTGCACACTTATTATCAAATTCACTTAACTGCCGAAGATCTAGTTGCATGTGGTGTGGCTTTGCTCCACGATGTGTCCATATGGCTGAAATATTCTGAAGCAGCAATACTGTTTTGTATTGTCGCATGAAATTCCCGCTTTTAAAAAAAAAAAAAAAAAAAAAAAAAAAAAAAAAAATATATATATATATATATATATATATATATATATATATATATATATATATATATATATATATATATATATATATATATATATATATATATATATATATATATAACATTGATGCACATCAGTAACTCGCCAGTAACTTTTTAAATCTACGTTCCAGTAAGAAAACATTGCAAATAATTGGAAATCCAGCGACCGCAATAATCAAACCCTTGGGAACAACTGTGGTCGGAACCAAAGTTCACAGTGACTGTGTTCTCTGACTCCTCTCAAGCGGTGGACTTCTACATTCCGATTGCTTGCCGCCGAACCGCGTCACAGCTCATTACCATAAAGTTGACTTGATTTCAACTCTCCTCGACGCTCACACCGGCGAAGACGCGCCGCGCTGCTCCTCGCCGCTTATCGCCGCCGGCTCCCATTGAAAATGAATGACTTCCGGCTACTTTGACGCTCTCGCCGCTTTCGGTGTGAACGTACAGTAACAAGCAATGTCTGACCAGTTTTGTTGTTCTTCTTTTTTATGGTGAGGATCTGATTCACATATGGCTAAACTTCACCAAGTCTGGAAACAAATGCTCCAAACGGGCCAGGTGTGACGACGCCCTTGGCCTCTTCTCCCAGTTAGCTAAACCTGGTGACATCTTTGGATCCTGCAAGCTGTTTGGATTATGTCTTTCAGTTCAGAAAGGTCATGATGGCATTCACGTGGCACCCTGAAGCTAAACTAAACACGGCCACACCCAGGAGACAGAGAAAGAGAGAAGCACACGTCTTTTTAATAGGGTCTCAGTAACACACCTGCCTTTGAAACCAAATATCTGCAAAAAAGGCAAAAAAAAAAAATCAACTGTAACGTTCACACACACACACACAGACACACATGTTTGTGAATTGTGAGGACATTCCATAAGGCTTCTATTGTTTTTATAATGTGCCAACAGTATTTTCGATTGTCCTACCCCTCACCCAGACCTCACACACTGTAAAAAACACAGGATTCCACACAATTAATTCATGCTGTCCCAACACAAATTGACCTTAATAATAAAAAATGCATATGGATTAAACATAAAACAACTAAGTTGTCCCAAAACAATCTCAAGAATTGTGTTGTTTCAGCTCATTTTAAATAAGTAGTTTGAACAAGCTGCGGTTTTAAGTGCAGAAAACTTTGAGCTGTTTAACTTCCTAAAAAAAACCCTCATTCTGTATGATTTATAAGAGTCTTAGTAATGTGGACATCAGCAATGTCCTCATAATTAACCATACCTGTGTTATACTCATGTCATTATCCGCAGTGGTGTAAAGTAACTAATTACAAATACTCAAGCTACTGTAATTAAGTAGTTTTTCTCAGGAATTGTAATTTACTGAGTAGTTTTATAAATGTGGACTTTTACTTTTCCTTGAGGACATTTTTAGTGCAGTATCTGTACTTTTACTCCACTACTTTCTTTCAACATACAGTAACTACTTTACTTTTCTAGTCCATGGGGATTAGAAAAATCAGTCCTGAGATTCCTGTCCAATCAAATCACACATACTGTAGAAGGTAAATCGCATCATAATGAACTACCTCAAGACGTTTGCGCTTTATAATTGCAGTAAACTGTTTGGAAGTATTAAAAATGTCCAAGAAGATGTTTAAAATCTTTACACGCATTGACCCAGAGACTGTTTAGATGCATGTCACTGATGAGAAGATGACGGATGTTTACTGTATGATGACCGAAATGGCCTTAAACACCCAGCAGGCACAAGACGTCAACATGACGTCTGATTGACGTTGAACCCTAACATCATGGGGACTTGGCATTTTGTTTGGAAATGAAAATCGGGTTGACGTCAGAACTCAACGTCAGGCCAACATTAATATCCAACGTCCAACCTAAAACCAACCAAATTTCAACGTCTAATGATGTTACAGCTTGACATTGTGTGGACGTTACCCCTATGACATCTATCAGACGTTGGATTTTGGTTACCGTACCCGACTAATAAATGTCAGTATTGGAAGTCATATATGACGCTGGTTTAAGATGTTAGCTCGACGCTGGATTTTGGTCACTTTCTAACAACCTAAAATCACCCAAATATCAACGTCATTATTGGACATCAAAATAACGTTGTCCTTAGCTTCTGGCTTGACAATTGATTTTGGTCACCTGACATCACAACCTAAATCTAACCTAATATCAACGTCTTATGATGTTGTGTGCTTGCTGGACAATAACTAAATGCACTACAGAATGTTACGTTTACACACACATGCAGAAATTACATGTAAACACATCAGCTTTTACAGCATAATACTCACTACTCTTGAGTACTTTTGAAAGCTCTACTTTTTACTCATACTTTGAGTACTATTTACAACAAATAGTTTTACTCTACTTGCACTACATTTTTAGGCAAGTAATGGTACTTTTACTTGAGTATGATTTTTCAGTACTCTTTCCACCACTGATTATACGCATTTGTGTCTTGATATGTCACACACACGCACACACACACGCACACACACACACCTCTGTAGTCTGACACATGCATGCAGTGGTTTTGATCATCACACAACTCTGATCGCCAAATACGCTGTTCAGCCCGTCTTTCGCCTCAAGTGTGTCACTAATATAGGACAGCTGAACCTTAAGCGACTAAATACAACCTATACAGCCTCTACTCTCCGAGCTCTCGTTCTCTTCACCCCTCCTTCTCCACATTACTCCCCAAGGTGCTGTCACAGAATACAGAAAACTAGGACGAAAGACTGAAAGAAAAGAGAGTGTCAGTTCTAGTAAGAGTGCTCTCCTTTCTGGGAAATTCAACTAAATCGTCTAAAAAAAAAAATAAATAAGTCAAGTACTCATTCACTCTTAACCAAAAACTCGACACTCACTCATTTAATACCAACCTCCACCTGTTTCTAAGAGTTCAGACAACTCTTTCATTGACTAGAGAGGCATTTTACAAAAGCTTCATTTGCCAGCTTTGGTCACAAGTTCTGGAGAACTCATTTTATTGAGTGACTTTGGCTGTGTTCGAAAGCATAGGCAGCTGACCTGTTGCCTATCAGGCAGTGACTCTATAGGCAGCATTTGTGCACAAATTCATCTCATTAAACCAATTTTAGACAGACTTTTGTAACAGCATAATGGTTTAATCATGTACAACACAATAAAGAGAGATTGGCTCTTACCATCCTTTACATCAGGGGTCATCAACTATATTTGTCAGAGGGCCAGAGTTTTACTAGACAGTCTCCTTGGGGGCCGGACCCCCAAGTAGAAAATCAAATAAAAATCTCATTTTGGCTTAACATTATGTTTAATGTTTATACTTTTTCAATTTCATTACAAAACTGAAGGCGTTTAATTCAGGATCCCATCACCTATACCACAGTCAACCACTAGGAGTGAGAGATATTCTGCCTCAACTCAATTAGGCTACGTCAACAAGGGGAAATGTAACTTTAGCCATTGATTAAGCACTGTGAGGAGCCCGTTTCAGCATTATGATTTGAATTCAAGCCCACTTAACGTTTCAATTGATGTGCGAACATTATTTGTGACCTGGTTTGTTCTGGTAGCAGGTTATTTATTTACCATGCGATTTTAAGTTGTGCCAGATTGTTTTTCCTCCTTTTTTTAGTCCTGAGGCAGACATCTCAAGTCTCCCGGAAGTTCTGTGAGTCTCCCGCAAATGCATAGAGACTCCCGGATGCCCGCAAACGAATGATAATCTCCTGGAAATCGCACATCTTCCTCCCGCTACTTAAATATGTCGCACACCCCTCTCCACCGCATCCCTCCTTGCTCTTCATTACACACACTCCACCTACACCCCACCCGGTCTTCACTTACGCCAAAACCTGTTTGAAACAATAAATGCTTAACGCCGCATGGTCTGTCTGAGTCTGTCCTCATTTCAAAGTGTAGCCTAAATATAGTCATAACTGGTGGTTATTCTGACAAGAGACTCAGTTGTCGTTATTTTGATTTGCTTTAATAGTGCGGACCACTATTTTCTTTTTGATCCTCACAATTTTGGAATCCAGTCGCGGGCCGGATTGAACGGCTCAGCGGGCCGGATTTGGCCCGCGGGCCGCCAGTTGATGATCAGTGCTTTACATGATTGCTTTACAGGTGCTGTAAGTAGGTTTTTGACTCTTCTAAAGCATACAATACCATAATATGTTTGCAGATATTTCAGAAACATGCTAAGTGAACAATGCTGAAGTCTACGGTGGTCGGGAAGTGCAAAACAATATTACAAAGTGTGAAACACTTTTACAAAGCTCGGGACAAATTTACATTTTAAAAAACATTTTTACCTATTATTAAACACAATGACATAGAAACAACAATTTTACCAAGGACGAAACAAATTTACATTTCATAAAAAAATTAACAAGACGCAAAACACTTTTACTGACTCATAATATATATATATATATATATATATATATATATATATATATATATATATATATATATATATAATTCAAAATAGGGGCTCTTTAAAATCAGTTTTATTTATATTGTGCAATATATATCTGTAAGGTTTTTATGCATAGTATGTATTTTGAAACTCGTTCGTTCTCCCGAGGTGACCTGGCAAGACCGGTCTTCACAAGATCGCAAGTCCGTTCTCTGCGTTCTTGGAGCCTCTCTCTCTCTCTCTCTCTCTCTCTCTCTCTCTCTCTCTCTCTCTCTCTCTCTCAATTCAATTCAATAGTTGCTTTATTGGCATGACAAATGTTACAATTGTATTGCCAAAGCAGTTCTACAGTTTACATAAAAAGTAACATGCATATATAATAATAAAAACAAAACAGTAAACACAGTAGATAGTAGTAAAAAAAAAATAAAATAAAAAAAAAAAGATGTTATTTATACATAATAATTAAATGAAATATCAATAATACACCGTGTTATTCAATATATCACATTAATATTCAATATATCATATTATTATTTAACATATCTTATTATTCATACAAATCAATACAAAAATAATAATAGATCAGAATAAACTGTCCATTTAACAACCAACATTTTAGGATAAAACAGTAATAAAACAATAATAATCAGTATATTTACAATGATTCATTTATCTCTCTCTCTCTCTCTCTCTCTCTCTCTCTCTCTCTCTCTCTCTCTGTCTGATAATCATTTCCTGCATGTTGTAAGAGGTCATCATTCAGAAGCACTGCAGCATTGTGTTTTATCTGTGTTTTTGGTGCTGACGTTATCAGCGGCTGATAGCATTATTCTCTTTGAGTGTGTGTGTGTGTGTGTGTGTGTGAGTTTCAGCACTGTAAAAGAGACAAATGTATTTCTGCGGCGCTTATCTAAGCTGTATTTAAATGTTCAACCCTGTCTGCTAGCATATAGGACTTCACATGCATACACACACACACTCGTACAGCTATCTTTAAGGGGACTTAATAGATGTCCCATAGATGTAATGGTGTTTCTACTGTACAGACTGTATATTCTCTTCCCCCAACCCTGCCCTCACAGGAAATGATCTGCATATTAACATTTCCAAAATACTTTGTTCTTTGTGGTTAATGAGCCATTTTCCTGATGGGGACAAAATTTATAAACGTCCCCACAAGGTCAGAATTTACTGGTATTGCTATACTTGTGGGGACAATTGGCCTTCACAACGTAAGGCATACAAGGTACACACACACACACACATTCCCAGTTTTATTGCACTTAATCTATGTTATATCACATGCCAAACACCTGCTGAAAGAGAAAGAGTTACAGAATAAAGACAACAAGGCCCATATGGTTGGATTTGCGAGGCTTTATAGGTTTGAATGCCTTCACATGCTTCAACTTTCCAGCTGCACACACACACACAAACACACACACACACACACACACACACACACACACACACACACACACACACACACACACACACACACACACTAGGCTATTTATACACAGTTTCCTTTTATTTATCAATTGCATTGTTTAGCACACATCTGCTGCAGTCATGGAGCACAATGGACGGACCACACAACACACACACACAGACACAAAACACATGCACACACACTCTCTCTTTTACACACACACACACACACACACACACACACACACACACACACACACACACACACACACACACACACACACACACACACACACACACACACACACACACACATGTTTGTTTTTGTGAAAAGTGGGTACATTACATAGGCTTCCATTCATTTTATACAGATCAAACCGTATATTATATTGCCCTCACCCCACCCTACCCCTAAACCCAACCATCACAGGAGACAGTGTACAGCTTTACTCCCTGAACAAACTCATCCTGTGTGATTTAGAAGCTTTTGGAGAAGTGAGGACGTCACCAATGTCCTCATATTTCACCTGCTTTTTGTAATACCTGTGTCATACCTATGTCATTATACAGATTTGTGTCCCGATATGTCACAAACACACACACACCACACACACACACACACACACACACACACACACACACACACACACACACACAGAGCGTGTTAGAATCAAACTGACTACAGCTAGTTGCTATGTTGTATTGCAAGACTACAGCAGATGTTATTATTGTGCCTCAAAGATCATCAAAAGATTTTCTACAGTTTCCAGTCTCAGAATGAAAACATAAAGAGATGAAAGTACCATTTTACTCTGTTTTTGTGCTTATAGCCTACGTTCACACTGCAGGCAAATGGCCCAAATCTGATCTTTTTCCCCACATGTGACTGAGGCCCCGTTTACACTAATACGTTTTAGTTTTAAAACGCATAAGTTTTGCTACGGTTGCACCATCCGTCCACACTACGCCGGAGTTTTTGAGCCCCGAAAACGAAGCGTTTTGGAAACGCTGGACAGGCCGTTTTCATTCTAAAACGCTGCTGCTCCGTCTCAGTGTGGATGGGGGAAAACGGAGACATCTGAAAACGGAGGCGGGGCTGCAGACATTTGCATCTGATTGGGGCTTTTCCCTCAATATTAAGTAGCCTTCACACAGTTCAGTCTTCATCCTCTCCGTGTAAGTTCAGACTTCGCAAGTTTGATATGGAAAACAAACTCCCGAGTGTGTACTTTATAAAGTCATTCACATCACCCTGGCTATGCTGTTTCACTATCTTGACAATAAAATGAAAACATGACATAAGGAACTGCCTATTTTCACTTTGATATTAGCAACAACAGACACCAAAAATGTTGAGGCGTCGTGTGGCTGCATAATATGAGCGTCATCTTCAAGCATATAACAAAACGGAGCCTATAACATTACTGCCTTCTTTCATTTTCATTGAAAATATGAAACATACCCTCTCTTTCACTGAATATCCGTTTTAATGATCAATAATGGCCATTATAAAAGTATAACGCACAATAAGTTTATACAATAGAGAAAATAAAGGCAAGCAATCAGTCAGATGTGCAGAATCTGTGTCCGCGGTTACATTAATTAATATATTAACCTAAATTATCTTTGCGCTTCAGCCAAAGCACGATACCTGAGAACAAGTAATAGATTCAAAAGACCAAAGTCAGGGAATATGTAGTCAGATATAGACAACAAGATGAATTAAATATCACGTTTAACAAATATAGTGAGATTAGATCCAGCGGGAGATCCGTGATGAAGAGTCCGACTTGCGCAGCTCTCATGTGGGTGTGTGTGTGCTCAAAGCACGCTGCAGTGCATGCCAGAGAGTGTGTGTGTGGTCACGCGATGTGCGTTTTCAACGTTTTAGTGTAGACGGAGAGCTGTTCAGAAACACTGGGTAAAACGCTAGTGTGGACGCGGATCGTTTTCATTCTAATACGCCGTTTTAAAACTAAAACGTACTAGTGTAAACGGGGCCTAGATCTGTGTTTGTCATGTCAGTGTGAACAGCCCAAACCACATGGCATCTGATCCTTTCAGGGTGTACTCACACTATGCTATCTGAACCGCACCCAGGCACGTTTCCCGGTTTGTTTGACAAGTGTGAGTGCTCTGAATTGAGCTGATGCTGCGTTCAAGAAGAAGCGTCAAGCATGAGTGATTTACATGTTAAGTCAATGCAAAGACACGAATAGACATCCTGCGATACACGCAAATGAGGTGGCGCGAATGATGTGATTTGCGCGAATCGGTCGAGTTCGAAAATCTGAACGTCAGCAGACATTCGCGGTGCATTAACCAATCAGGAGCTTGCTCTTGTAGGGGCGTGATTATGACATAGTGCCTGTTGTTGGTGTCCTGTTGGTGTTGGAAAGTCCTCCTGCTGACACGACAACAGTTCATCAAACTGGGTTCGGCTCAGTCAGAAGCACCGCTGAAGGCTTCCATCATCCAGGTTAAGTTTCTGGAGGAGTTTATGAGCTCACACAGCTGGGTGCACCTCTGAAAGGATCTAGTGGACTCAGACACAGCTCCAAAGGAATCAACGCTGTTTTTCAGCCTTCATAAAGCACATAAACACTGTTATTCTCTCTATAAAATCCATGTTAGCCATTTAGCAACAAAGCTAGAGTCACCGGGCAGACAGAATCCGCGTCTGTTGTGAAGTGAATTTGACACACGAATAAACTCCAAATGTTCACGCGTCTATTTATCCGCGCCTGCTGCGTCTGGTGTGAACACAGCATCAGGCGCGTTTCAGTTGGCCAGCCCTGGCCTGGTTAGAAGAGGTGTGCCAGATGCGGTTTGGTTGGGCTTTAGCATGGTACGCTTGCAGTGTGAGTGCAAAGCACGCCTGAGCCCGAAACTGAAGACGAGACGTCACTATTAAGGGACTGTTTCATATGGATATATTAATCATTCTTACTGTTCAATGAACGCCAACTGTCGTAGTTTATTAAAGACACAAACCTCTCACTGCAGGACAGCTGCACCTTCAGCAGACCACCTAATACCTGCAGCACGAGGACTTTAGGATTATTTATGAGCGTCAAAAATGGCTGATCTGTTCGGCGAATTATTTGATTCAGTGTCACTGGGCTGGTGTGGGGGGGTTGAGATCTCATTTATATATTGTGTAAATAGTGCAGTTGTGTTTTATCATGTAACTCAGTGAATTGAGAGTAAATGCTCTGTGGAGTTTGGGGTATAATGTTCTTTTGATGTGCTGATAGTTTGTGCAGCGGGAGAGGAAGTGCTCCTTCATCTCCTCCTCTGCAGGGGCACAGCGTGGGCAGATCTTTCTGGGTTGCCATTTCTGTCTGTATTGCCCTGTCAGACTGTGAGCGCTCAGTCTGTATTTAGTCACTGTTTCTCTCTCTCTCTCTCTCTCTCTCTCTGTGGAAGCAGTACGGTATTTAGAGCTGGAATAAACTAAAAATGTTTTGGAAAAAAGTAAGGAAATGGTCGAAACCTAAAGCACACAAACATAGCACATGTTTAGCTAGCTATCTAAAAAAACTGCATACCATAAACACAGACTACTGCTTTTATGTAGTAGCTAACTCCAACTTTAACCCTACTCATAAAACACATATTTTTACTTTATAAACCAAATGTACCTTTAGGGCTGAAGCCAAAGCGTGCTTTTGCAGCCCATTGCTTTAGATATATTGTAAACTGGACAGGATGTTTATGTCTTCTAGTGGACTTTCAACACGTCTGATAATGATCACGTGTTTGGTCAGAAGGTGGACAGTATCTGGTGTTTAGAAACTGTTGCGGATGCAGTTTTGACTACTTCTAAATGCTCAAAAGTGAACATGCTAAACAAAATGTACACCTAAATGTAGCATCAGATTGATGAAAAACACAATCCCAGGTGCCAATGGGGTAAGAAAAATAATAATACCCCATTGGCAGATTATTTTTGCTTGTTTTAAGGAAAAACTCACTTCATTTTTTAGATATTATTTCTGACAAAGATACAATCATTTTTGCTTGTCTAGAAAAAATGCTCCTTGATTTAATATTTTTTAGATATTTTCTGGTTTTCTTCATCAGTGTGCTCAAAATTAGTCATAAATATTTCAGATACTACTGAATTCAGTGTTGCCAGATTGGGGGGTTTTGAATTTGATGAGATAGGCGGGTGGTGAAAATTTGGGCGGTTTTGGTCCTTAACTTTAGAAGCGGTTATGATAGCCTCCAGATTTCTGGGCAGTTGATTTTACATTTCGGCAGGTTTTAGATTTAGTTTTTGGGCCGGAATAGTTAGCTACATCTGGCAACACTGACAAAGAACATTGACTGTAAGGTTAATTAACATTAAAGGGCCCCTATGGTGAAAAATCTACTTTTCAAGCTGTTTAGACAGACATTTGTATAGTGTATAGACCGTCATATTGGGGTGATATAAACACACACAGTGCTTTATTTTCAATTAAACAACATAAAAACGGTGGACCAATTGGATCGGTCAACTTGACGTAGGAGTGCGGTCCCCCCACCCACCGAATTGATTGACAGCTGCGTATTAACATGTCTCCGTAGTAACGCTTATAATCCTATCAACAAGACAGGACGTGCGCAAAGCAAGCGGGAATAAAAGGTCTGTTCAGTTCGGAAGGATCATCCATCATCATCAAATGTGATCAAGAGTGAGTTTGACAAGTTTAAAATGTTTTAAAACAGTGCATGCTAATGAATTACAGCGATTTACTTCAGCTTTACTTCATCAGCACAGCCGCATGTCAGAACAATTATAAAAGACGCTTCAATCCCGGTTTGTGGACGTTAAATCAGGTTTATTTTGTACATTAACATAACAGATATCCATACAGCAGTGGAGATTAACCTGTATCCTGTCACATTTGCATGCAAAAACAGTGCAAAGCTAAACTCGTGCGCTTTCTGTGTGTGTGCGTTTACAGACACATTCTAGAGACACAAAAGACTTATATTAAATCTGGAAAAAGGGGTAACCTAGCTGCCCTTTAATATTGCTAATATCAAATTTCCATTGACTAAAACTAGACTAGGCGACACAGTGGTACTCAGTGGCTAGCACACACAGCAAAAAGGTCGCTAGTTCGAGTCCCAGCTGGGTCAGTTGGCATTTCTGTGTGAAGTTTGCATGTTCTCCCCGTGTTGGCGTGGGTTTCCTCCGGGTGCTCCGGTTTACCCCACAAGTCCAAACACATGCGGTATAGGTGAATTGGGTAATCAAATTTGGCCTTGGTGTATGAGTTTGTAAATGAGTGTGTATGGATGTTTCCCAGTACTGGGTTGCAGCTGGAAGGGCATCCACTGTGTAAAACATATACTGGAATAGTTGGCGGTTCATTCTGCTGTGGCGACACCTGATAAATAAGGGACTAAGCTGAAGGAAAATGAATGAAATCTAGACTAAAATGCCGGGACTTTTCGTCGACTAAAACTAGACTAAACATATGATGATTCAAAAGACTAAAACATTACTAAAACTAAATGCCATTTTAGTCATAACACAAAAACGAAATCTGAATTTGCTGCCAAAGTTAACACTTAAGGGCACTTCAAGTCTCAGTTTGGCTGGTTACTACAAGGTAGATGGTTAGTCTTCACTGGTAGATAGCATGGAGTGCACTAGGCCTTACTAACCCTCTTCAACACACATGTAACAGATCAGACATACGCAGTGCAGGGACATCCGTGTGTGTGACCACCAGGACTTGATGGAGTGAAGAATTACATTTAAAAGGGAAACATAAGGGCGATCATAAGCAAAAGACCCCTGGCCTATAAGTTGTTTTATGGAATAGCCTATCTTAAACTGACCAGCTATATGTTTTTCTTTCCCTGATTTATTTATTTTTTTTGCCGCATGTACTCGTGTGCCATCGGAAAACTAGTGTAATGGCAGCACGGCATCTTTACCAGACTCGGGCAAACTCCGCCTCTCCTTTAACTCTGCCTTAAAGCCCCAGCTGGCCCTCATATCCCAAGGTATTTGGCCGGCCGAAAAAGGAAGCCCGATCAGGCCCCAGAAGTGACAGAGGAAACGCGACTGGCCTTGGCTCACCCTGGCACGCTTGCTTTAGGTGCGATAGTGGAAATATAAAATATATATATATATATATATATATATATATATATATATATATATATATATATATATATATATATATATATATATATATATATATATATATATATATTATATTATAAAACATTGTCGACTAATCATATAATGATTCAAAAGACTAAAACATTACTAAAACTAAATGTTATTTTAGTCATAACACAAAAACGAAATCTAAATTTGCTGCCAAAGTTAACACTTAAGGGCACTTTGTTCTCAGTTTGGCTGGTTACTACAGAGTCGATGCTTAGTCTTCACTGGTAGATAATGTGGAGTGCACTTGGCCTTACTAACCCCCTTCAACACACATGTAACAGATCAGATATACGCAGTGCAGGGACATCTGTGTGTGTGACCACCAGGACTTGATGGAGTGAAGAATTTCTGTCTTGAACTTGAGCTCAAGCATTGAAATAGCCTCGGGTTCCCCAGGCTGAAGATGACGGAAGGACAGAAGTGACAGGTTAAGCTCTTAAAAGCTTCTTCAGCAGGTGTGAAACGCATTAAGAGAAACACACACACACACAGAGACACGCACACATCAGCAGAACTTATTCAGAGCAGACAATATATTCAGTGTTTCACTAAACAAAACCACTCTGTAAGGAATAGAAGTACTAGAAGTAATAGAAAGTGTTTTCATTCCATGGGAAAAAATAGAAACCATCACAGAAGTTTTAACGGTTTTCACTAAAAATGCTATTAAAAACATTATGTACCTATCAAATTCTAGCCATCAGAAACCAGTGTATTTTAATGGCTTCTAATAGGGGTTTCAAAGTTAATTGTTTCTTTGGTGCACCAGGATGCAGATGTGGACAATTCTGTATCTGTTCAGTAATAGATCCTAACCGGTTATTACGTTCTGACAACATTTATCTCATATGTCACGGTAGAACACTATGGCGCGTGAGTAATTAAAATGCATAAACTCTGCACAATTCACTGTGTGAAATAAAATGCTGTCAGTCCTGTGCGCCCTCATTTCCTGAAACCGAAAGGTCCCAAAATGGCTGACTGAACTGTAAACAAGATCAGTATCACACAACACACACACACCCACATAAATCCACATCCCAAAACAAGACAAAACGGGGCTCTCTGAAACTCACAGACTGAGTATAAGGGCATAGAGTAGGACTGTGTAACAATGCCTAAAATACACAGGCAGTTAGTGGGGCCCTGGGGCATTCCTAAACACACAGCTATGAAGCACATACACCCTTTTAGACTTTTAGGCTGCTGCTGTTGTTGCTGGGTGCTGCTGAGGAAGGTTGGACCATTTTGGTTCGAGTGCATTCTTTTCTCCGCAGACAGGAAACAGCCATTTGTCATTGCCCCAAATAACAGTGTTTACTTCCTGTTACCATCGGAGTTTTGTTTTTTTTCTAAAGCACAATTGGAGAGAAATTGGCTGAGAAGATGGAAGCACAGAAACTGGAAATCACATGATCTGGGGATTTTTGGGGGGGATTTGTTATGTTGGCTTGACTGCAGAATGAAGAAAGAAAACACATTATAGATATATGGCAAGATTAACAAGTGTACGGTAGGCTCTGGATGTGTTGTGCAAGAGCTTATAATGGTGATTTCCAAGTGAAACAACTCCAGCTGAGTGGTGTGGATTCTTGAGTATGCGAGGAAGGTTAGAAACAAGGACAGGCAGATGAGTTTTCTTTGCATCTCTATACTCTGTTCTGACTGTGGATCTTGTAAAAGCACATTTATCATACTATGAAACTGGACAGGCACATGGTGGCTTAAACTCAACTGGTGTTCAGCCAAACCAAAAACAAATATTCTGCCAAAGTAGACATTGATAAATGCTGCGCTCCCACAAGGAGATTTTCCCATTCCATCACAGGCTTTCTATATTTGTATAACAGTAGAAGGTTTTTATGCCCTAAAAATCTAAAATAATTTTTTTGGTATTCTCTTGACAATAAAAATGTCATGAGAAACCAAACGTAGTGATTAGGGATCTGTATCATTAAGGTTTTAACGGTATAACTACTTTTATCGATACCACTTATCGGTTCGGTACTTTAACGGTTCCTTTATCGGTACTTTTTGTATGTTTTTTTCATAACAAAATTACAAAACAAACAAAGGTAACACTTTATTTTGATGGTCCATTTGAGTATTAGTAGACTGTCTACTTAATATCTGTTGACACTGACATTTAACAGTCCTTCAACAGACATTTAACTGACTATAAGAAACTTTGCAATTACATGTCAACTTACACTAACCCTAACCCAAACCCCAACCCCAACCTAACAGTCTACTTATAATCTAATGATAATTAGTTGCAATGTAACTTAAATTCAACAAAATAAACAAATTGAACAGAATTATTAACACTTTGTTTAATTATTATGTTTTTAATGTAAAATAAAACGAAACCAATAATTGTAAAACAAATAAATATTTATTTTCCCTGTAAAAGAATGTACAATAGTTTGAAGGAAAATTACTTTTATCCATTCTTCTGGAGAAAAATCAACATATTTGTCTTTTCTGGCAGAAGTCAGGATCTTTCTTGGTTTACTGTGCTCCCTGCAGTTAAAAATATCCTTTTTTTAGTTGCAAAATGCAGTGTAATGAGATAATGTTTATGAATTTTCTTTAATGCATTCACATAAAGGAGTTAACAGTGTTTTGGGAGTTAACAGTGTTTTTAATACAGTTTTGGAGCATCTTGCAATGTAAAAATAAGCAGTTTTTTTTTTTTTATAATTTCTTAAGAAGCATAGTTTACTATTAGGCTATTCATAGGCTATTTTTGTAAATACAGCTGATGTAAAAGCATTTTTAATGTTTAAAGGGGCACGAAACCCCCTGTCTCAGCAGCACAGCAAAAAAATCAATGTACATTTAACTCAATTTGAGTTTAACTTAACACTCCTTGGGTGTACATATCATTCCCTCCATTTTGGAGTTAAAATAACCCTTTCTAAAGTGTGAAATTTGTACATCACTCTCAGAGTTCATTTTAACACAGTAAGAGTTTATTTTTACATCGAACTGGAGTGTGTTACCCTTCAAAGTGTTAATATATTACCTTTTTTCTTATATTATCAATTGGTGTGTGTGACAGATAACAGTGATCAAATATGTTGAAAAATGTTTTAATTTATTAAATGTTCATTAATTTTTTCAGAAATAATTTCAATACATTCTACTCTGCATTTTAAAATGCAACAAGGCATGTTTCAAGTTTAAGTAAAACACTGCTTTGATCACTGTTTGTCTGAAAGAACCGGACTTCCCATCACTAGTGGGAAATACACTGCATACTGGGTTAAAAGTTTAACACTGAAAACAAAAACTCTTAAATATACGCTCTTTCACACTGGTGGATTAAAATGTACATTCGGTTTTAACACTGAACAACACCAAAAAATAAAATCACACTATATTTAACACTGGAATCTTTGCTGTGGGTGTTTTCACACCTCTAGTTTAAAAAAAGTCAGGAAAGTGGGCGTGTCCAGCTCTGGGAGTGTGGGAGTGTCGGGGGAGGGAAAGAGGGAAGGACTTGCAAAGAAGATCGTTTCCATTTGGGCATGCGCTGATTTCACAGGCAAAACAAACACACAGACGCAGTATGTTTGATACCGCATGCCGAATGGGAGAAAAAAACCCTCAGCATTTCTCTGTAACTTATGTACTCGGTAGATAGCGTTAGAAAGCCGTGTGTGTATAGACTATCCTGTCACAAAATGCGGCGAAAATCCTGCACGACGGGAATAGTTTGTGTTTACATGTTTACACTCGGAGAGCAGCATTTACAGCGGATCTTTCAGTCTATAATATTGTACTGTAATATTGCAGTAATATTAACATACTGTAAACTTAGTAACTAAATCATTTTGACTATGGTATGTCTGTAAAAACTGAAAAAGCACTGCTGACGATACAAACTAACTTTGCAATCTGGGTTAATTAAAGAGCAATGATCACACATGCTTACCAAATCTGTAGACAGACAATCACACTGGAGCTGTGTCTTTTTATTAAAAGGAGACGAGCGGCAAATCCGGATTTCACCATTTCCAGATGCGAAAAGCTCTCGGGTAAAAATGTTCCTTACAAACGCGTTTCTGTCGCATGCACTGTAATCCACATGTGATTCCAGCTGCTCTCTCATAGAGGGAAAATGAAAACAAAACCTTCGTTGCAACACCGACGACCCGTGTCTCCAAATTCTTGTTCTTTCACTTGTTTTGGCAACACAACGTGGCGTCTCTCTGCCGTCTGAACACTGTAAACAGGTAAACAGTCTCCGGAGCTATCATGCATATTAATGAAGTTTCACGTCATACACAATAGAGCGCGCTGATTGGTTTGAAGCACGTCTTTGTCATGAATTAATGCCGCACACTCAGATACGTCACTATGTTCTCGAAAGGACAGACAGCCACTCTCCACACTGGATTTACACCTAAGTATCTCATGGCCGTGACGCAGCTTTAAAAATTCGTTTCAAACCGGAAGAGATTTATTTAGGCGCGAGCACAGCCGAGAACTGTAAAGGCTTTTATACTTGACGCGCTCACCAGAAACACAAGCATTCCTCATGTGAGATTGCCAACTGTGCAGAAGAATATCAAATATCGCAAATTAGAAAAGGTTGGTCAGTTAAATTATACTACTGTAAGTAATGTTTATTCAGCAATAATTCTCCAGTACCGATAGCAGAACCTTTAACGTCTTTTATACAAATGTTTTCGGCTGCTTGCACCACTCACTCGCTTAATGTCAGGTGACTCAACTTCAACTGCAGCTCGTGCTGTATTGAACAGACGCACGTCACTTCATAACTATAGCGGCCGCTTTTCGAATGAACTAAATTTATTTTTGATGTCTTGGTCACACTATTTGGTCACACTATTTCACACCAATTGAATAACCCTGATGTACAGTGTTGTACTTGTGCTGCAGAGCGCTCGGGTTTGAGTCTGGTGAAGCACGGCTCCAGATAAGAAATAAAAGCTATGCAAAATCAAGGTCAAACTATGCGGTCACTTGTGTGTGCACTTGTCTGTTATGTCTGCTTCAGAAAAGACTATTGGCTGGGTTTAGGTCAGTGGTTTACTGATGATTTGTTAAACCATCTTTTCCTGTACGTGTACAAGAAGGAGGCAAGAAGGACCAGTATCTGAAATGTACAACAAAATTTACCCAAAGTAACGTATTTCAGATTCACAAAAATGCAAATAGACAGAACTTTCTAGTGTATTTCTCATCTGTAACCCACAATGAAATGAACCCGAAGCAATGTATTTTACGTTTCGCCACTATGGAGGCTGGGCGTGCATTATCAGTTAACATAATGTTTAGTAGTTTTTGGATGAACCAGCTACAAAACAATGCATTGAGAAACCAATGTGCACTGGAGACCAGTTCTCCTTGTCTAAAATTAAGCTACTAGGATGTCAGTCTGATGGCAGTAGAGTGAAATCAAACGGTAGAAACATCTGAAGCTGACAGCCCACACACACACACACATCACTGCACTTCAGTGTTTCCTTCATTATCCCTGAACTCTGACCTCACATCCCACTCTCCTCTTTAGGTAGGCATCAGACTGTTACTGACCTGTGAGGGTCATCTCCTCTCTGTGACCTCTGACCTCTGTGCTGATATCAGTGGAGCCAGTGTGAGTCCAGCTCTGACCCTCCATCCTGACCTGCTGTAGGTAAAGGACAGGTATATCAACATATGTAGAGGAACACACACACACACACACACACACACACACACACACACACACACACACACACACACGTTTCTATATCCTCTCATACAGTAGATGTAATGATGTTTCTACTATACAAACTGTATATTCTCTCCCCCAACCCTACCCCTAAACCAAACCATCACAGGAGACAATCTGCACTTATACATCTTCAAAATACTCCATTCTGTCTGATTTATATGCATGTCCCCACTGAGATATAAAAACGAGTACACACACTCGTTAGTTTGTGTGTGTGTGTGTATGTGTCTGTATTGTGGCTCATTCCATAAGCATAATGGTTTTCCTACAGTACAAACTGTATTTTCAATGCAATCTCACGGCAATTCCTAACTTTTTGATTTAGTGGCTAATTCGTATGAATTCGTACGATCTAATTCGTACAAATTAGTAAGATTTGCTCATCATCCAATGACGGTTGGGGTTAGGGGTGGGGTTAGGTGCCACGCCTCCTTTTTAAAATCGTACAATTTCGTACGACTGAACTCGTACGAATTAGCCACTTAACTGACAAAAACGTAAATACTTACGTTTCCTCGTGAGATCAGGCTGGTATTTTATATCACCCTACCCCAGGGCTATTCAATTGGCGGCCTGAACCCGGCCCCTAAGGCAATTTGTTCCCGCCCTCCAAATAGTGTGACCAAGACATCAAAAATAAATTTAGTTCAGTCAAAAAGGCTGCTATAGTTATGAAGTGACGTGCGTCTGTTCAATACAGCACGAGCTGCAGTTGAAGGCGTGGAGACCTGACATTAAGCGAGTGAGTGGTGCGAGCAGCCGAAAACATTTGGATATTTTTGTAGAAAAGGCCTTTTGTACAATGCACTGATATCATTAATAGGGATGCAACGATTAGCCGATTTCACTATTAACCGTGCTTTAATTCAATACGGTTAATTCTGTTTCACGGAAAAAACACTGCTGCAACTAAACAAAGTTATGCCAATACACACACACGTTGGATTAACTATAGCAGCAGGCCGTTCTTCTTTTTCGCACTTTTGCGTCTTTTCCGCACGCAAGTTCGTTATTTCCAATGGAGACGTGCGCATATTGGGAGCGGTGCGCACGTGGGTTGCAAGTGGGCTGACGCACTCGCGCCCTCCAGGTGCACACAGTAGAAATTACCTCACGCTATAGTGGTGAGAGCTGTGCGTGGCTTTCAGTGTAATGTAAACAAAAGATATGTAACACAAATTATTGTATTTACCAAATTACAAATTACTGTATTGAGCCAGGTTTCTCTCGAGGTTTTTTTAAATCTTCGCTTCGCCAATTGGTGAAGTTTTTTTCCTCGCCGCTGTCGCCACTGGCTTACATGGTTCTGGATCTGTAGAGCTGTAGAGATTTGCTCTTCAGTGTTTGTACTCTCAGTAGTGATTATTAACCCACACTGAACTGAGCTAAACTGAACTGAACTTAATCTCTGAAAACTGAACTGACACTGTTTACATTCACTATAATCTTCCATGTGAAGCTGCTTTGACACAATCTACATTGTATAAGCGCTATACAAATAAAGATGAATTGAATTAAATGAAACAAATTATTACAAATTATTAAAATGATTATGTATGTATGAACAGTTCATTTAAATTCTTAGCTGATATAGCTTAAATTAACATTAGACAAATACGATTTTTTATTTATTTTTATTTTATGTATTTATTCATTGTTCTGTCATTGTTATTTTCATTGTAAAATGATCTCTCATATCTAAATTAAAAACTTTCTCATTTATTTTTAAGTCCAAAAAGAGAAATGAACTATTGTTTGTTTTTAATTAATATTTCTTGCTGTATTTGTTTATTGAGCAGCAATAAATAACACTTTAAAATAGAAGCAGTATTCTTGTGCTTTTCTAAACTAGTAGTGTTTTGAATTTAATATATGCATAATAATCGTGATAATCGTGAAACCATGATTATTCTTCAGACTATAATCGTACAACCAAAATCTACTGTATAATCTTACGCAGTTTAAAACATCACATATGAATGTGTCTGAATGTAGAAGAAGCCTACTTCAGCAATGCCCTGCTTTTGTTGTGCTGTGAAATACAACATTTAAATGCGTTTTAAAAACAGCCACATTGTACAATGCAGTAGTTATGTAGTTTCAAAATACAACATATTAACATTTTAATAGAAAAAGCCAACGTGGGTGTCTTAAGGAGCAAAAATACAACATATGGGCTCTTATATCCTGTTGTGTCATCACTTATATTGCAAGTCATATCTCTCCGGCCCCTCATTTGGGATGCTTTTAATGAACTGGCCCCCATGACAAACTAATTGAACAGCCCTGCCCTAACCCAATCCCTATATCCAAATCTCGTGGAAACTTTCTGCAGATTTACTTCATTCAAAAATTCTCTATGATTTATATCAAGATTGTAAACATATGATTGTAAAACCTGTCATACCCATATAATTATGCAAATTTGGGTCCTCATATGTCACAAAAACCCAAACACACATACTCAAGGCCAAACACGTCAGGACTGAGAGAAAATAGACACTAAACTAAACATCAGTAAACATCAGTAAACATCATCCAGCCTCAAGAAGCAAAGCGTTCAGTCTGTTTTTAGCTCAGGATCATCTACGGAGAAAGTCAGTGAACATTATCAAAACACTCTCACTGTGAAAACACACAACTCAACAGGAGGAAAATATGGAAGTGTGGAAGAATGGCTAGCTTAGACAAGGACACACACACACACACACACACACACACACAAACGCACACAGGAAATCATGCACACATATCCAGAATATAACAAAGGCAAACAGGCCCTGGCCCGCTGGCCCCGGATACAGTCAGAAGACCAACACCTGTGTGTACATCAGGAAGGGAACACACACACACACACACACACATACATTATACTGTACACATGAGACACACACGCATACTGTATGCACGCACACACACATATAGTACAAAAACATATATATTTTGTATACACACACATAACTCATTTCTAATAACTCTTTGCCATGATGACAGTAAATAATATTTGACTAGATATTCTTCAAGACACTTCTATACAGCTTAAAGTGACATTTAAAGGCTTAACTAGGTTAATTAGGTTAACTAGGCAAGTAATTGTATAACGATGGTTTGTTCTGTAGACTATCGAAAGAAAATATAGCTTAAAGGGGCTAATAATATTGACCTTAAATGCTTCTTAAAAAATTAAAAACTGTTTTTATTCTAGCCGAAATAAAACAAATAAGACTTTCTCCAGAAGAAAAAATATTATCAGACATACTGTGAAAATTTCCTTCAAAAAAAATCAAAGGGGGGGCTAATAATTCTGACTATATTCTCTATTTATATACACTACCTGACAAAAGTCTTGTCGCCTATCTAGTTTTAGGAACAACAAATAATATCTTGACTTCTAGGTGATCATTTGGTGTCAGAAGTGGCTTATATGAAAGGCAAAGGCCTCTTGATTATGCTTATCTTACCAAAATAAAATATGATCATGCCTTGATTTTAATGATTTCATTAGGACAGTAAGGTCTGACTTTGCTTAGACAAAAGTCTCATCACTGAACAGAAATAATGTCCAGTATAGAATATAAGTCATGCTGCAGTGGAAACAGAATGAATATTGTTGTCTGACTCCATCATGAGCTTGGAGGACTGCATCATACATCTCTGCAATGGACTCAAATCACGCATAATAAAGTCATCTGGAATGGCAAAGAAAGCGTTCCTGCAGGACTCCCAGAGTTCATCAGAGTTCTTTGGATTCATCTTCAATGCCTCCTCCTTCATCTTACCCCAGACATGCTCAATAATGTTCATGTCTGGTGACTGGGCTGGTCAATCCTGGAGAACATTGATCTTCTTTGCTTTCGGGAGCTTTGATGTGGAGGCTGAAGTAATGAGAAGGAGCGCTATCCTGCTGAAGAATTTTCCCTCTCCTGTGGTTTGTACTGTAATGGGCAGCACAAATGTCTTGATACCTCAGGCTGCTTGATGTGATCATCCACTCTGCAAGATCTCTCGCACGCAACCCCTACTGAACTGAAACCCAAAGCATGATTTTTTCCTTCACCAAACTGAATGTTTCTGTGAGAATCTGGCTCAATGCTAGGTTACAGAGGTCTTCTTGCAGTATTTGTGATGATTGGGATGCAGCTCAACAGATGATTCATCAGAAAAATCCACCTTCTGCCACTTTTCCAAATGATCAACTAGAAGTCAAGTTATTATTTGTTGCGCTTACAACTGAGATCCACAACAAGACTTTTGTCAGGTAGTGTATACTGTATGCATTCACACACATACTGTACAAACAAATATATTACGTACACACACATACATTTACTGTACACTCATGCACACATATATACTGCACACACACACAACACACACACAATTATACTTTAGTTTGCATGTTCTCCCCGTGTTTTGCATGGGTTTCCTCCAGGTGCTCCGGTTTCCCCCACAAGTCCCAAAAACCTGTGGTATAGGTGAATTGCTAAGCTAAGCTTGTCCGTAGTATATGTTTGTATGGATGTTTCCAGTGATGTGTTGCAGCTGGAAGGGCATCCGCTGCGTAGAGACCCTCCTCCACCCCAGCTCCAATGTGTTTAGATCTGGTTCAGGGTTACATACATATTATGTTTGCAGCAGCAGTGTGTCAGGTTTGCAGGATTGGTCTTGGCGGAATAGAATCTGTTATGCTGCTGCTGCTTTAATTGTTACGACAGAGAAAGGTACAGAGACTTGCTACTGCCAGTATATTCTCAGACTGCATGTCTGTGAATGTACTTGAAGTAGCCAAATCTCTGTACTTTCTCGGTCATAGCAAATTAAAAGCGCAGCAGCATAGCAGATCTATTCCACCAAAACCCATCAACTTTGCCATATACAATATTCATACAATCTCAGAGAGTTGTCATGACAGAATACTACGATCTTTTTGTCTCTGCATTTCTTATTATCAACACAAAGTGATTGCAAATAATCCAGAATGAATGAGGCTTTTTACACACAGATTGTCCATATTGCTGAGTTGTTACCGTATGTCACCTTGTAGAAAAACACTCATCCTGTCCTGCTGAATGACTTTTACCCTGAGAAGAGTAGAGGAAGTGAACTGACACAACACCACACACACATACTCCTCTTAAATGGTTCAGATGAAACCCTCACATATTTAGCTCTTGTCTGTTACACATAGACCCCCAATATTAAGTGCACTGCCAAAACGTGCAGAAACCGAGACAGTATGACCTCTCATTCCTCAAACACAAGCACAATGAACTTCAGTGTAAGTAGTTTGTCTGAGAATGTGTACAAATGACAAATTATCAGTGGTGTGAAAGAGTACTGGAAAAACAATACTCCATAAAAACACCATTACTTGCCAAGTGGGGTTTGTTTACAAACAATTTCAGAGAATCACGTGCTTATGAGTGAACACAGCTGGTATCGCTTAACTCCGCATATTGCCGCCAATCAGATGAACAAGGACAACTATAAATTACCAGAGCGCTTTGCTCCAGTCATCTTTGTTTGAAGAAATCCCCCCCCTTCCCACCCCTTACTCCTCCCCCTTCTCCGATAGGGGGGGCGGCACTGTGCGGGCCAGGTGGGTGATAGCACTGTTGCCTCACAGCAAGAACCGCCGCTGGGTCCGGTCCCTCCAGGCCGGTTGGCGTTTCTGTGCGGAGTTTGCATGTTCTCCCCGTGTTCGCGGTGGGTTTTCCCCGGGTTCTCCGGTTTCCTCCCACCGCTCAAAAACAGGCACCATAGGAAAATTGAATAATCAAAATAGCATTCTAAGGCAACTCTTAGCCAGATATATATCCAGTAGTTCACAGCAGGTGAGGTTCTCGAGAGCACCTGAGCTCAGACTCTCCTGTCGCCCTACAAACAGGAGGAAGCCCCGGGCTCAAGGATATCCTGGGCTCAGAGCTCTCTCCCGGGACAGCATGCCAAACACGCTTTATTTTCAATCATCAGCTAAGTGTGAACTCTTGAAAAATGTAGTGCACGTGGAGTAAAAGTTCTGTTGTAAATAAGCATGATCAAAAAGCAGCCCTTCGGAAAGTATGTGTGTTTCTGTGTGTGTACTTGCGTTAAAAACAGTCACAGGAAAAACAAGGAAAGCAGCTGTGGATCAATCAAGGCTGGCGTCTGTCCTTACCTCATTAGTCTGATTTCACTCATGCACACAACGGCACATCCTGTTGTGTTCGTCTGTTAGTGGTGGACGTTGTATCTTCTCATAGTTATTTATGGTGATCAAAGAGCTGTGTGTTTAGTACAATGATAAATAAGGGACGTACAAGCTGATGAAGAGCAACATTCATAAAAAAAAAAAAACAATGTGCTGAGATTTAAGTCATCTATTACTATGATTATAGTTTCATCTAGTCCCTTTATTAATCTGAGGTCGCCACGGCGGAATGAACCGCCAACTTATCCAGCATATGTTTTACGCAGCTGTAACCAGGGATGTGACACTGACAACAGGGTGCGGATCCAAATGCAGGTTTATTGGCAAGGTTAGGTAAGCAGTGGTCAATACAGGGGCAAACAGATGTAATACGGGCAATCCAGAGTCATAGTCAAAATAGCAGGCAATGGTCAGAGGCAGGCAGCAGACTGCAATACACAGATAACCAAGGGCGAGGATCAAAAGACAGGAAAACAAACCAGGAAACCGCGTTGTAATGCCACTTAAACAGATAACAAGGCTCGGCAACTGGGGTGAGTATATGTGTAAATAGTGTGTGTATCAGTCTTTGACAATCCTCCGGTGGTGTGGTGTGCAATCAGTCCGAGATGAGGAACATGTGTGTGTGAGCGGAGTGCATGTATGGAGATGTAGTCCATTATATGGTGGATTTGTAGTCCATAAGTCAACTGTGTGTTACCAGTGATCTGCACAGGCTGGATCGCTGGTGATCATGACAGCAGCGGATGCCCTTCCAGCCGCAACCCATCACTGGGAAACACCCATACACTCTCATTCACACACATACTCTATGGACAATTTAGCTTACCCAATCACCTGTAGCGCATGTCTTTGTAGTGTGGGGAAACCGGAGCACCCTGAAGAAACCCACGCGAACATGGGGAGAACATGCAACCCCACACAGAAATGCCAACTGACCCAGTCGAGGCTCGAACCTTCTTGCTTGAGGCGATTGTGCCACCATGATGCCCCACTACACTAACAAGATTCGAGTTTTAAAAAGGAAAATCGTAAAAAACCCCCTCTCTTTTTTTTTGAGTGTGATGCTAATGGTCTAATCCGATTCAATGATTTATGCTAAGCTAAGCTAAAAGTTCTACCACCAGACCCAGAGATGGCTGAATGAACTCAAAATAGTTAAAACTGTTCAGCTCTAAATATTTTTTTTAAGTGAGGTGTTCTTTAAAGCTAAATGCGTATCAGTGTACACAGTGCCTTTGGCTAATGTTGCGAACACTGTGGCAGCGCATTATGAAGCTCCCTTGAATCTGAGCTGAAGAGAGAGAGAAAGAGAGGAAGTGGGTTTGTGTTTTAGAAACAAAAGATGAAGGCTCATTTCTCTTTGTCTGTGTTTCTGATGAAGCGTGACCTCTGTGAGAGGGACAGGTGAAAGGTCATGACCTCTGCCCGCTGCTTGAGGGAGTGGAAGAGGGTCACAGGTGAACCTGCAGGGCCAAACACAATGAGCACGCACTTCTCACATGAACCGCTCAAAAAAAACACACAAACACAAGCCAATCGCCACTGCGGAGGCTCAAATGACAACCAATCGCAAGACGTCAAGCGTCAGCAGCCCATGTGGAGAGCCTCAGAAAGCCCTTTTGCCTGTTCTTTTGATTCTAATATGGGGTGTAAGGGTGCACATATTTGTACCAACGGGCTTTCCACAATTAGCCTTTCTAGGTCTGGTTTCACAAACATGACTTAACTTAAGCCAGGACTAGTCCTTAGTTAAATTATGATATTTAAGCTGCGTTTATATATTAAAAAAAAACATGCTTGTGTGCATCTTAAAACCAAACAAACTTTATACTTGTGTGCAGTATGAGATGACAAAACAATGGCAGTGACAGACTTTAATATTTCTGTAAGTAATATTGAGTTAAGACAGCTCAGACATGTAATTTAGTCTAGGACCAGCCTTAAACCTGGGCTTAGTGTTATCTTCATTTTAATAAACGTATTGAGTCTAAAATCCCAAGATAGATTTAATTCAGGGGCGTAGATTTAGGGTGGACGGCGGGGACGCATCCCCATCAATATCCACCGACCATTGAAATGTCCCCACCAATAATTTAATCCACTTTCACACTGTCAGGGTTTAATCACGTCCTCTTCCTTGAGTCCCCCCAAAACACAATACATCAAATAATCATTGGGAACGTTCTTACTGTAGTATAGGAGATCTGCTTCATTCTTGGTCTGTCGCTGTGCTGTTTATCTACCTTGAGGCTACACGCATCAGAGCAATAGTGAGAGATCTCTGTGGCTCTGACACACATGTGGGAACGATGGGCGGGAAGAAATTCGCATCAAAAAACAGCTACAGTAGGTGAGAGTTTAAAATGGCCTTTAACCCGCCGGAGCATGTACCGCCGCCGCTCTGAAGAAAAAGAACGTGTTTTTTAGGTATGACCGCAGTTTGCGACTATACCACCGCCAGGCGGCACAAAGGGACGGGATGCGAACGGACATAAATAACCTATACATTAGCTGTAAATACTCTACTACTTGTAAATCAAGATAAACAATGAAACATAGCATTATGATTCCTTCATTAATCATTAAAAAGACAACTAGGCTACATTATTTAAAGGAATAAAGAATAACAAATAACCTTTGGGGTGAAGTGCTTTAAAAAAAGTCCGCAATAGTAGCCGGTCACACTTTATTTCGATGGTCCGTTTGTTGAATATAAGTTATATTGCATCTACATGTCAATTAATTCTCATTAGATTATAAGTAGACTGTTAGGTTGGGGTTAGGGTTGGGGTTAGTGTAAGTTGACATGTTCTTGCAAAGTTTCTTAAGTCAGTTAAATGTCTGTTGAAGGACTGTTAAATGTCGTGTCAACAGATATTAAACAGACAGTCTACTAATACTCAAATGGACCATCAAAATAAAGTGTTACCTAGTAGCCTATGCTTCAGCACCAAAACACGAGTTGCCGTGAGATTGTGTCGGTTTGTTAAATAGAATCTAGCCTAAATAAAATTAAAGTGAAATATTCACCGTTTCAGAGAAGCCTATATTACCTGAAAGAAGGATATTCCTGGTCACAGGTTGGCAAAATGAACCGAAATGTGCATCCCTAATTCTGATCCAGCTGCGCAGCCTCCTCGCATGGAACCACTAGATCATTCAAGGTGTTTTAAACAGTTTGTGAATATTTCACTTTAATTAACACAGCCAGCAACTCTGTTTTTTACAAGCTCCAGGAGGTGTAGTTGCAAGTGCACTAGTTTGGACGCAGTTTGCGAATGCTCGTTGAAACTATGGTTTTGGGAAAACGGCAAATCAACAAACTGTTTGTAAGGACAGAACTTGCGACTTTAGTTGACTAACGATGGTTTTGGGAAACGCACCCCAGGTTGTGAATTATACTTTTCCTCACTATAGGCTAGCCTATGCCGTGCAACAGGTAACCATTTTGCTTTTGACCTAGATATCCAGTCAGAGCACCACGCATCCCGCCGTTATGGATATATTAGCTAAATATTATTGTTATTATTATACATTAGTGGAAATAATGCGGTTTTTTAAACAAGTAGATTTTTTTTCTTTCTCTGCATGCGTGTGAAGAGAAATGAACAGAGAAAATGAACAGACGATGTTGCTTTGTTGTTTGTTGTTTGCTTTATTTATAGAGCACATTTAAAAACAACAGATGTTGACCATAACGATAGACGATAAATAATATGCGGCTCACTTTGCGTGCGTATATGCCCATTTATTTAATTCATAAGTGATTCAGAAGTTGACTCATAAGTTGGTCAAAGATTTGTAACGTAGCCTGTTATAAATAATAATTAGCCACTAATAAGTAAGTTATATAACAAGGTAAAGTGCTCCACCGGCACAACAATCTTAATATTATTTTGTAGTGTGTGTGCTGTGCCGCGGTTTTCATATGTGCACATGTTTAAGATTTGAGTTAATAACATCGCCATGATGGTCAAAGAAATCGAAACATTCTTTCCACTCCAACGCAATTTAGCAGGGCACTATAAGTCCCATCCATACCCAACCTTAAATCATACCTGAACACTCGGTCTAACATTTCCAACTGTTCTGTGTGACATTCTCATAAAATCTCTCTGGTTTTGTAACTAATATCTTTCTTCTTAATTGTTCTTAGCCCTGGCATTGTGTTTATCTATTTAGTATTATTATAATATTTCCTCTCCTGTTCTCATACGTTTATATTCTTCAGCAGTCAATATTACTTTACGTCTATGGAAGAAAGAGTTAATAAAGATAGACATTGTGTTGGTAACATCATATTCGTCAAAAGGCTGTTTATGTGCATGTTAACTCCACCGGTCCGAGCAGGGCGTGAGCCGGCGATACCGGCACGGGAGACAAATGCTCTGAGTAGACTAAAGATTGCGGAACAACATCTGTCGCTGGGTTCGAGGAGTGAGGTTTACGCGATCACCAGCTGGCTTCCGTTACATAAAAGCAAATATAAATGACCAAAACATCATTTACTTATTTTACTCGTACTTATTTATTTCTTATAATCAGGGCTTTACATTAACACACCCGCCAACCCGCCAAATGCAGGTAGATTTCAGCTCTGGCGGGTTAGACAGACACCTCCACTAAGCCACTTTGGCTGGTAGGAAATCATTTTAAATTGTAGTTTTCTTAAAAGCAGGGTTCCACTCCACAATAAGCATGGCCCAATATTCGTGCAAATGTGACCTTAGAATCGAGAAGCAGCACGACTGACAAAAATAACTGTAACGCGCGAGTAGAAAGCAGGTAAATACCGAAAGAGAGGATGATCACGTCGCACGCACAGATGATGTGATGCGCGCGACTGTTAATAAGCGCGCGCGCTCCCGATTACTGCACGAAGCAACCGTCACCGTGCCTAGAGGAAGCGCAACTGGTGCGATCGGTTCCCTTTGAAATAGACTGAACAAAGAGCGATGATCTTGCACCCACAGTCCTGCTGCTTTCAAGAGCTCAAGATTAAAACAAAAATACACATCTTCTTTTGTAAGCAGCAGCGGTCACTGCTTTCATTTACAGGCCTATATTAACCGTGCGCGTGATCATCCTTTCATTATCAAACACGGTAATGTTTCACCTGCCTTCTTTTGCTTACAGTTATTTTTGTTAATATGGTTAATTATATTTCTGTATAATAACATTGCTTTAATGGGAGATTACTCCCCGTTTATGTTAACTGGTGATCTGGGACTTTTAGCCAGGACAGATTAATGTGCATATTTTAGATACATGATAATAATTCTTTTTTTTAAATGTAATGTTTTTTTAAAGAAAGTTTTGTTGAATTAAAAAGTGCACCAATACAGCTGTATTTTCCTTGTTTTGACACAATAAAAAATTGTGGCTAAGAATTACTTATTGTGGTGTGGTCAGAGATAAATTTGGTAAATCCTTAATTTTGAGCCCTGAAAAGTCATGTGAAATAAAAACTAATTGTATTGCGACACACCCATTTGCTCATGCACACTGAGCAAGCTAATACACAATACACACAAGAAGTGAAATGGATGAGAAGGCATGTGAACATAACACAACATCTAAATCAAGTCATTTTAGCATGTCAAAGTCAAATTTATGCATATAAATATATTTTCCCAACAAGAAATTGTGGCTAGTGGAAAATGGCGAGTGGCTAGTAATGTTGGAAATCTACTAGCCACAGTGGCTGGTGATCAAAAAAGTTAATGTTAAGCCCTGCTTATAATGTCCAAGACATTGATATTATATTAAATGCTACTTTTGTGCGTTTATTAGCTTTATTCTCGCCTATTTACTGGGTTAAAAATCTTAAATTATACCATCTCCACCTGCTGGTGAAAAAGCAGCTGGCGATCTTCAGTCTGCAATCTATTGCTTTTCCTGCAGTCCTGAGATGTAATGTCAAATTTTAACAGTCGAATTTGAACCACTGAATTTATGGAAGCGAATATTTGAGCTGAAATAAAAATGAACTGAAAAATTACCTTTTGAATATTATACATGGTATTTTTAAAGGGTATTGAATATTTGTTAGTGAAACCTGGAAATAGAATATGAATTATTTCATTTACAAGTATGAAACGTATTTGAAATATTTTTTGTTGAAATATTAACAGCTTAAATAAACAGCTATGTTAAATTTCAGGACCTAAAAATACAAACCCTGGAATTCAATTCATTAAAATGCAAGAACTTGTTAATTCGGGTTATTTTTTTCAGTTTGTGCTATTCAACAAGTTTTTTAATTCGATACTTTGGCATTGATTTTGTTCCATATGCGAGCGCTGTTGAATCTGCACACTGAAATCTGAATCTGTGGTGTCTGTTGGCTATGTGAGAGGTGTCTAGACAAGACCTTTTGATTACAGGCCTTTCACATCCTCAGCCGTCCTGCAGAGCTTTCCCTTTGCACAATCACACACTCAGCACGTCACTTCTATATAAAGCATATAAGAGCTTATGTAACATACAAGAAAGTGTTTTCTACATACAGTGGTGTACCGCCTGAGACAGAAAACAGAAAACATTTTATTATTAACCTTTATTTTAGTGTAAAACGGACTACTGGCACACTTCATATTGATTATATTGAAGGGAGAACAGGATTCTTAGAGAAAGTTGTGTCCTTTTACAGGTACCCTAAGCGGTTTTGAAAGGATCCTTTAAAAATTCCAGTTCAGAAAAACAAGCTGCTGTCTTTTACATATCAAGATGTAAATTCACTACAGTTTTCAGCCTAAATAAATGTACATAAACAACTTTTAGTCCTTTTTTATATCCCTTTAAATGTACTCACTGAGTGCTGTTATAATAATGATAATTAATAATAGTAGTATATTTTATTTATTTAAATAGTTCCCTTTAAACATTACAAGGTTACTCAAAAGGTCAGTTCTGTCATCATTTGCTCATCCTCTGCTTCTTCCAAACACTTTCTTTCTTCTGTAGAGCACAAAGGAAGATATACTGAAGAATGCTGGAAAAAACAGCCCATGACTTCCATACTACTTTTTGTTTGTACTATAAAACATCACTAACATCTTTTTTTTCAGCATTCTTCAGTGTGTCTTTCTGTGTGTTCAACAGACTTAGGAGTTTGCATGTTCTTCCCGAGTTGGTGTGGGTTTCCTCGGGGCTCCGGTTTCCCCCACATCCAAACACATGCGCTGTAGATGAATTGATGAACTAAATTGGCCGTAGGAGAGCTTATATTATTTATCAACATCGTAAGTGCTAACCAAAGTGAGAACAATTTAAGCAAATAAGTTTGGGTCCCGCAGTAGGTAGTGCTGTTGCCTCACAGCAAGAATGTCGCTGGGTCGCAGGTTCGAACCTCGGCTGGGCTGGGTCAGTTGGCGTTTCTGTGTGGAGTTTGCATGTTCTCCCTGCGTTCGCGTGGGTTTCCTCCGGGTGCTCCGGTTTCCCCCGCAGTCCAAAGACATGCAGTACAGGTGAATTGGGTAAGCTAAAATTGTCGTAGTGTATGAGTGTGAATGTGTGTGTGGAAGTTCCCAGAGATGGGTTGCGGCTGGAAGGGGCATCCGCTGCGTAAAATCGTGCTGGATAAGTTGGTGGTTTCATTCCACTGTGGCGACCCCGCAAGGGACAAAGCCGACAGAAAATGAATGGAATGAAGTTTGGGTCCAAAAACAGAGCCTTGAGGCACCTCACAGCTAATGGAACTGAACTAGATGAAATTTCTTATTTCGCTATAGGGAGTTAATAAAATAAATTGCCATAATGTATGTGTGCAAATGTGATAGTGTCTGGGTGTTTACAGCACTGGGGTTGCAGCTGAAAGAGCATTCACTGTGTAAAACATATGCTGGATAATTTGGCGTTCATTCCGCGGGTGGCAACCCTGATGAATAAAGGGGACTAAGCCGAAGGAAAATTAATGAATGGATGAAAGTTAGGCGATGCAGTGACGCAGTAGGTAGTGCTGTACACCTCACAACAAGAAGGTCGCTGATTGAGCTCGGCTAGGTCAGTTGGCGTTTCTGTGTGGAGTTTGCATGTTCTCCCTGCGTTCGCGTGGGTTTCCTCCGGGTGCTCCGGTTTCCCCCACAGTCCAAAGACATGCAGTACAGGTGAATTAAGCAGGCTAAATTGTCTGTAGTGTATGAGTGTGAATGAGTGTGTATGGATGCTTCCCAGAGATGGGTTGCGGCTGGAAGGGCATCCGCTGCGTAAAACAATGCTGGATTAAGTTGGTGGTTCATTCCGCTATGGCAACCCCAGAATAATAAAGGGACTAAGCCGAAAAGAAAATGAATGAATGAATGAAAAGTTATTGATGTTTTATTAAGTTCCTTTTTATTTGGCAGCCGTTCTTTTACGCATTACTACAAAAATGTAATGCTGGAAGCTTTATTTAGATATGCTTTCCATATGAAGACATGCAAAATAGTTCATCTTCAGATTCCTGCCATGGCTCTGAGTGTTGGAAGTCAGCAGCTGATGTGTTCTGGTGTGTCTCCTGTGTGGTTGTCGGGTCATCTTCTGCTCTGGTCTTCAGCCGCTGATGAAAAAGTGGTCTTTGACAGGCCTTGAAAAGCAGCTATTGAGCGGGACTGGGCCTCTGCCAGGCTCTGTGGGCAGACTGCAGGACTACACACTAATACATGAGGAGGGAAATCCACCCAGATCTGAGCACTTTCTATCGCTTTGGTTTTTAAAATCACTTCCAGAAATTCAGAAGCCTTTTCTTTTTTGGAAGTTTTAGTGTTTGTCTATACCCAATACTCTACGATAGTATGAACCCTTTTGTCCTCAATAACAGCTGGATTTTTGCATTATCTGAGGAAAATTATAGTGGTGCTCATGTGTTAAAATCTTGCCACTATGATGATAAGCTGGTTTGGTGGTTACCTGGGAATTGTTATACAGTTGATAAGGAGTTTAGACAGATAGATAGACAGACAGACAGACAGACAGACAGACAGACAGACAGACAGACAGACAGACAGACAGACAGACAGACAGACAGACAGACAGACAGACAGACAGACAGACAGATAGATAGATAGATAGATAGATAGATAGATAGATAGATAGATAGATAGACAAACAAATAGATGGACAGACAGAGAGTCAGATGGACGGCTAGACAGACAGACAGATGGACCAACACACAGGTATACAGGCGGACAGAGAGGATAAAGAGACAGACAGACAGACAGACAGACACACACACACACACACACACACACACACACACACACACACACACACACACACACACGGGTAGACCAACAGACATGTGGACAGACTGACAGACTGACAGACAGGCAGATGGACAGACAGATGTACAGAAAGAGGGACAGACGGATGGACAGACAGATAGACAGACGGACTGGTGAACTGACAGACAGATGGACAGTGAGACGGACAGACAGTCAGATGAACCAACACACAGGTGGACAGATGGACAGTAAGACGGACGGACAGATGGGCAGACAAACATGGACCACCACACAGGTAGACAGATGGACAGATAGACAGATGTCTGGACAGAAAGGATGGATAGAGAGACAGACAGACACACAGGTAGACAGACAGACAGACACTCATATAGACCAACAGGCAGATAGATTGACAGTCAGATGGACAGATAGACAAGCGTACAGATAGACAGACAGATGGACAGACAAACAGACGGATGGACAGACAGATGGACCAACACACAGGTGGACAGACAGATGGACTGAAGTATAAATAGACAGAGAGATGGACAGACAGATGGATAAACAGACAGACAGATGAACTGACAGACAGGTGGACAGATGGACTGATAAGACAGGTGGACAGACAGACAAATAGACTGACAGACAGGTGGACAGACAGACGAACAGACAGACAGGTGGACAGATGGACAGAAAGACATACAGATTGATTGACAGACGAGGATAGACAGACAGACAGATAAACAGACAGACAAAAGGACAGACAGACAGATAAATAGACAGATAGAAGGACAGACGAACTAAGAGACAGATAGATGGACTGATAGACAGATGGATGGATGTAGGTCACAGCAAGCTGCGCAAATGTCATACAGTGGGTTCACATCTGATTATGCCTCTTCTGTGGACAATGCAGACACTGAGACTGACTGAGAATAAAGAAAGAGACAGAGAAATGAGGAGAGTGGGAGACGACAAGTGAGAGTTTCAAATGTGAAACATCAGAGCGACAGTGATCTTTCTGCTACTGAGTACAGTTTTTACACTAATCATTATTATTATAAACACTGAAAACATGAATGCAAGTAATGTCTGATTTTATGCTTCAAATAACTATTTTACACAACATCATTAAAAGCATTATTATAAAAGCTTGAATATCCTTGGCAGTATTCTCAGTATACAGTGAAAGTAAATACAAAGATTTTAGTCCACATGAGTCTTCTGAACTTATAATATATCTTTGTGTTGTAACTCCTCTTGAGTTGATTCACTGAGCTGATTCAATATGACTCATAAATGAATGATTCCAACCCAGGCTCATTCTGATTACGTATTATGCCCCAAGTCTAGGGGAAAACAACATGGACATAATAAACAGAAAAAACAAAGGTGTTGGGGTGGTGGATTTCCCAAACAAAACAAAAACTTAAGACAAAAGATCTCCTTCGGTCAACAACCAAACTCGGACACTCAGTTGAGAGTAATTACATAGATTTATTATAGAGAAATAGTCAATTTAAGTGAACATCTCTTCAGGGTGGCCCCAGGCCAAAATAACAAACAAAAGGATCTGCAAAGTAAATGAACTAAATTACCTATAAATATTTAAAGGAAAATACAGGAAGCTTACCTTTCTCCCTAAACATAAATATAGTCAAAAGTAATCAAATAAATAGGCAGGCCACCCCTACAAGCTCAAACTCTTAAAAAGGTTATACGTTTGAACAAGAGTAACAAGACTGAATATTGGTCGTCCGCCAGAGGGGTAAGGGAAATCCAGGAGCTCCACTCCCAGCAACCGTCGCACAACAAATGAGCTCCTCGAGTCCTGCCGGATGTTCCTTTTTATATAGGCCTCCGAGACCAGCAGCCAACCAGAGCACGAATCAGGCCGGAACGGGAGCCTATGAGATAACAGAAAAAACAACAAGAGGGCGGGGCAAAGAAAAAGACAACAGTACCCTGTATACAATTTTGGAGAGCGCCAAATATGTCCCAGGAGCTACGTTTTTTAGCAGTTTTTGTTTTCACGAATCTACCAGAGGCCGCTGTGTACACTTTTTCAGATCTTAAATTTCTCCCGCGAGTGCCATTCACATAAATTCACCAGAGGCCGCTGTTGACCGACTGACTGACCAATCCCTCACCATAGGAAAAGAAAAGCCCCCTGTGTTTTGCCACGTTTTCAGATTTGACCACATTCTCACTCTGTTATTGACTTGTTTATTTAATTTTTTGGGGTTTTGTTTTTGTCTTATGTGCTTTCTGGAATAGTTCTTCACCAGACTCGAACCTCGCTTTTAAATCCTCCAACGTATGCTGCGGGACACTATGCAGACTGGTAACAGCAGGAAAGCCGTCCACATGGAGGTGATCAGTCAGCTGGTAAGAGCGAAAAGGAACGGCATCATAGCGCTCTGTAGCATTCGTTTTAAAGATGAAATGCAGCTATACATTCTTCTGGCAACATAATTCGCGATCTCCAGAAATGTATTTAGGGCTCTGTTTTCAGAATGAGCCTATATTGCAATGATTCAGACTGGTTTATGAAACTTCTGTATAGCAGTACTAGTTCTGTATTTGAGTTTGCTTGTATCTAAATTTGTCCTTAATTACTATTACACAGTATTTAACAGTACTATCAGGATAGTTTATTCCTACGTCTAATGACGTGTAGCTGTCTAATACTCTCACGAAATGAATACAAAGAAATCTAGAATTATGATTGCATAATTGCATTTAAATTTCCTCTCTGTATACAAAATAAATGCCATCATCAAATGCATGACAATAACACAGAGACGCCCAGAGGGACTGCTGGCAGATATCTCAAACCATTATATGATCTCAAGCAACAACAAACAAGCCAAAATGACTCGAAAACATTAAAGGCCAAACCTACTAAACTGGAAAAGTACAGCAAGAATGTAAAAATCACCATACACACCTTTTTAAGGCTAGATTTCTGACGCAAAACAGAAGGATTAGTCTGGTGCAAGCTGACTGTAAATCTTGCCTTAAATGTAATGTAGATCCTGTGCTAAAATATACATAAGCATGAAAATTAGGGCTGTCAGCATTAACTCATTAACCTGAAAAAATAAGTGTGGTTTATTTATAAACTAATTTCGAGAGGATCACGTGCTTATGATCAACACGGCTGGCACCTTATCAGCTCCGTAATCTGCCCTATTAGATGATTACGGACACACTATAAATAACCAGAGATTTCACTCCAGCTATCTTCGTCTCGAAGTTCCCCCCTCCTTCCACCCCTACTTCCACCCATTCCTATAGGGCGACACGGCGGCCCAGTGACTAGCACTGTTGCCTTACAGCAAGTACGCCGCCGGTTCAACCTCCCATTGAGCCGGTTGGCGTTTCTGTGTGGAGTTTTCATGTTCTCCCCGTGTTCGCGTGGGTTTCCCCCGGGTTCCCCAGTTTCCCAGTTTCCTCCCACCGTCCAAAAACATACACCATAGCCAATCGACTAAACCAAATTATTACATAAGACAACTTTAGTTTACACTTTTCACACGGCGATAAGCGGGGGAGTTCTCGAGACCTTCCTGAGCTCGAACTCCCCTCTCGCCCTTCTAACGGGAGGGAGCCCTGGGCTCGAGGATATACGAGCTCAGGGCTCTCTC
Organism: Danio kyathit; assembly: GCA_903798195.1. Classification (NCBI taxonomy): domain Eukaryota; kingdom Metazoa; phylum Chordata; class Actinopteri; order Cypriniformes; family Danionidae; genus Danio; species Danio kyathit. The sequence goes on along the minus strand of LR812541.1, from coordinate 3,114,715 downwards.
CTGGGACAGCATGCCAATTACGCTTTATTGATCATCAGCTAAGTGTGAACTCTTGAAAGGTGTTAAAGGGGTGGTCCACTACGACAGGGACTACTCTACTCTACTCCCCCCCCAAGTTTGTCCGGTTTCACTCGCGCCCTCCATCCCCCCCACCACTCCTCCCTCAAGCCAAAATTACAATGCATGTGCAAACATCTTTCACGTATTACTTGCTGCGTTTAAAGTGCGTAGCAATAATTACATGGAAACATAAATATACAGCTTCCCTGATTCAGTGTGATGGCTGAGCCTGTTTCTGTGAGGACAACATGCTTATCCGTGGTTGGATTACTGACACGACTAGCCGTAAATTATCTTCCACTGTCTGTAAGCGTGAGCCATAGTCTACTTGCTTTTGATGTACGTACATACAGAAAATGCTGCTTTACAAAGCCAAGTTTGCAGAGCCCTGACGATGTGGTTGCGTCGAACATTGAGTACGTGTGCATGGGCAACAATACTTTAATACAATCAAGACAATACTCTGATTAAGAGTCTACCATTTAAACAGCGATTTTTGATGACCCTAATCTGACTAAAGTCATAACTGAACTAAACAGAAATGGAATTAAGACATGTGGAGCCCTGCTGAAAAATCCAGCTTAAACCAGCCTAAGATGGTTGGCTGGTTTTAGCTGGTCGACCAGGCTGGTTTTAGAGGGGTTTTGGCCATTTCCAGGCTGGTTTCCAGCCATTTCCAGCCTGGTCTTAGCTGGTCAGGCTGGAAAATGACCAGCTTAAACCAGCTAAAACCAGCTTGACCAGCCTGGTTTAAGATGGACATAGCTGGTTTTGGCTGGTCAAGCTGGTTTTAGCTGGTTTAAGCTGGTCATTTTCCAGCCTGACCAGCTAAGACCAGGCTGAAAATGGCTGGAAACCAGCCTGGAAATGGCCAAAACCCCTCTAAAACCAGGCTGGTCGACCAGCTAAAACCAGCCAACCAGCTTAGGCTGGTTTAAGCTGGATTTTTCAGCAGGGAGTATGCAGATATTAGTGGGATTATTGAAGTAAACACCGCAATCAAACTATTACGGTCATGTAGGACTTTTTGCTGCACAGCCCTGCAAAGTTTAGTTCCAACCCCAGTTAGACACACCTGGGCTAGCTAATCAAGCTCTTACTAGGCTTTCTAGAAACATCTTTGCAGTTGTGTTGGAGGTAAAACCCGCAGGACACCGTCCGTCCGGGACCGAGTTTGGACACCCCTGCTCTAAACGCCGCAAGTGGACAAATAGTCAACAAAATGTAAAAGGGAGCATCAAAATAAAGTGATACCTTCAAATAAAAACATGTATTTTGTGTAATGACTAGCTGTCCAGGGAGTGTGTGCAGTTTATATTGTAGATCATAACATGAACATATCATAACGTTATGTTTACCACAGACAAATGATGAGCAGTTTTGGATGTGAATGTGTGTGTGATGTGAAAGTGTTAAAGTGAGAGCTGGAATGAGTGTTTATATTAATCTCCTAATATGGTGTCTCGGTTGTATATTTAGCTATGGTTATCTTTTGAGCCAGTAGCTGTAATTGTGGTGTGTAATCATTGCCATATGCCATCAGGGGAAAGACTTCAGTATGAGAAAAGCCTTTTTTTTATATATATATATTTATAGTAGTAATGATGTTTTAACTCAAAGCAGATGTGTTACTGTCAGCTGTATTCAAATTAGGAAAAGCGATTTTTAAATAAAAAGATTTGATCGTAATAATGTCTTTCACGCTCATGCAGCTGATGATTCAAATAAGGAAACATGATTACCGCCCTAATGAAGCAATGAATCCGTGAGAGATGGAGACACTTCAGATTACAATAAAAAGACACACTGTTATGAGGGACAGAGACAGCTGTAGCTAATGACCTCATACAGACGCTAATGTTTCGTCTTCTGCTTTGTCTTAGGGTGCTTTCACACTTAGACTTTTATTCCGGAACCTGGCGCGTTTGCCCAGTTAGCGCGGTTCGTTTGGCATATGTGAACAGGGCAATCGCGCTCGGATCCACGCCAAAGCAATCGCTCCGAGACCGCCTGAATGAGGTGGTCTCAGCTCGATTGAAATGAACTCCGGAGCGGATCGATTGTAGTGAGAAAGCGATACGATTCAAGCCCGGCTATATCACAGTGTTTCATGAATATGTAATAGGAATACAGCTATATGAAGAGAGAGTGGGGCGGTAGGTCATTCCAGACATCCCAAGTCTCCCGGACGTTTCGGGAGTCTCCCGCAAATGCACAGAGACTCCCGGATGCCCGCAAATGAGCGATAATCTCCCGGAAATCGCACGTCTCCCTCCCGGTCCTCAAATACGTTGAGATTTCAGATCAGTTCATCCAGACATTCTAATCTGATTCGCGAACTTGTTTGAAGAACCAAATTAGCCAGAGATCAGCTATCAAGATTAAAAGATCCAGGATCTGCCATAATCATCTTAGATCATTTAAGCGAGGTACGAAGAACGGACCCCTGGTCTATAGGAGTACAATGATTATTGAGATTATATCGATTTTAAAAGGAGAAGAGCACATAAAGTGGCACATTAAACAAACTGAATACACTTTTTGGACTATAATTTTAAACTTATTTCATACACCTGTCAGGTTTTTTTTTTCATGCAATTAGCTGTATTACATTCCAAACACAAACACGCATTGACACGCATCTAATAGCACTTGAAACTCCTTTGTAAAAACTCTTTAAATAGAGATCACACTATTATCAGCCTGTTGCGGAGTGTGAAGAGCTTCTCTACATGACTTGGTGTTTGATGGCACAGGTGTTTATAAGGAATAGAGGTCTTACACTGAGCTAATCCCATATTTGAGGCTGCTTCAGTCAAAGTGTAATCACTGCTATTATCTTGTCACATTCTGAGACGTCCTCTCGCCTTCAGAATGTCTGTTACATAAGAGAAGATGATCACTACAGATTTACGAGAATAAGTTTTAAGTTAAACAATGGGTGTTTTGTGTTACGTAAGAGTCTTTTTAAAGTTTAGAGACAGCAGGTTCACTCACCTGATGTCAGGTATTGTGACAGCGCAAATGTCTGTAGTCACTGAATGCGAGGAGCCATTAAAGTAAGGTGGCTTCGCATCTGCTTGAGGGTGTAAACTCTCACTACTGGATGTCAGTTCTACCTAGTTTTAAAGGCACAGTTCATCCTGTCATTATTTACTAAGCCAGTCCAAAAAACCTTCATCCTTTTATTCAGCAGAACACAAAAGAAGCAGCGTCTCAACTGTGCACCTTTCAAACATGCATTCGAAGACCGATTGCATCAGTGCAGAGCGATGAAGGCTGTCTCCATTCAAAAGCATCCTCCAAATGTCCTCTTTGTTTCCCAGGTAATGAAGCAGTGCATTCCAAGAGGAAAATCATAGCCGACATATTGAAGTGTCTTTCCAAAATGAAGTGCTCTTCGAAGGTCCCTTGGGAATGAAGGATTTCAAAGGGCACCACTGATGAACATGATCCTTTGTGCTGGGAAGTTGTTTGGTGTCGCACATTGTGTTCCCTTTAGAAGGGCTCATCCCTATGCCCTAATCCAGGCATCACCAAACCTGGTCCTGGAGGGCTTGTGTTTAGTCAAAGTTTAGCTCCAACCTTAATCAAACACACCAGAACAAGCTGATCAAGAATTTACTAGGCAGGTAGGTTTGAGGCAATTTGGAGGTAAACTCAGCAGGGACACCCATGTAGCAAAGAATTCTGGCCCATATTTGGTATAAAGCTGGCACAGCAGGCATTCATCCGGCACTGGCATACAGCATGTGGGCCAATCATGGAGCAGGTTTGGCAGAGCTGCCACCGTCTTATAGGCGGCACTCAAGACTTGGGCCAGATATCAAATGTAGTATTTGGCCCAGATCCAAAATGTACATGTGGGACATGTAAGTTTGGCCTATCTTGACCCACTTCTGAAGTACATATAAATTATTTTTAAGTAAAGAAAAAATTCTACCAATCAGGTCCCCTTGAGAAAAAGCACACCCATAAAGCAAAATGCGCATTCTTAAACAGCTGATTTGCCATAGTATTCATCAGTGCTCAACAGAAATGACTGTGATTGGCCGTGAAGGTCATCAGTTCACCGCTCTTCACAGATTGAAACACAGATACACGAACACTGGATCGTTTTAAAGTCGTGAAGATCAGTCGATTCACCAAGTGCATCGCTCGTCTGTGTTTTGCACTCAGTAAACATCAGTGAAGTGCGGTGAACTGATGACCTTCACGGCCAATCACAGTCATTTCTGCGGAGCATGTGAACACAATGGCCAATCAGCGCTGTTTAAGAACGCCATCAACAGTGCCATAAATGTTAACAGGAAATAGACATTCTCAATTTCAGTACTGAGATTTTGTATCATGACAGTCTGATATAGTTAAAGAATCAGTTCATTAATTGGAGTTTGATAAACGGCATCTAAAACGTGTGTTTGGGAAAGAAAACGTTAGCTAACTAGTGCCATTTCCCTTAACTCAGCTGAACATGAGGTCTGATATCCCTTTTTATTTTCTCTATTCATTCAGAACGGACCTTTGGTTCACTTGGAAGGTGGTGAAAGTGGAGATATACAGCCAGCTACACAACATTCCTGTGTGACTCTGGTGATACTTCCGGGTTTCTTCCCACCGCAGCCTCGATTTCACTGTTGCGGCAGCCGCGTGAAATCAGACTATTGCATCACCAAATAGTTTACAGTACAACCAATTTACCATTAAATTATTCATTTGTGAATGGAACTTGATTACTATTTGCCATCATATGTATGTACTTGTGTAAAATACAGTACAAGCCTCAGAGCAAATCTCTTTTCATAATTATTTATTTGACCTTTATTGATAGGACAGTGGAGATTTACAGAGGAAAGTCTGGGGATAGGGATAAGGGAAAGGACCTTGAGCTGGGAATCAAACTCAGGTCGCCGCGAGCACCTTTGTGCTATGTGTCAACGTACTAATTTATTTTAAAAATAGAAATTAAAGGCTAAAAGCAGGGTTTATGAGTTAGTGTACTCTCAGTGCCGGTTTGCGGCTGAAAGAGCATCCGCTGCATAAAAACATGCCAGCTTAAAAAATGGTTCATTCCGCTGTGGCAACCCCTGATAAATAAAGGACTAAGCTGAAGAAAATGAGTCAGTGCTAAAAGCAGTTTCTTGTATCGGCTGAAAGAGAGTTTTTGTCTCGCATCAGAGAAAGCACATTGACCCTGACTGATGACATCACCCCATATGATGACATCACCCATTCAACAGCAGCAGGAGGAGTGAAACTGAGACTAATCGTCCTCTTCCTGGTCTACTTTTCACCTCTCCGTCCCTTCGTATATCAGTGTTTCCTCAGCATATCTCTATTCCCGTCTGACCTCACTCCCTCATTCTGTCGTCTTCTCTCATCTCGGCTGTTTTTCCCATCAGCCGGAGGGAGTTTCTCCTGCTCCTCTCATCCGTCTGCAGCTTCTGAGGTGGAGGAAATGTGTCTGTTATCCCAATCAGCACAGCTTCTGTCTGACGCACATTTCTCACAGCATATTCTGTCAGCAGACAGCATACAAACAGGCCATAATTCACACACTTTCACCACTATCCCTTGTGTATGTGATAAATATGATAGCCAATAGCCAATAGTACTGGACGTTGAAGTTGTCAGTAATGGAAATCATCAGTAACACAGTAGTCATGCTTCCTTCCAAATGTGAAGCAAATCTTTTCAAAGTTTGCAAAAGAAAAAAGAAAGAATGAAAAACTCACAAATGCAAATTAGGTTAATTTCTATCGATTTGTTAGAGCAGCTGACTGTAGTATTGGTAACCTAGCAACCAAAAAAATTTAAATGCAAATTGGGTTCGTTTCCATTTAGCTGTTAAAGCAGCTGATTGTAGTATTAGTAACCTAGCAATGAAAAAAAAATGCAAATTACGTGCGTTTCCATCAAGTTGTTAGAGCAGCTGATTGTGGTATTGATAACATAGGAACCAAAAAAATCAAATTAGGTTATTTTTCATTAAGTTGTTAGATTAGCTGATTGTAGTATTGGTAACCTAGCAACCAAAACATTTTAAAAAGCAAATTAGGTTCATTTCCATTAAGTTGTTAGAGCGGCTGACTGTAGTATTGGTAACCTAGCAACCAAAAAAAATTAAAAAGCAAATTAGGTTCATTTCCATTAAGTTGTTAGAGCGGCTGACTGTAGTATTGGTAACCTAGCAACCAAAAAAAATTAAAAAGCAAATTAGGTTCATTTCCATTAAGTTGTTAGAGCAGCTGACTGTAGTATTGGTAACCTAGCAACCAAAAAAAATTAAAAAGCAAATTAGGTTAATTTCCATTAAGTTGTTAGAGCGGCTGACTGTAGTATTGGTAACCTAGCAACCAAAAAAAATTAAAAAGCAAATTAGGTTCATTTCCATTAAGTTGTTAGAGCAGCTGACTGTAGTATTGGTAACCTAGCAACCAAAAAAATTTAAAATGCAAATTAGGTTAATTTCCATTAAGTTGTTAGATTAGCTGATTGTAGTATTGGTAACCTAGCAACCAAAAAAAAAATTAAAATGCAAATTAGGTTCATTTCCATTAAGTTGTTAGAGTGGCTGACTGTAGTATTGGTAACCTAGCAACCAAAAAAAATTTAGAAAGCAAATTAGATTCCTTTCCATTAAGTTGTTAGAGCAGCTGACTGTAGTATTGGTAACCTAGCAACCAAAAAAAATTAAAAAGCAAATTAGGTTCATTTCCATTAAGTTGTAAGAGCAGCTGACTGTAGTATTGGTAACCTAGCAACCAAAAAAAATTTAAAAAGCAAATTAGATTCCTTTCCATTAAGTTGTTAGAGCAGCTGACTGTAGTATTGGTAACCTAGCAACCAAAAACTATTAAAATGCAAATTAGGTTCATTTCCATCAGGATGTAAGAGCAGCTTACTGTAGTATTGGTAACCTAGCAACCAAAAACAATTAAAATGCAAATTAGGTTCATTTCCATCAGGATGTAAGAGCAGCTTATTGTAGTATTGGTAACCTAGCAACCAAAAAAATTAAAATGACTAGATTTTCAGACACTCTGGGAACAGTGTGGTCATGTGGACATTACAACCAAAGTTTTTGCCTTATGACATGTTTTTCTGCTTTCTGATTGGCCAACATGGCTGGTTTCAGTGGTGTAAAGTAACAAATTACAAATATTCAGACTTTTACCTTCTCTTGGGTACATTTTTAGTGCAGTATCGGTACTTTTACTCCACTACTTTCCTTCAACCTGCAGTCACTACAATTTTTTCTTGTCTATGGGGATTAGAAAAATCAGTCCTGAGATTCCCGTCCAATCAAATCACACATAGAAGGTTAATCACATCATAATGAATTACCTCAAGACACGGGTCGATTTATAATGGCAGCAAACTGTTTGGAAGCATTAAAAGTGTCCAAGAAGATCCAAAATCTTTACACACATTAACCCAGAGTCTGTTTAGATGCATTTCACTGATGAGAAGATGATGGATGTTTACTGTATGGTGATTGAAATGGCCTTTAACACCCAGCAGACACAAGACGTCAACATGACGATAGATTGACGTTGTACCTCAACATCATAGGGACATTGCATTTTGTTTGGAAATGAAAATCAGGTTGACGTCAGAACTCAACGTCAGGCTGACGTCCATATCTAACGTTCAAACTAAAATCAACCAAACATCTAATGATGTTACAGCTTGACGTTTTGCGGATGTTCCAAAATGACGTCAATCAGATGTTGGACTTTGGTTCCCATACCTGATGATTAAATGTCAGTTTCTGACTTCAATATGGTTTAAGATGTTGGCTCGACGTTGGATTTTGTTCATTTTCCAACACAATCTAAAATCAAGCAAATATCAAAGTCATTTGACGCCATTATTGGACATCAAAATAACGTTGTCCTTAGACGTTGGCTAGACATTGAATTTTGGTCACCTGATGACCTAAATCTAACTTATGTTAACGTCATATGACCTTGTGTGTCTGCTGGGCAATAACTAAATGCACTACAGAATGTTACGTTTACACACACATGCACAAATTACATGTAAACGCATCAGCTATTTACAGCGCAATACTCAATACTCACTACTCTTGAATTCTTTTAAAAGGGCTACTTTTTACTCATACTTTGAGTAATATTTACAGCAGATACTTTTACTCTACTTGCACTACATATTTAAGCAAGTAATGGTACTTTTACTTAAGTATGATTTTTCAGTACTCTTTCCACCACTGGCTGGTTTACATTAAATGTAGAAGACACGAATGAGGCAAAATCTGCACGTTCACCACAAACAAATCACATATTCAACATCGTTTGCACCATGGGATGGTAATTTGCCTTTGTTTTCATGTTTGCATTGACTTGCATGCAGTTTACTCATGCAAATACTTAATTCTGCTTTGGTGTGAACCCAGCACAAAAGTGTCATTATCGCCCCCTGTTGGTTCGGAGTGCCCTTAACATGCATCACAGTACATTTTTGCGTTTTCATGTGGACAGATTTTAAAAAAAAAATGCAAGCAGGGAAAACTCTGTTAATAAAAAAACCCATGTGTGTGTTTGTGTGTGCCCATAATGTGACAAGAACCAATCAGCTTTATCATTTCTGTAACATTGGACAAGCCATTCTAGATGGATGACAGCATCTCATAACTGCGATCGTTTCTTGGTTTCTCTCTCTCTCTCTCCCTGATCTGTGCATCTTCAGCAGGTTTTGTTCGGTTAATCTCTAATAGAGCTGCTCTCAGTTACTTGTGACCTCCGGCACGCAGTGAGAAATGTGAGCACATTCAGCTTTTACTTTCTGAAATGCCTCTCGCTCTTCGGTTGATGCCGGGTCAGTGTGAAGCTGCGAAATGACATTTGATAAGGTCTGACTTACCTGAAAGAGACCCATTATCATCACACACGGCTATTATAATGACTGCACATTCTCCGACCTTAAACCTGAGCCTGCAACGAGACTTTAAAAGACACTTTGTATGTGCATTTACAGTATAAGACACTTTTTCTAACTTTTAAGACATTTGTGGAGTTAAATTACCCTGCTGGGTGAAAGATTTGTAAAATAAATGTAATAAATAAAACTATTAAATGGAATTTCTAATGTTTTTAATGGTTGTAATGGAAATTATACAGATTTTTTTAATGGTAGTCAGTATGTCTCCAAAGTGAAAGATCCAGAAGGGCATCCTGCTGATTTGATTCAGAACGGCACTTTTTTGTCAGACGGCTCACTGGTTTGACTTTCATTCACCGTCATTCATTTTAAAAAGCACCCGCTCCATTTTATTTGTATATGTTTTACGCATAAACTCTACACGTCACGTTTGATGTGGTCATTTCACAGTAGAAATACACACAGGGTCGAAGACTCGTTCTCGCCACCTACAGTGCAATTCGCTCAGGTGTACATCTGCGCTAAAATATCAAGGTGAAAGTCATCATAGCATGCGTAGAATAGACCCAGCTTCCAACCCAACCTTGAGAATAGATTAACGGCGATTTTTTATTTTTTACATCTGATAAGAGTCTCGTGTTAATGCAGCACGTTAACGCCGATAACGGCCCACCACTAATATGTATGTTTCAATGTAATTAATTATACGCACTTTAAACGCAGCAAGTAATATTTGAATGATGTTTGCACATGCATTATAATTTTGGCTCGAGGCAAGGGTGCCTGGAGGGGGGGGGGGGGGGGGGGGGGTGAAATTGGACAAAATTGGGAGGGGGGGGCGGGGCGTGTGTGCTAAATGTTTGAAAACCCCTGTAGTATAGAATAGAATAGTGTTGTTGAACCATACTAAAGTACAGGAAATAAATGTTTGTGGTAGTTCTACACGTGCTATTGAAAGACAACTATAGTGATATAAATAAAAAAAAACACAATACACCACAGTTTACTGTAGTAAAAACAAAAGTATACTACAATATTTATTAGTTTATCAGTTCACTATAGTTACTGTATATATATATATATATATATATATATATATCAGGGACCGACGTGCGGTCAGGGAAGGCAGGGTCGTCATGAGATGCATACTAATAATAAAATCCATATTTGTCCGCTGATCTGGGCTATAGATGCAATTTCTCTATGATACAAATGATTTCAATCATTTTTTTATGATCAAAATCTTTGTGTTTTGCGTTTTTCCTGTTCAATTACAGTGTAGAAAACGAGGTGACGCAACCCGAGCTGGGCCTCACATCAGATTGCGCATGCCCTCCCCTTTTGCTCACTCCGTGTGTGCTGCCAATGTAAAGCTTTATTAAAAATTTTTTGTACATTCTAGACATTTGTATTATATGTCCTCACTTTCCATATAATATGTAATTTATTCCACGTATGTCTATCACTTATTTAGTGTTAAAATCTGACATAAAGCCGCACTGAAAAGACATGAGGCAGGCAGTATCTCGCCGCAATGAAGAGGGCTCACCTGAGCTCACGGTTATTCATGTTCAGTAGTTGCTCTTCTTCTATGCAGTAAAGTTCAATAGGAGTCTTTTTTGCTCTGACTGACTGCACAAATATATCATATCAGCTCAAACATTTCTCAAAAATGGACTTTCAATCAAAACGTGAATAAATTATGAACGACCAATAATGAACCCTGCTGAAAAATCCATCTTAAACCAGCCTAAGCTGGTTGGCTGGTTTTAGCTGGTCGACCAGCCTGGTTTTAGAGGGGTTTTGGCCATTTCCAGGCTAGTTTCCAGCCATTTCCAGCCTGGTCTTAGCTGGTCAGGCTGGGAGTTGACCAGCTAAAACCAGCTTGACCAACCAAAACCAGCTATGTCCAGCTTAAACCAGGCTGGTTGACCAGCTAAAACCAGCCAACCAACTTAGGCTGGTTTAAGCTGGATTTTTCAGCAGGGAAGCTAAAGGACTTGCTAAAGGACAGAAGATAACGCGATCATTTCAAAGTAATTCAAGTCATGTCAAGACTTCATTTACAAGTAACGTTACTGTAAAGGTAAGACCAGTGTGTGAATCCTGTGAGCGTGTGTGTGAAGGAGAGAGAGAGAGAGAGAGAGAGAGAGAGAGAGAGAGAGAGAAAGAGAGAGTGTGCGCATCGTCGTGTGTGTGGTGCTGTTTGTTTGTGTGTGTGAATGAGAGAGAGCGCTTCTTATGTGTAGTCGCTTGTTATAGTTGTCTGTAGCTCACAGCTGGGTGTTTTTGGGAGGCATATTTATTCGCTATATATTTTAAATTCTTCCTTGGCCCATTATGTACCTGCCATGTGTGTAGAAACAATGCTGATCTGATATATGAAACACAATCAGTAGTTGGGTGGATTTGTTTGTCCATACTCCAAAACTCCAATACATGAACAGAAGACAGCACGAGCATTCATAACAAATAAACTAATGTAAATATTATCCCGCTTGCTTTTTGAGCACTGGCAAGTTCTTACACCCCTATGATTGGTCATTGTCTTCACCTGCTCAACAGAAAGGGCTGCGATTAGAAACGAAAGCGGCCCATGAGTGACGCGGGAAAAACAGCCACGGGTCAAGGCCGTCACACACCTGATGCGCCGCTCAGCGCCGTGACACGGCTCGCACATGACAGTTAAAAGTATCGCACACCAGACGCGCACATTTGCAGGCTATTTAAAACGAAACTAATCAGATGGCGCTCTGTGGCGCGGCAGAATTATGAACAGTGTCCTGAGTCGTGGCTGGGCGCCGTGGACAGCCGCCGACTTGCGGCGCTGATGTGTGTACTCTAATTGAAACCTATTTTTAGAATTCTGAAATGCGTGGCGCTGCGCGGCGCTTCTGGCGTGCGACCTGCTATACGCGGTTATCAGGTAATCCGTAATAGAATAAATACAATACAATAAACTCGCACCACAGGCACGCTTGTGTCTGGATCCATAAGTATCGCTTTAACAGCCGAGAGGAGAGGAGAGGAAACTTTACTTCACGATCATGCCAATGGGTCAAATGCTCAAAGTTTGTGTGTGTGTGTGTGTGTGTGTGTGTGTTTGTGGGAGAGAGAGAGAGAGAGAGAGAGAGAGGCAGTGTTAGTGAAAGATTTGCTTTTTAAGTAGTAGGAGTGTTTTATTTACTCACCCTCGCCTCCTTCGCCATAGTATTCTACCGCGACATCGCGCATAGGGGATAAATGACGTCAGTGCATAAGAACCGGTTATGATCTATTACTGAACCAATATCGAATTGTCCCCATCTGCATCGCGGTGCACTGAAGAAACGATTAATTTTGACACCCCTAATATATATATATATTGTTATACTACAGTATGCTTTACAGTAGCATTCATTAACAGCGTTGTAAACTAATATATCCAGTAAAATACACTTTATGATTTGAAAACAGTGTAGTATTTGCTATAAATTACTGTAGTATTTTTTACACTTGGGAACTTTAGTGATGTTTCTATCACTTTTTTCAAGCAGGGACACCAGACTTAAATTCGGTTTTAAAATGTACAACAAGTCCTCATCACACACACCTCTAAAATTGTACACCATATATCATCATATTCTCCTCTCCGTGTCGACCTGCAGCGATGTGTGTGTATATGTAAGCATCCCCTGATGATAGAACTAGATCTTTTTAAACTGGGCGAGTGCGTCACACACACTGCGGGACAGGTTGTCCCACGGCCCGCCCCAGATTAGACCCGAGCTGCCGGCAGTGCTAAAGTTAGCGCTGTAATTAGCACACCGGCTAATTAGCCCAGAGACATGAAGAGCTCTCATACTTTTTCCAGATATCAGCGCACACACTTGATGACAGATATGAGGGGCAGCAGGAGCCACTGAAACACTTGTGTTCTTGACAGTAATGCAGTACATTGTCAGTTCATCAGTATCAGTGTTCAGCAGGCGGTGGCGCAGTGGGTAGCATTGCCACATTGACATTTCTGTGTGGAGTTTGCATGTTCTCCTTGTGTTGACGTGGGTTTCCTCCGAGTGCTCCAGTTTCCAGTGGTGGTTCTAAACCAAAGTAACTGAGGGGGCCGGGCAGGGGCCACTCATACTTTTAGGGGGCACACTTTAACACATCACAAACTACTTAAACAATCATTCGAAGTCATTTTTTAGTCATCACTCTGCAATCTTCATAAACATTCATTTTCTTTTTGGCTTAGTCCCTTTATTAATCTGGGGTCGCCACAGCGGAATGAACCACCAACTTATCCGGCATATGTTTTACACAGCGGATGCCCTTCCAGCTGCAACCCATCACTGGGAAACACCCATACACAGTGGACAATTTAGCTTACCCAATTAAACGTTGTTGTAACCTTTATAATCCCACTGTCAAATTATTAGATATATTTCGAGCTTAACTGATACTTGAGTTTAAGTATGTTTCTCTCTATGGTAACTGAAATGTCCAAGTTCCCACATGCTCTCTTAATGGTGTCACTCAGGCGAAACATTTGCAGCAGATGAAGGAAAGAGAATGAACGAATCTCAAAACACGAGCCCCAGGAAATGTGCGCGATGGTAATCAAGACCACAGCCAAAGAATGCAGAGTGAAAAAAAAAAATCAAACAATTACGACTCTGTTGGTCAGTAGGAAACTGACTCAGGTGCAATCAGCCCTCATTCACACATTAAATAGAGCTCTTTGTGGGTTCACACACACAGTATCTCTCGGCATCAGAGTATCAAGTGAATGAATGCACCTCGCACATTCTCTCTGAATCATTGTAGGTTACATATGAAAGAGCACAATGGGAACACACCGAGGCATCGGGTAACACATTGCTTGCTAATATGCAAAACAGGGCCTACAAGACAACTGGATTGGATACTGAGGATTGGATTCAAAAGCTGGAGTAAAAACAATCAGTTCTGCACTGCAAAAAATGCTTTCCTTACTTGTTTCTAGTCTAAATATCTAAAAATTCTTATATTAAGAAACATTTTCTTGGCAAGCAAAACATAATGTCTTGTTTTCAGAAATAATATGCCAAATTGAAGTGAGTTTTACCTTAAAACAAGCAAAATAATCTGCCAATGGGGTAAGCAAAATAATCTTATGTCAAAAGGAAAAATAAGATTATTTTGCTGACCCCATTGGCAGATTATGGGCAATCCCCCGGTTTCACAAACAAGGTTTAAGGCTAGTCAAGATTAAATTGCATGTTTGAACTGTCTCAGATCAAAATAACTTGCAATGAGATGTCTTAAAATACATCAGTGTCATTTTTTTCTCCAGGTGCACACCAGTAATATGTTTTTCTAAGGCCATTTATATAAATTTGGCTTAAATAGCCTAATTTAACTGAGGCCTAGTCCTGGCTTAATCTAAGCCCTGTTTGTGAAACTGGGCCAATATGTTTTGCTTGTCTAGAAAATGCTTCTTGATTTGAGAATTGTTAGATATTTTTACTAGAAACAAGACAAAAAATCGAAGTAAGAAAAGCTTTTTTTGCAGTGTGCTTATGCATATCAATCATGAAACTTTCGTCCAAAAATCACAACCAACTTGATTTTTGAGTTTTAACTATAGGGATGGGTATTTTTAAGGTTTTAACGGTATTACTACTTTTATCGATACCACTCATCGGTTTGGTACTTTATCGGTTCTCTTATTGGTACTTTTTAAATGTTTTTTTCATTTAAAAAAAAAAAAAATTAAACAGAATTAACAAAACTTTGTTTATTTATTTTGTTTTTAATGTAAAATAAAATGAAACCAATAATTGTAAAACAAATAAATAATTTTTTCCTGTAAAAGAATGTACAATAGTTTGAAGGAAAATGACTTTTATCCATTCTTCTGGAGACAAATCAACATGTTCGACTTTTCTGGCAGAAGTCAGGATCTTTCTTGGTTTATTGTGCTCCCTGCAGTTAAAAATACCCTTTATGAGCTGCAAAATGATGCAGTATGAGATAATGTTTATGAATTTTCATTAACGCATTCACATAAGTGAAGTTTATTTATAAACTAATTTCGAGAGGATCACGTGCTTATGATTGCTAGTGGCTGGACCCACATTATCCAAACCACCATGCACCAATCAGATGATCCCTAAGTTACTATAAATACCCCGGGTTTCATATCACCGCTATCTACGCTTTGAAGAATCCCCCCTTCCACCCCTACTCCTCCTCTCTTTTAGATGGGTGACACGGTGGCCCAGCGCTTAGCGCTGTTGCCTCACAGCAAGAATGTCAATAATTCTAGGCTTTACCAAACCAGCGGGCATTTTCTGTGCGGAGTTTGCATGTTCTCCCCGTGCTCACGTGGGTTTTCCCCGGGTCCTCTGGTTTCCTCCCACCGATTAAAAACATGCAACCTAAGTTATTGATTAATCAACACTATAGACTTGCTCTCTACCTAGTACATATCTCGTTAAAGAGAACTACTATCTGCTCTTCAATCACTACGATGGGGGAGTTCTCGAGATCTACCTGAGCTCGATCTCCCCTCTCGCCTTGCAACGGGAGGGAGCCCCAGGCTCGAGGATCTCATGAGCTCAGGGCTCTCTCCCGGGACAGCATGCCAAACAAGCTTTATAATCAATCATCAGCTAAGTGTGAACTCTTGAAATGAGTTAACAGTGTTTTAGGAGTTAACGGTGTTTTTAATACAGTTTTGGAGCATCTTGCAATGTAAAAATAAGCAGTTTTTTTTTTTATAATTTCTTAATAAGCATAGTTTATTATTAGGCTATTTATAGGCTATAATTGTAAATACAGCTGATGTAAAAGCATTTTTAATGTTTGAGATTTATTTAGGCTACTGCAGAAAAATACTGTTTTCATTGTAACCGAATGTGTGTTCATTTAACTATTAATGTTATACTAATTTAGCTGATTTACTGCTGGCATAACGATGTGGGTGATGTTACGTTACCGTTAGTAGCTAAGCAGTCAAAAACCTTTCATTATTTTTCATTGCACTTTTAAAAGATACTTTCACTTAGTCAGATTGCTTGCGTTTCCGCTTATACAAGAAAACAACTTGTTGCGTTTGTTGCAACAGGCATTGTCGCTGTCCACTTGGGAAATACAACCCGTTTGGTTCACTCCATAAGCTTACGAGCTGTGTGTGCGTGTGAGTCTGTGTCGCGAGCTATGTGAGTGCGCTCACAGCTGAGAACTGTGAAGGCTTTTATACTTGACGCGCTCAAGTATAAGTTTGACGCGCCGGAAACACGAGCATTCCTCATGTGAGATTGCCAACTGTGCAGACGAATATCAAATATGGCAAATTAGAAAAGGTTGGCCAGTTAAATTATGCTACTGTAAATAGGGTTTATTCAGCAAGAATTATCTAGTAGCGATAGCAGAACCCTTAACGTCAGAGCTTATCGATACTTCGGTCTTTTATAATTTAGAACCGATACCGATAAGTTTCGGTACTCATCTCTAGTTTTAACAATCAATTCATTCATGTACTGTACATGATTGGCAGTTCTTAAAATTGTCTTTCCAAAAACAATGGGAACCACCAATTTGGGCCATTTATGACTTTTAATACAGAACTTATACAGATATGCAAATCAGACCCCTTAGTTTTTCTCGATTCCGCGATTGCTGAATCCAACACAAAATCAACAAAAAGTCAAATATTTTGGCGATCCTGCAAAATTCTTAATTAAACGCAAAATAATCGGTAAAAATTTAAATAATCTTATAAAACATCAAATTCCAAACCATATAATCAAATTAGATTTATTTCATTTGCAGTGAATTGTTTTACAGGACTTATAGATGTTGCATACGCAGCGCACGTGATGTATTGGAGCAGGGGTGCTCAATCCTGTTCCTGGAGATCTACCTTACTGCAGATTTCTGTTGCAACCCATATCAAACACACCTGCCTGTAATTATCAAGTGCTGTTCAGGTCCTAATTAATTGGTTCAGGTGTGTTTGATCAGGGTTGGAGCTGAACTATGCAGGAAGGTAGATCTCCAGGAACAGGATTGAGCACCCCTGTATTGGAGTGTCTCTCGAAAAATGATGCCTCACCTGCTCCCACACAATCATTACATTACATGGAATGGGGGGGGGGGGGGGGTATATCTCAAAGATGAGATATAGACATCTTGTGGCGCGAATTGGACTTTTTGTGCGTTTGACGTGCTTCAGACTGCAAAAGAAAGTTGGAGCAAATGGAGCAACGGAACAGACAGGTGGAGATGAGATTGGTTCAAGGATGATTGCTGCTGGACGTGACCGAATTAAAGGACATTATTTGTGCTTTACATGAATGGCTGGTATTCTGATGTGCGTCATATCGAGAAATGATTTCGTTTAATTCTTTCCCTGCAGTTAACGAGAGAAAACGCTTCCCTGCCATTGACGAGTTTTACGGCAATCCGTGTATTACGGTAGGGGAAGCCCTAACGCATGTCCTATGTGTGACATGATGTCAGATGTTCAAGGGACTGAAATCTGAGACAAAGTAAAATTGTGGATAAAAATAAGTGCTTTTATTTAGCCTGTAGCCTACTATAGCTTCCCTCCCTCCAGGACATCTATGGAGGTGCATGAGGAAAGCCAAGAGAATCATCAGCGACTCCAGCCACCCAAGCCATAGACTTTTCTCTCTGCTACCCTCAGGCAGAAGGTTCCGCAGCATCCGGTCACGCACCAGCCGACTGAAGGAAAGTTTCTTCCCTCAGACTATCAGGCTGATGAACACTTAACACACCCCACACAAACTCTTCCATACCCCGCACTGCACACCATCAAGATGTAGCATGCACTGCACTTTAACAAATCCATACTTAAAACAATACTGCCTACAACTATGTGTACACCTATTCATCGTACGTATCACTGTCAACATTGCCAATTTTACATTGTCTCGTTTTTTTGTGAGTATGTTGTTGTATATTGCACTGTCTGTATATTGCACTGTCTGGAGCCAGCACCTAAGCTTTTCACTCATCATAGCACATGTGCTGCTGATAATGTGACAATAAAAGTGATTTGATTTTGATTTGATTTATATAATAGTTTAGATTTTTTGCATATAATGCTCCATTACTTAAAATTTCTTAAATTTTTTAATATTTATAGTTTATAGTAAAATGAGCGCTAGCTTGTTTGGTTGTGATCATTATGCAAGGATCATATTGCATATTCGGTTTATTCATCAGTAGCCTATAGATTCGTTAATAATGTATTTTATAAATGGATTGTTTATAAGGACTAAAATATTAATATATAATACATTAATTAATACATTAAGACATTGAAGTCAGGTATGACAACAAATCACATCCACGTAGTGAAACACTGTTGTGCGGTATCGGTGCACGGTATCGGCATTTCATGTTCGAAACGAAATGAGTATTTTAACCAAGTATCGACCCAATACTGCTATCGGTGCATCCCTAGTTTTCGTCACACTGTGTTAATGTGCATTTTAAAGTATTATATGAGAAACGAGTGATAAAGATGACGAATTTGGGAAAAATAAAATCCCTTTCTTGAGGTTTTGTGCAAAAGGGTTTGTGTGATAAAATCTGAATCAATTCTGAAGTAGCACACATTACACCCACATTGGCTGTCTCCATTATGCTTGCCTTGTTTACTGTTGGTTGCTAGATTACCAATGCTAAAGCCGTCCCTCTAACAACTTGATAGAAACGCACCTAATTCTCATTTAGGTTTTTTTTTCACAAATTTGGAAAAGATTTGCATCACATTCGGATGGAAAGCGCGCTATAGTTGCTCATTCCTCACTTTTCCGCAGACACATACCTGGTTGTGAATAGATGTGGCAGCAACAGATGGAGCTCCATAAATCACATGAACAAAGATGAGTGTGTGGCCTATAAAGAGAGCAGCGAAGCAGAGACCAGTCTCTGGTCTGGTCGCTAGATCACCCAGGAGGAGCCAGACCTCTAAAAGAACCTACAGGGGATTTATTTGTGTTCAGTTGGTTGAATCTAGACTGGACGAGACTGCTTTGGATGTTGTTTGTGTATGTGCACAAATCGGCCTGTGCATAGGATAGTTTGAGCAAATGTGTAAGTGTGTCAGTACAGATCTGTGAAGCCCAAATGGTTATCATTTGAATATTTCTAAGCAAGCAATAGCCAAAAGAAACAGTTGCATTGAACACTGGAGGCAGATTTTATACTGCTCTTAAAAGTTAACATCAGGGGTGCGTTTCCAAAAATCATGTTTAGCCAACTAAAGTTGCAAGTTCCGTCGTTACAAAGATAGTTTGTTGATTTGCCGTTTCCCAAATCCATTGTTCCAACTAACATTCGCAAACTGCGTCGCAAACTTGTACACTTGCAACTAAACCTCTGTAGCTGTAGTTAGAAGCATAGTTCCTGGCTGTGTTCTATTCCCACTTATCCCCCCTATGCTCTATACGTTTAGAACATTCTAACATTTAAACTTGGAATTATTAAAAATAAAAAAGCATTAAGGTCATCTCTCTTACATGTAATTTACTTTCAAAGTATTTTTACAGTTCAGTTTTAGCGATCTTCATGTTTACAATGGCACTCCCTTCGCTGTGCACTTTGAAAACATTGATGTCATTTTGAACACAGCCGTGGCTCATGACGAAAGCTATCCGCTTGTTAAGTCGTGACGTAACGGTGACGTATGGAATATTGTTTTCTACTCATTTAAATTAAGAAAATATTCGTTTATGACCACTTTTTGGTCATATCACACATTAAAGTGAATTTTATATAGAATCATGGTGTACACATCAGTCTCTGAACTTGCTGCATCACAAATACCAAAATGTTGACAATTTATAAAAAATTGATCACTTTCTGGCCTTCGGATATTAGGCATGGATAGATATATATATATATATTACAGCGCTTTGTAAACGTTTATTATTATCATTTGATGAGTCTCCCCATACAGTTTGATATAGTGCTTGGACCCGGAAGCCGCTTCGCGTGACGTTGCACTTAACAAGCGGATAGGTGAACTATTATTTAAAAGCGGAATTTACGTTGCGTCTCCAAAGTTTCTGAAAAAAAAAAACACAGCATACGTTAATGCTTTTAATTTATAGTAGGTTATTTATTAAGTATCTGTACTGTATATGACACAGCCTGCTGGTTAGAGCATTTCTGCAGTGGTGTGCATGTGTCAAACTGTAAAAGTAGACTTTTCGGAAAAAAAAAAGAAAAATAAATAAACAAGATCCTACTTAATAATAACAATAACAACAATAATCATAATAATAATCATCATCATTAATATTATTAATAAAGTAGGATTTGTTTTCATTTCTTAATAAATCGCCTCATTATTCATTTATTTATATGATTGATATATGATATTAGAATACGTGTTAGCTTTTGCAAGTGATTTCATGTTAATTTAGAATAGAATATGACATATTCTCAGTAATATTTGTAAAGGTATCACAGGCCCTATATGTGCCATTAAAATATGTCAATTAACATGGAAAGCGAGTGCATGTTTTTACCAAAACTAATATTTGATTTTATTTTAAATGTGTGTTTGTGTAAAACAATATAATATGCAGAAAGAAATGATGGGGTTGTTCTCTAAAGAAGTAGTTACTCCACCCCGTTTAGAGCATCATTATGGGCGTTTTACATTATAACTAACGTGGTTCAAGCGATGGATCTGCAACAGAGAAACTACGGGTTTTAGGAAACACTCGTCACTACATTGTTCTTTTCCCAAACGATGCATCGTACTTTGATAGTTCAGCCGCGAGTTACGTCGTTGTTTGGGAAACGCACCCCAGATTGATTGTTGCCACGACTATGATGTTGTGTTACTGCTAAAATAGCAACTTTATTTTAAATAGTAATCTCTTGTAACACTTACATTCACTAATACCTTTAATCAAATACATCCTTAAGTTCAATTAAAAGTGTTAATGAATGTACTAACTCCAAACTGTAAGGAATGTATGTGCAAATGTTTAAATTTCTTTCAAACCTTTGCTGGGCTCAGCGTGAGGTTCAGTTATAGGGCAGATCTGATCTGATCATGGCTGTATTTAATGCTGCTGTCCATTAGCCGGGGGACTTTCCAACCTCAGCTCAACCAAAGCACCATTCTGTGTTTCCTTTATGTGTCTGGTCACGCTTTGCTGTGGTGTAGAGTCCGCTCATCAGCGTGACCCGAACACCGCGCTCAGCAGAGAGGCATGCTCTCTTCAGGGTGAGTTTGTTCCTTCTCAAGCCCAGATTTAGAGTCAGAGTTTCAGCCTCCACTCACACAATGCCGGCTTTCACCATCTGACTTCACGCATGACCGCAACATCTCAATGACGCCTTCGGCAGGATAATCTACAACCTCACACACACATACGCACACAGCCTTATGGTGGAATGACATTCACACACATTCATGCAAACACAGAAGCAGCATTCAAATGAATTAATATAAAGATCTGTCGTTTGTAACTCTAGCTCACTGCTGCCTCCGTTTGGCTCTCGGTGGAACTGCTTATTGATAAACTTAAAGATGCCTATTTTGTTGGGTAGTTTTGATGCATAATTGGTTTTACTGCAAGTATGCTTTCTAAATGACACTTCATATGTGCACTTTATTGATATAAGAGGGAATCAATTAATCTTTAGATACCAAAATATTATAGAACTTTGATGATGGACTATAGATTTATGTATTTCAGTTTAGATTACGCCAAATATCTAAAAAAAAAAATGCACATTTCTAAGCACTTCACAGTACCTTTAAAAGATCTACTGGGAACTCAGAATTTCACACTTCTGAGTACAAACACAATAAACCATTAGGCCAGCAGTCTACACTCTCAGAAATAAAGGTACGTGAGCTGTCACTGGGGCGGTACCTTTTCAAAAGGTACACATTTGTGCCTAAAAGGTCCATCTTAATACCTCAAGGGTACATATTAGTACCTAAAAAGTACAAAAGTGTTCCTCTTAAAACTTTTACACTGCAAAAAATGATTTTCTCACTAAGATTTTTTTTATCTTGTTTCTATTCCAAATATCTAAAATTCTTAAATCAAGAAGAATTTTCTAGGCAAGCAAAACATATTGTCTTGTTTTCAGAAATAATATGCCAAAATTAAGTGAGATTTTCCTTAAAACAAGCAAAATAATCTGCCAATGGGGTCAGCAAAATAATCTTGTTTTTCTTTTTGATGAAGATTATTTTGCTGACCCCATTGGCAGATTATTTTGCTTGTTTTAAGGAAAATCTCACTTATTTTTGGCATATTATTTCAGAAAACAAGTCAATATGTTTTGCTTGCCAAGAAAATTCTTCTTGATTTAAGAATTTTAGATATTTGGACTAGAAACAAGACAAAAGTCCAAGTAAGAAAACATTTTTTTGCAGTGCAGGTACTAATATATAGTATTGAGTTACCAATATGGACCCTTTAGGCAAAAATGTGTACCTTTTGAAAAAGTACCACCCCAGTGACAGCTCGCATACCTTCATTTCTAGCCTAGAGCGCAATCTGCTGTCAAAAAACTAGCCTAGAGCGCCATCTGCAGTTAAAAACTAGCCTAAAGCGACATCTGCTTTTAAAAACTAGCCTAGAGCGCCATCTGTTGTTAAAACCTAGCCTGGAGCGCCATCTGTTGTTAAAAACTAGCCTAGAGCGACAACTGCTGTTAAAAACTAGCCTAGAGCGCCATCTGCTGTTAAAAACTAGCCTAGAGTGCCATCTGCTGTTAAAAACTAGCCTAGAGCGACATCTGCTGTTAAAAACTAGCCTAGAATGCCATCTGCTGTTAAAAACTAGCCTAGAGCGACATCTGCAGTTAAAAACTAGCTTAGAGCGACATCTGCTGTTAAAAACTAGCCTAGAGTGCCATCTGCTGTTAAAAACTAGCCTAGAGCGACATCTGCTGTTAAAAACTAGCTTAGAGCGCCATCTGCTGTTAAAAACTAGCTTAGAGCGCCATTTGCAGTTAAAAACTAGCCTAGAGCGACATCTGCTTTTAAAAACTAGCCTAGAGCGCCATCTGCAGTTAAAAACTTGCCTAGAGTGCCATCTGCTGTTAAAAACTAGCCTAAAGCGACATCTGCTTTTAAAAACTAGCCTAGAGCGCCATCTGTTGTTAAAACCTAGCCTAGAGTGCCATCTGCTGTTAAAAACTAGCCTAGAGTGCAATTTCCTGTTAAAAACTAGCCTAGAGTGCCATCTGCTGTTAAAAACTAGCCTAGAGCGACATCTGCTTTTAAAAACTAGCCTAGAGCGCCATCTGTTGTTAAAACCTAGCCTAGAGTGCCATCTGCAGTTAAAAACTAGCCTAGAGCGACATCTGCTTTTAAAAACTAGCCTAGAGCGCCATCTGTTGTTAAAAACTAGCCTAGAGTGCCATCTGCTGTTAAAAACTAGCCTAGAATGCAATTTCCTGTTAAAAACTAGCCTAGAGCGCCATCTGCTGTTAAAAGCTAGCCTAGAGCGACATCTGCTTTTAAAAACTAGCCTAGAGCGCCATCTGTTGTTAAAAACTAGCCTAGAGTGCCATCTGCTGTTAAAAACTAGCCTAGAGCGCCATCTGTTGTTAAAAACTAGCCTATAATGCAATTTCCTGTTAAAAACTAGCCTAGAGCGCCATCTGCTGTTAAAAACTAGCCTAGAGCGACATCTGCTTTTAAAAACCAGCCTGGAGCGCCATCTGTTGTTAAAAACTAGCCTAGAGTGCCATCTGCTGTTAAAAACTAGCCTAGAGTGCAATTTCCTGTTAAAAACTAGCCTAGAGCACCATCTGCTGTTAAAAACTAGCCTAGAGCGACATCTGCTTTTAAAAACTAGCCTAGAGCGCCATCTGTTGTTAAAAACTAGCCTAGAGTGCCATCTGCTGTTAAAAACTAGCCTAGAGCGACATCTGCTTTTAAAAACTAGCCTAGAGTGCAATTTCCTGTTAAAAACTAGCCTAGAGCGACATCTGCTTTTAAAAACTAGCCTAGAATGCAATTTCCTGTTAAAAACTAGCCTAGAGCGCCATCTGCTGTTAAAAACTAGCCTAGAGCGACATCTGCTTTTAAAAACTAGCCTAGAGCGCCATCTGTTGTTAAAAACTAGCCTAGAGTGCCATCTGCTGTTAAAAAGCCTATAATGCAATTTCCTGTTAAAAACTAGCCTGGAGCGCCATCTGTTGTTAAAAACTAGCCTAGACCAACAACTGCTGTTAAAAACTAGCCTAGAGCGCCATCTGCTTTTAAAAACTAGCCTAGAGCGCCATCTGCTGTTAAAAACTAGCCTAGAGTGCCATCTGCTGTTAAAAACTAGCCTAGAGCGACATCTGCTGTTAAAAACTAGCCTAGAATGCCATCTGCTTTTAAAAACTAGCCTAGAGCGCCATCTGTTGTTAAAACCTAGCCTAGAGTGCCATCTGCTGTTAAAAACTAGCCTAGAGTGCAATTTCCTGTAAAAAACTAGCCTAGAGCACCATCTGCTGTTAAAAACTAGCCTAGAGCGACATCTGCTTTTAAAAACTAGCCTAGAGCGCCATCTGTTGTTAAAAACTAGCCTAGAGTGCCATCTGCTGTTAAAAACTAGCCTAGAGCGACATCTGCTTTTAAAAACTAGCCTAGAGTGCAATTTCCTGTTAAAAACTAGCCTAGAGCGACATCTGCTTTTAAAAACTAGCCTAGAGTGCAATTTCCTGTTAAAAACTAGCCTAGAGTGACATCTCCTAACAGCCTAAAGCAGCATCCACTTATAAAAATTAGCCTAGAGCGTAATTTCTTGGTAAAAACTAGCCTAGAGTGCCGTCTGCCATTAAAACACTAGCCTAGAGCGTCATCTACTGTTAAAAACTAGCCTAGAGCGCCATCTGTTGTTAAAAACTTGCATAGAGCACCGTCTGCAGTTAAAAACTAGCCTAGAGCGACATCTGCTTTTGAAAACTAGCCTAGAGCGCCATCTGCTTTTAAAAACTAGCCTAGAGTGCCATCTGCTGTTAAAAACTAGCATAGAGCGACATCTGCTTTTGAAAACTAGCCTAGAGCGCCATCTGCTTTTAAAAACTAGCCTAGAGTGCCATCTGCTGTTAAAAACTAGCCTAGAGCGACATCTGCTTTTGAAAACTAGCCTAGAGCGCCATCTGCTTTTAAAAACTAGCCTAGAGTGCCATCTGCTGTTAAAAACTAGCATAGAGTGCAATTTCCTGTTAAAAACTAGCCTAGAGTGACATCTCCTAACAGCCTAGAGCGACATTTGCTTTTAAAAATTAGCCTAGAGCGCCATTTCTTGGTAAAAAACTAGCCTAGAGTGCTGTCTGTTATTAAAACACTAGCCTAGAGCGCCATCTACTGTTAAAATTAGCCTAGAACGCCATCTACTGTTAAAAACTAGCATAGAGTGCTGTACGTCTCCGGTTAAAAACTAAGCTCAGAATTGATTCAAGAGAGAATAGTGACTCATTTTGAATCGTTTTCTCAGAATTGCTTTCTTAAATCTTTTTGCCACAGCTCTAACAGCTATATTATGATGAGTACAGGTATAATCAGTTCACGTCAAGACAATAACACTTCATCTCTGGGCTGTTTTTGCAGCTATCTTTCTTTTCTCACTAACATAAATGTCTAGATAATGCCTGCGCTGCATTTGTACATTCCTGAGTGAAACAACACCGCCACCGTCAACAATACTTATTTGTGTCCAAACAGACATGAAAGCGAGAAGGTCTGTGGTTCTTCTAGAAGAATAATGACAGCAACAGGGCTATTTCATCTGCATAACTCTGGGTTTGATCAGATGCCAGGGAACAGTATGTCCTTAATGCTAACACTGTGTCCTAAACTGGAGATTTAAAGGGCACCTATTATGGAAAAATCACTTTTATATGGGGTTTAAACACAGTTGTGTGGCAGCAGTGTGTGAATATAACCAGCTTCCGATGGTCAAAATGTATACATCTTATTTGTTATAATCAGACTTGATAAAAACAGTCTGCAGGAACACTTTGATTGACATTCTCCCTTTGTACGTGTCATCAGAGGGGGAAAGCCCCGCCCACTAGTGACCATCTCTCCCTCATTAGCATAGGACGCTAGTCTTGTTTTTGAAGCAGCCACTATGCTGACAAACAGGCATTTGGAGCTCCGCCCTCTTCTGAAAAGAGTACTTTGAATTTAAAGCGACAGTCACCAGAATGGCACAATTAGGATCAAATGACCAACATATATTGTATCAAACTTCTAAAAATGTCAATGTAAATCTTAAGACTTCTGAAATTGTTGCAAATTTCTTAAAAATAAAAGACCTGAAGAATCACATGTACATCAGTATTGACAGCCTCTGTTGTGAAGCTCTAAATTGAGCTCAGGTACATTCTGTTTCCACTGATCATTCTTGAGATGCTTCAGCAGCTTCATTGGAGGTCACCTGTGGTCAATTCAGTTGATTGGACATGATTTGAAAAGGCATACACCTGTCTATATAAGGGCCCAGGGTTGACAGTGCATGTCAAAGCACAAACCAAGCAAGAAGACAAAGGAATTGTCTGTAGACCTCCGAGACAGGATTGTCTTGAGCCACAAGGCTGGGGAAGGTTACAGAAACATTTCTGCTGCTCTGAAAGTTCTAATGAGCACAGCGGCCTCCATCATCCGTAAGTGGAAGATGTTTGAACCACCAGGACTCTTCCTAGAGCTGGCCGGCCATCTAAGCTAAGTGATCGGGGGAGAAGGGCCTTAGTCAGGGAGGTGATCAATAACCCAATGATCACTCTGTCTGAGCTCCAGCGTTCTTCTGTGGAGAGAGGAGAACCTTACAGAAGGACAACCATCTGTGCAGAAATCCACCAATCAGGCCTGTATGGTAGAGTGACCAGACGGAAGCCACTCCCTGCCTGGAATTTGCCAAAAGGCATCTGAAGGACTCTCAGACCATAAGAAACTAAATTCTTGGGTCTCTTTGGAGTGAATGCCAGGCGTTACGTTTGGAAAAAACCAGGCACCACTCAAATGGAAAATGGGAAGAGGGAAAGATGAATGCAGCAATGTACAGAGACATCCTGAATGAAAAGCAGAGTGCTCTTGACCTCAGACTTGGGCGACGGTTCATCTTCCAGCAGGACAATGACCCAAAGCACACCGCCAAAATATCAATGGAGTGGCTTCACAGCAACTCTGTGAATGTCCTTGAGGGGCCCAGCTAGAGCCCAGACCTAAATCCTATTGAACATCTCTGGAGAGATCTGAAAATGGCTGTACACCGTCACTTCCCATCCAACCTGATAGAGCTTGAGAGGTACTGCAAAGAGGAACGGGCAAAAATTCCCAAAGACAGGTGAGCCAAGCTTGTGGCATCATATTCAAAAAGACTTGAGGCTGTAATCGCTGCCACAGGTGCATCAGCAAAGTATTGAGCAAAGGCTGTGAATACTGATGTACAGGTGATTTCAAAAACTCTTTCACATTGTCATTATGGGGGATTGTGTGTAGAATGTTGAGGAAATAAATGAATTTAATCCATTTTGGAATAAGACTGTAACATAAGAGAATGTGGTAAAAGTGAAGCGCTATGAATACTTTCCAGATGCACTGTATATTTTACAAGAACTGCAATTGAATGTATTATACTAACAATATATTTAAGCTTCACTGTAAAAATATCAGTGCAATAGTAGTTATTTTGCCATTCATGTTTTTTTAAATGCTTTTGAATTGCATTATGGGATCTCGATCTTTCTTTCACAACTTTTAACCTCGAAAAGTTCGAAAAAGAGACTTTTATGATGGTTTTTAATAGTTTAAAGTGATCTATTGTCTGGGTTGGTGTTGTATATTATGCTACAAAATCCTTGTAATAAACTGTCAGAACATTTTCTGTTATTTTAAAGACTTATTTCTCTAAATGGGGCGGCACGATGGCTCAGTGGTTAGCACTGTCACCTCACAGCAAAAAGGTCACTGGTTCGAGCCTCGGCTAGGTCTGTTGGCATTTCTGTGTGGAGTTTGCATGCTCTCCCCGTGTTGGTGTGGGTTGCCTCTGGGTGCTTCGGTTTCCCCCACAGTCCAAACACATGCGCTATAGGGGAATTGAATAACTAAATTGGCCGTAGTGTATGTGTGTGTGTGTGTGTGTGTGTGTGAATGTGAGTGCGTATGGGTGTTTCCCAGTACTGTGTTGCAGCTGGAAGGGCATCTGCTGCGTAAAACATATGCTGGATAAGTTGCCGGTTCATTCTGCTGCGGCGACCCCTGATTAATAAAGGGACTAAGCAGAAAGAAAATGAATTAATGATTTTCTCTCTATATTATTTCAAACTACACTGTAAAAAAATAGTTTTGCCTTAATTTTTTAGCTGAATCAAATAATATTTTTCCATCAGTTAAACTGACTAAAAATATTAGGTTAAACTTTGTGTAACTTAAAAAAATAGTTGAAAGCAGATGAACTTATTAACAAAGTTAATGTAACATAAAAGCTTTTGTTGTGAAGGCTTTTTGTAAAATATAATTTTTTAATATAAAATATTTTGAATGGCATTAATGTTACATAAAACATGTGAAGCCGATGCTCTCAAACAACAGAAATGTTATGTTATGCCAGTCAGAGTGAAATGCTTGTTAGAATGTTGCTGTTTAACCCATCTGTGTGTGATATACTGTATAAAGATCATCTTTAGTTCAACCTTTTTAGTTTCCTCCTGTTATCATTCCTATAATGGTGAACGCAGGTTGTGTGTCTGATAGTCTGATTTGATTCAGATGTGTTTCCAGCTGATAAATTAAATCCATATGATGTACAGGAGACATCTAGTGGTGAAAATGTGCTGTGACCCAATAATAATCCTGAACGCAGTGAGTTTGTATTCTTCCGTTTTATTGTCATTTAAACATTTAAAATGGATTTTGGGTCTCACTTTATTTTAGGGTTCAATTCTCGCTACTACCAAACCATTAATTATGACTTTTGCTGCTTGTTCAAAGTACTTAAATAAACTGAAACAACACAATTCCTGAGGTTTTTTGGGGGACAACTTAATTGCTTTATGTTCAGTCTTAAATTTTTACGTTTTATCTTCAATTATTATTTTTTTATAAAAACCCTGAAGAATCACATGTTCATCAGTATTCACAGCCTTTGGCGTGAAGCTCTAAACTGAGCTCAGCTACATTCTGTTTCCACTGATCATTCTTGAGATGTTTCAGCAGCTTCATTGGAGTTCACCTGTGGTCAATTCAGTTGATTGGACATGATGTGAAAAGACATACACCTGTCTATATAAGGTCCCAGTGTTAACAGTGCATGTCAAAGCACAAACCAAGCATGAAGACAAAGGAATTGTCTGTAGACCTCCGAGACAGGATTGTCTCAAGGCACAAGACCGGGGAAGGTTATAGAAAAATTTACGTACACCGTCGCTTCCCATCCAACCTGATAGAGCTTGAGAGGTACTGCAAAGAGGAATGGGCAAAAATTCCCAAAGACAGGTGTGCTGAGCTTGTGGCATCATATACAAAAAGACTTGAGGCTGTAATTGCTGCCAAAGGTGCATCAACAAAGTATTGAGCAAAGGCTGTGAATACTGATGTACATGTGATTTTACAGGTTTTTATTTTTAATAAATTTGCAACAATTTTAAAATCTCTTTTTTCACATTGTCATTATGGGGGATTGTGTGTAGAATGATGAGGAAATACATGAATTTAATCCATTTTGGAATAAGGCTGTTACATAAAAATTTCTAATAACTGATTTATTTTATCTTTGCCATGATGACAGTAAATAATATTTGACTAGATATTTTTCAAGACACTTCTATACAGCTTAAAGTGACATTTAAAGGCTTAACTAGGGTAATTAGGTTAACAAGGCAGGTTAGGGTAATTAGGCAAGTCATTGTATAATGATGGTTTGTTCTGTAGACTATCGGAAAAAAAAATGGGGCTAATAATTTTGACCTTAAAATGGTGATTAAAAATTAGAAACTGCTTTTATTCTAGCCGAAATAAAACAAATAAGACTTTCTCCAGAAGAAAAAATATTATCAGACATACTGTGAAAATTTCCTTCCATCATTTGGGAAATATTTAAAAAAGAGAAAAAAGTTAAAAGGGGGGCGAATAATTCTGACTTCAACTGTATATATATACTGTATATATATATATATATAGGTAACACTTTATAAAAACTACACACTATGAATCATTTACTAAGCATTAGCATCAAGTGAATTCATTATCTGTTGAGCGTTAACTCTACATTAATAAACGATAGTAAGCAGTTTATAACTGCAGATACAAATGCTGTAATCTTGACTTATAACCACATTTATGATGTGCTTAATAATTGTACTTTCATACATTGTTAATGATTTATTTTTCATTACTAAATTAAGTATTGCATTATTTACAACCATTTGTATTGAAGAGTAGTTGGTGGTTTTTAAGATCATTCAGAATGAGTAAGTAAATGATTAATAAACTATTGAAATCAACGTTTATATATCTTATTTTTCAGTCATATACAGTAGTAATGGTTACTATGTATGTTAGCCAATGCTTTATTAACTCAATTTCATCCAGTTTTGTGACCTAATCTAAAGTGAGGACTATTTATGCTTTATAAATCCCTTATAAATGACAATTAAAGGCTCAGTATCACATGAACAATGATCTTTGCAATCTTATTTAAAAAGTAAAATGACTGTAAAGTTTAACCATTGCTGAATAACAGGAGTGTCAAAATACAACATAAAATTGGATAAAATAACAACAATATAATAAATTAATAATATAATAAGATGCAATGTTTAAACTGTACAGTCTTTTTAGTTTAGATAAGGTTGCAAAGATTTATTTTTCATTTGATACAGTTTGATTTGTGTATCTTCAAACTAATAGAAATTAATAATGTTGTTTATTTTCTTTTTTTTCCTGTTTAGAATTTAACTGAGCCTGTAATTGTCATTTAAAAATAATTTATAAAGCATAAATAGTCCTCACTTTAGATTAGGTCACAAAACTGGATGAAGTTGAGTTAATAAAGCATTTATTAACATACAAATTAACTATATGGCTGAATAATAAGAATTATAAATGTAAATTAGAATAGTTTATTAATCATTTACTAACTCATTCTGAATGATCTTAAAAAACAACCAACTATCCTTAAATAACTGGTTTGTAAATAATGCAATACTTAATTTAGTAATGAAAAATAAATCATTAACAAAGTATGAAAGTACAGTTATTAAGCAGATTATAAAGTAAATCTAAGTCAAGATTACAGCATTTGTAGCTGCAGTTATAAACTGCTTACTAACGTTTATTAATGTTGAGTTAATGCTTAACAGATAATGAACTCAATATTTGCTAATGCTTAATAAATGATTCATAGTGTGTAGTTATTATAAAGGGTTACCTATATATATACTCAATTATTGTGATGTAACATTTTCTGTCTCTTATTAGTCTTATTAGATATATTATATGAGACTTGTTATATTTAGTTTCATGAGTTACGTTTTTACTTACTATACTATACATTCCACACAAATTCTGCATATTTTGTACAACATTCTGTGCAGAAAAACAGATTCTGTCTGTCCCTGGTTATAAACCACTAGTTATACTTCAGCTAAAGAGTCCCTGCCTTTTGTGTTTAAAATAGAAAAATGGTAGAGATTCTGAAAGCAGCTTCCAGCACAGGTTACGTTTGTAAAGAGCTCTTTCATGAGGAATCACGCGATCCATGATTTCTCCCAGTAAAGAGTTGATTGTGTTTTGAAAACATACTGAACGTTTCTGCACATTTTCTCCTCAGGGAATAAACAACGTTCTTCAAAACTGAGGTCAGACACAAAGATACAGTAAAGAGATACACATGGGGGAAAAAAATATTGAACATGTCACCATTTCTGAGAATACATATTTCTAAAGGTGCTGTTCAATTAAAATACTCAGCAGATGTTGGTAACAACTGAAGAAATCCATATACGAAAAAAAAAAAAAAAACTGGTTAGTTTACAAATGAAGTAATGTGTAATAAAATGAAAAGACGCAGGGAAAAAGTATCGAACACATGAAGACAGGGAGGTGTAGTTCAGCAGGGAAAGCCCAGACAGCAGCTGAAATCTCTCAGTGGTTCTTCAGCAACCCTCTGCCCTTCCTCAGTGTAAATGAACATCAGCTGCTTCAGTCCAACATCTACATTAGCAGGAGGATGAAGATGAAACCAGGGTGGACATTTCAGCAAGACAATGATCCAAAACACAGCCGAGGAGACTCTCAGATGCTTTCACAACAAATATTTCACATTTTGTTTTGTTTTATTTTTATGTTTGTATTATTTGGATTTTTACCAAAATCTGGTTTAATTTCATGTCAACAGCTCCTTTAGAAATATTATTCCCAGGAAAACAAAACATGACCTGTTCAATACTTATTTCCCCCAGTGTATATAGGCTATTACTCACTGAGCTAATAAGCGGCATTATACATAAACACTGAGAGTATATGTACCACAATGTTGTGGTTTAACGACTGCAATAACAGAACTTCACTTATTTGAACTGCAGTATGAGTTGGTGACGTTGATTTTCACTGTCACACATGACAAAAAAAAAATAGTATAGTCCTCATTTAAAATGCAGGAAATGGCTCAACATTTTGTTGTCTTCAATGAAAAGCATGCATTTTTTTTGTAAGGCCCTATAGAAAATAAAATTATTTATATATATATATATATATATATATATATATATATATATATATATATATATATATATATATATATATATATATATATATATATATATACTGTATATACTCACTGGCCACTTTATTAGGTACACTAGTACCAGGTTGGACCCCCTTTTGCCTTCAGAACTGCCTTAGTCCTTCATGCCATAGATTCAACAAGGTACTGGAAATATTCCTCAGAGATTTTGCTCCATATTGACATGAAAGCATCGCACAGTTGCTGCAGATTTGTCGGCTGCACATCCATGATGCGAATCTCCCGTTCCACCACATCCCAAATGTGCTCTATTGGGTTGAGTTCTGCTGACTGTGGAGGCCATTTAAGTACAGTGAACTCATTGTTATGTTCAAGAAACCAGTCTGAGATGATTCACACTTTATGACATGGTGCGTTATCCTGCTGGAAGTAGCCATCAGAAGATGGAGACACTGTGGTCATAAAGGGATGGACATGGTCAGCAACAATACTCAGGTAGGTTGTGGCGTTGACACTATGCTGAATTGGTACTAATGGACCCAAAGTGTGCCAAGAAAATATCCCCCACACCATTACACCACCAGCCTGGACAGTTCATACAAGGCAGGATGGATCCATGCTTTCATTTTGTTAATTCCAAATTCTGACCCGATCATCCGAATGTGGCAGCAGAAATGGAGACTCATCAGACCAGGCAACGTTTCTCCAATCTTCTATTGTCCAGTTTTGGTGAGCCTGTGTGAATTGTAGCCTCAGTTTCCTGTTCTTAGCTGACAGGAGTGGCACCCGGTGTGGTCTTCTGCTGCTGTAGCCCATCCGCCTCAAGGTTGGACGTGTTGTGTGTTCAGAGATGCTCTTCTGCAGACCTCGGTTGTAACAAGTGCTGTTGCCTTTCTATCAGCTGGAAACAGTCTGGCTATTCTATTTCTGAGAGTGTAGGTTTCAGTAAAACAAGTATAACATACTGAAAGATTTCTGTGTCAAGTGAATGTTATTCTTTAGAACTTTACAATAGTTAAAGAGCATTGACAATAATCAGAAATGGTTCTTGATCATCATATCAGCATATCAACATCAGTAATGGAATGGAACAAATATTTTTTTTTTTTTTACAATATATTCATACTTTTTAAATTGTGAAAATTATATTTTACAATATTTTACTGTATTTATAATAAATTAAACTGATCCCAAACAGTATAAATCTCTTTCTTTTAATAAAGTAAAAACAAATATTACATAAAAAACTACATAACACTGTACTAAAACAGTTCAAAGTAATATCATACATCTCATTTAAGTACAGCCATGTAAAATGGAATAAAAAGTGTGGAAAATGTTAAATTCATACACCTATATTTAACATTATAGACACAGTTCATTTAAAATTAAATAATAAATCTAGTAATAGATCAGCTAACACACACACCGGCAGACCCGGGAGCACTGGCTAATCACAGATCTCTATAAAGTATACACATATTTAAATGTCAAGTGTTCAGATCTAGTATGCACTGACCAGAGAGGCGATGTAGACCCAAACGGAGAGCACATTACTGGGGTACGGGTGAACATACACGGCCAGGGCAAACTCGACATTTGGGGATTCAACCTTGTGAACCCCTGTGCTGTGAACAGCTTCAATGATCGGACGAAGCTCTGAGAACGGAAGGTGCAGCGGAAACCCAGATATCTGAAAGAGGACAATGAGAAAAGAGGTCCAATGAAGCACTTTTAATGAAATAAAATATGTCAAGAGTACAGTAGGTGAGAAGAGGGAAAATATGCTGTGTCCCAATTCACATACTTATGCTACGTTTTAAAAGTGCGTCTGTTTTGTGTAAAGAAAAAGTACATACTTTTGAGTGTGCAACAGAAGAGTACGCAAACGTTGGCACATACCACTTCCTCATTAACGGACAGTTGTGTTGCTTAGTTATGAGTAGGGCCAGACAGAATCTGCGGACATTTTTTGCTATTTCTGCGGAGAATTTTGTAAAAAATCTGCATATTCATGCGGAATGATTTTAGGAGTATCATAACAAAAAACTTAATATATTCAATGAATAAATAATAATATATTTTCAACTTTTATTTAATGTTTACAATGCAAATCCACTTATTTGGTGAACAAAGCAAGTCTCTAATATAATAGATCTACTAAAAGACAGAAAATGTTACTTTATAAACTGTATTGTAAATAAATCATATATTTTAATGTTACTATTATTATCATCCACATTTCTATCATATTTAATTACCTACCATATTGGAGAGGCAGCATAATGTGCATTGTATATGGTTGCCATGAACACTTTACATTCCACCTGCTTTCTGGGTCCTAAAAAACATTGCATTTATTGTCGAAAGAGCTTCAGCTACTAATTTTAGCAAAAACAAAAGATGTTTGTGTATTTTCCAAACAAAAGCTGTGATATGATCCGATCTCTGTGTGCAGGGCTGACTGTTCTCAGACTCCTTGTCCAAATTAAAATCTCATTGAATTATAATGGCAAAATGATCCTGTGAACTAGTATTTTGCATAGGAAAAATGGTCGCTAAATGCAGTCTTGAGCCCTGTTTTTTATTCACCTAATTTAATGACTTTCAATGTTCTAAAATATTTGTGAAGCTAATTTTATAAAAACAACATTCATTTATTCATTTTCTTTTCAGCGTAGTCCCTTTATTAATCAGGGGTTGCCACAGCGGAATGAACCGCTAACTTATCCAGCATATGTTTAATGCAGCGGATGCCCTGCCAGCTGCAAACCATCACTGGGAAACACCCATACACTCTCATTCACACTCATACACTACGGACAATTTAGCATACCCAATTCACCTATACCACATGTTTTTGGACTTGTGGGGGAAACCGGAGCACCCGGAGGAAACCCACACCAACACGGGCAGAACATGCAAACTCCACTCAGAATCGCCAACTGACCCAGCCGAGGCTCGAACCAGCGACCTTCTTGCTGTGAGGCGACTGTGCAACCCACCATGCTGATTGTGCTACCCACCGTGCTGATTGTGCTACCCACTGTGCTGATTGTGCTACCCACCGTGCCGCCCATAAAAACAACATCAAATATACAAATCCAAATTGTAAACCAGAGTAAAGTGTCTTGGCAGGAGTTGATTGGAAATAGATGCACATGTTGGATGATTTTCTCGTGACTCTTTGCATGATAATTTTACTCAGATACCTAGTTACTTTTGATGTTCTAAAATAGTTGTTAAACGAATTTATATGCTACATGCTAAATATGCTATGCCCTACATGTTAAAAGTGTAAAACAGAACATAGCATTTCTCTAGCCATAATAAGAGTGAGAAATAAAATCAATAAAATGATGGATTAATAAAACCATCTATAATTTCATTAGTTAATGACTAAAGCAACCTATTTATAAACAGTGTTGGGGTTAACGCATTACAAGTACGTGAGTTACGTAATATTACTCTTCTAAGTAACGAGTAATGTAGCGCATTACTTTTAAAAAGTAAGTAATATTATTAGAGCTACTTTTTAAAAATTTAAATTTTTAGTTTAATTAATTCATTTTTAAAAAATAAATAGTTGAATTAAAATGAACGTAGTCACGTTGAATCCTGGAACAGACAGAAGTGAAGATGGCAAAGTCTTACATTTCTGAGATGGAAATATTCTCTTTATTTCGAACACATGGAAAAAAAAAGATTATCTCAATGGACAGTGATTTTACTTTTTAAAAAGACAAAAATAGTACAAAATAGTAAACACCTTGCTTTACACTTTCATTAATCAGTATATATGGCATATACTGTAGCTCTAGGATCAGGAAGTTCTCTGAAGATATGATTACCCTACATTAATTTCTTTATGTGTGTTTTTATTAAGATAAATGAAGGTTATACAGTGTGTTGTTAATTGCAGAGCTCCTCTATTAAAAAAAAAAAGAAGAAGAAAAAACACCTGCAAGCTCTGAAAGAGATCAAGCCCCAGCTTACAATAAATAGACCGATTTTACCCTACTACCTTTTGTTTTGGAAGAATCCCCCCTTCCACCCCATCTCCTCCTTTTCCTCCCTTTTCCAGGGAGAGCTCTTGAGACCTACCTGATCTCGGACCCCCTTATATGTTTATTGACCAGGCGGGAGCCTTGGGCTCTATCTCTGAGCTCAGGGTTCTCTCCTGGGACAGCATGCCAAATCTGCTATTACCCCACTAAGCATATCTAAGGGTGCTTTCACACTTAGTTCAATTGCCTGGACCGTACCCAAGTTCGATTGTCCCCCCTTGCCACCTTCTCGGTTGGTTTGTGTTCACACTGTCTTTTTTCCTTCTGAACCCCGGTACGCTTGCGAGCTGCTGTTTTGTTTACGGCTGTTGCTAGGTGACAGTCACGAAAGCAAAGCGCCAAAATGGAGACTTCCGCATATCGCGGTCGATTTGCTTTTACTGAATCATAAGTTTTGGACATAAGTTTTGGACATACAGAAATCACTGTGCTTGGCTCAGTCCCGCTAAAGGTACAATACGTGGCGCACATACACACACACACACACACACACGAATGAACGTTATGAAAACGATAGTTTGTTGTAAAGTTGGCAGTTCACTTCCGCTATTTGGTACGATTGCATTCATACCAGAAGTGAACCGTACCAGAGTTCGCATGAACCGTACCCCAGACCACCTCTTTCAGGCGGACTCGGGTACGGTTCACGGGTGCGCACCCGAGTTCAGAAGACATGTTCACACTAGCTAAACGTACCGTACTATGACGTCAAACGAACCCGGGTGCGGACCAAAAGTGCTAGTGTGAAAGCACCCTAAGTGTGAACTCTTGAAAGTAACTCAAAAGTACCGTAATGCATTACTTACCATAAAAAGTAACTAAGTAACGCAACTAGTTACTTTATTTGGGAGTAACTCAATACTGTATACTTTTAATAAGATTTACATTTTTTTTTTTGTAAATTCTGAAAATTTCGCTAGCTTTCACAAGTGTTAATGAGAAAAATCCAACACCCACCCCACAGACCCTCGTCATCAGAGAAGCAGTTACCGGAAGTGGTCAAAAGAAACCCATTAAAATGCCAGATGTGAAAGGTAATTTGTCCACTTGCGATCAGATCGATGAAAACGCATCTCAATAGCAGGTGGATCTAAGGCCATGTCCACACGTACACGAGTATACAGTATTTATAAACAGGGTTTTCCTCGCTTTCGTTTTTTAAAAAAAATCTCTGTCCACATGAAAATGCAAAAACTGTGATGCATGTTATGTACACGCCCAACCAACAGGTGGCGATAATGACACTTTTATGCTGGGTTTACACCTAACGGGCAATTAAGTATTTGCATGAGTAACCTGCATACAAATCAATACAATGAGAACAAAGGCAGATCACCGTCCTGCGGTCGAACGATGCAAAATACGCGAAGCATTTGCCGCGAATGTGTGGAAGTTTCCTTATTCGCTTCTCTGAATTTGGCGTGAACCCAGCCATGCTGGCCAATCAGAAAGGAGAAAACAGCGCACACGATGATGTTATGAGGAGAAAGTGTCCACACGACCACACTGTACCCGGAGTTTTGGAAAATCTTCACCCTGGCAAAGTTTCAGTTTCAGTCACCTGACACTGTGTTTTCATGTGGACAAACAGCAAAACCGCTTAGAAAAAAAAGTGCAGTTTTAAAAATACCCATGTTCGTGTGGACAGGGCCTCAATGTGATGTGTGACTGACCCTGTATTCTCCCAGAAGGCTCTGCAGCTCGAGGCGATGCTCCTCTGCCACCTCTCGTCCTCCGCTCAGCTCTAGTTTGGGCAGAAACTGGCGTAACGTAGAGATGCAGTATCTGTTCCACCGCGTGGGGTGACGAGGACGCCACTCCATCAGCTTCTCCCGCAAAACCTTCTCGATCCTACAGCACAGCAGAGATGGAGTAATCTGAATTTATAAGAATCCCTCAGCTAACTATACTGTATGTTTAAGCAGCCCAGAAACCTTCAGGTGAAAGACTTCTTCTTTAATTTCATGAGGTTGCATTAACAGCACTGATAGTGTTACCATGCTCAGTCCTGAGCCCTCAGTGTCCTGCAGAGTTGAGCTCCAACTCCAATTACACAGACCTGAACCCGCTAATCAAGCTCTTATTGGGTACACTAGAAACTTCCAGACAGGTGTGTTGAAACAAGCTGGAGCTAAATTCTCTGGTCCTCCTGAACCGAATTTGGGCACCCCTATTTTATAGCCACAATATAGCCAAGTTAAATTGACCTAACATTCATTTCATTCATTCACTTCATAGAGAATACAATGGTGGGCGAGAGAGCTTAACATGCTGCAACTGAAGAAAACACAAGCAATTACAAAAGACATCAGCAAATTAAGAAAAGATCCTCATCGGTTTGACAGCATATGTGTCGCAAATCCTCTCAACGCCAAAAAAAGCAGGCTACATTTTCTCAAAACACAGACAAATAGCATGGAACACAATGGAAATGTGGGCGATGCAGTGGCGCAGTGGGTAACACGTTCGCCTCACAGCAAGAAGGTTGCTGGTTCGAGCCTCGCCTAGATCAGTTGGCGTTTCTGTGTTTGCATGTTCTCCCCATGTTGCCGTGGGTTTCCTCCACAGTCCAAAGACATGGTGAATTGGGTATGCTAAAATTGACCGTAGTGAATGAGTGTGGATGTTTCCCAGTGTTGGGTTGCGGCTGGAAGGGCATCCGCTACGTAAAACATATGTTGGATAAGTTGGCGGTTCGTTCCACTGTGACGACCCCAGATTAATAAAGGGACTAAGCCGAAAAAAAAATGAATGAATGAACAATGGAAATGTCTCAAGGGGGCCCAAAAATGTGACGGCTGGGATTTGTTTATTGTGCTGTGACTATTGCTCATTGAAGTTGTAGGTGATCTTTAAAGGCTGACGATAACCTGACAAGAGGCTAGATGTGGAAAACACCATTGCCGGACCATTGCTGACCGATAAATTGAAGCCCATGATGAAGCTGACCGTCAGCTTGGTGTGTCCTGGCCCTCAGTTGGCTAATGATAATTTTGGGTAACACACCCCACATCTGAAATGCATTTTATAATAACATGACTAGAAACTCCTGGGCTGGCTTATCAACAACCACAGAAACCATGCAAGAGTTCAATTAGATGTACTTAAGTGAAGTTTCATAAACTCATTTTGAGAGGATCACATGCTATGATTGATCGCAGCTGGCCCCACATCACCAATCATCGATTGACCAATCAGATGAATCCAAGCCTCCAATGAATAGCCCACTTATCTTCATTTTTGAAGAATCCCCCATCCACCCCATTCCCCCCAACCCCCCATTACCAGTGGGAATTCACAAGACCTACCTGATCTCGTACCCCCTTACATGCTTATTGACCAGGTGGGAGCCCCTGAGCTTCTTTATCCTCGAGCTCAAGGTTCTCTCCCGGCACAGCATGTCAAACCCTCAATTAGTTTGAAGCAACAGCTAAGTGTGAACTCTTGAAATGACTGTTTTCAAATAAAGTAGATTAATAACAAACCTGTCTTGTAACTCAACAGCAGCTGTTCTGTCGGTCCGTCTGTACACCAGCGCATCCGGCTGAAAAGACATCACTTAAAGTCAACTCGCACCACTGAATTTAACCCAAATGACTACACACCAGATTTACTTCAGAAAGCCCATTTTGAAGATCCAGAAGATTCTCTGGGAGATTCAGGGTTTAAGGTGAGCGTGCTAAACGAAGGCCTGTGATTGGCTGAACAGTACCTGAACGCTCGAGAGGCCGGGATCAGGAAACGCTCGCGAGAAAAAGGGTTTCCAGAGGTTTGGCTTGGAGATGTCGAAACTCATTCTCACCGGTGCAGCGTACGGCTGGATATTAAACCACACCTGACACACACACAGACAAATTTATAAATGCATGTCAATGAAATATTTACACATAAATCACATCACATGCAATAAAATCCAAACCATACTAAACTTCCATGCAGACAATTTGAACATTTTTGATATTAGCATAGTACAGCCTCAGCCAGAATGTGTCCTGTTTACCTTTGATTATTTTAATTATTGATGCAAAAAATAATCTTTAAAATATTTAAAGAGCCCCTATTATGGGTTTTTGAAAATGACCTTCCATGTAGTGTGTAACACAGCTCTAAGTGAAGTGAAATATCCAGCTAAGGCTTAAATCTGAAAGTGGACAGTTTTGAAAACTATTGATTCATCTAAAAAAAGAGTTGACTCATAGTGGTTCAAATGAATCGTCTTGATAACGAGTCTTTAGCCGTTTCGGCCTGACGTGGATACGAAACATAATAGTTGCTCGCGCAAACCCGGGAAAATTTAAACCTGCTGTTTTTGACCTTGCATGCATATCAGCCCGTTGTTGGAGACCCACAAAACCGAAATACGACCCTATTTAATGTGTAATAGGGGCTCTTTAATGTAAGACTAAATTCAAACATTTAAAGGATAATTCATAATTTACTCACACTCGAGTGGTTCTACACTTTAATGAGTTTCTTTATTTTGTTGAGCACAAAACAAGATTTCCTGATGTAGATGGGAAAAAACAACCATTTACATCTATAGTAAGAACAAAAAGTATTCTGGAAGTCAATGGCTGTTTTTTCTAGCATTTTTTTTTGGCCCCAAAATATGTAATTTTAAATCTTTACACTTCAAACTGTCCTTCAACCCACTGTCTGTTTACCCAATTTTAATCATTACAAACAGAATTAAATTTAGCATAATAACTTATTCTCTGGCGACGCAGTGGCGCAGTAGGTAGTGCTGTCGCCTCACAGCAAGAAGGTCGCTGGTTCGAGCCTCAGCTGGGTCAGTTGGCATTTCTGTGTGGAGTTTGCATGTTCTCCCTGCGTTCGCATGGGTTTCCTCCGGGTGCTCCGGTTTCCCCCACAGTCCAAAGATATGCGGTACAGGTGAATTGGGTAGGCTAAATTGTCCGTAGTGTATGTGTGTGAATGAGTGTGTATGGATGCTTCCCAGAGATGGGTTGCAGCTGGAAGGGCATCCAGTGCATTAAACATATGCTGGATAAGTTGCCGGTACATTCCGCTGTGGCAACCCCAGATTAATAAAGGAACTAAGCCGAAAAGAAAATGAATGAATGAATGAACTTTTTCTCCATATTTTGAATATTATATAATAATATATATTTATATTTAATAAGTACAGGTCACCCATGTTTTGACATTTTTCTTTGATTTATTGTAAGCTATCAAAAATAAACCAACACTTGCACACTGTTTTCTATGCAAATAACCAGTTGTAAATGTAATTTGATTTGCAGACTCCACTGGGTCATTAAGATGAAAGACTAACCACATAACAGTAAAAACAGTCTTACGATGAAATATTATAGCATTAAAATCTACAGAAAACTATTCTATAATAAAAACATGTATAAATAGACAGTCTATTTCAAATAAATAAGCAGAAGGAAATTCTTTCAAATCTAATAAAAAAATCTAAATAATTGTAAATTTTAGCCAATTTTATGTGATTGTAAGATCTAGTTTTCACAGAGCAGTATCCATATGAAGTCAGTTACAGGTGTGTTTACTTACGTTGTCTGCGTTGATCAGGCAGCCGATGGTCTGTAAAGGACAGAAAATGTCATACTGTCCGTAATGCTGGCCGGTGCTGGCGTTCCAGATCACATAGCGGCTCTGCTCATACGTCAACACATACGCTGTAGGGCCCTGAAACAAACACATAAAGCGTCCGGGTGTGATGCATTTGTTATGTCAAGTTGTCATAACAAACAATGTCATCTTTGCATTTAAAATGCCAAAACTGAGCGAATGACGCTTAATGACTGTTGTTATAAGCATGCATAAAATATCATTCACATGTGTTGTGTGTGTGTCTTATGAACACCCCTTCAAATAAAGTGCTACTGAAAAAAATAGGTTCAAACTAGCTAGTAGTTACTAAGGATAGACACTTGTTTGGAACCTGGCTTGTTTGCCCCGTTTGCTTGGTTGGTTTGGGCACATGTGAACATCACAATCGCACTCGAATCCGTGCCAACACAATTGGTCTGAGATGGGCTGAATGAGGGTGTCTCAGCAAACTCTGAATTGGTTTGGCTGTAGTGAGAAAGCAATCCAATCCAACAGACAGGCTACAGAACAGTGTATTACGGTTAGGTAACAGGCATATTTATGGTTATATGAATAGGGAATGATGAGTACGGGGGAAATCGATCTACAGCTGTGAAAGCACCATAAGCCTCTATTGTAAACTTTGAGTTCCAGTTTAAGCAAAAACTTTTCAATTAGTAAATTAAATTATCGGTCACATTTTATTTTGATGGTCTGTTTGTTGAATTTAAGTTACATTGCATCTACATGCCAACTAATTCTCATTAGATTATAAGTAGACTGTTAGGTTAGAGTTAGCGTTGGTGTACTGTAAGTTGACATGTGCTTGCAAAGTTTCTTATAGTCAGTTAAATGTCTGTTCAGTATCAGCAGTATCAGCAGATATTAAGCAGACAGTCTACTAATA
This sequence comes from Danio kyathit, assembly GCA_903798195.1. Classification (NCBI taxonomy): domain Eukaryota; kingdom Metazoa; phylum Chordata; class Actinopteri; order Cypriniformes; family Danionidae; genus Danio; species Danio kyathit. Next base: position 3,071,474 of record LR812541.1, on the reverse strand, counting down.
CTCACATGGACCATCAAAATAAAGTGTTACCAAATTATCGCATTAAATTATCTGTGTGGCGTGTGACCGACCTCAGGAATGGCGGAGCCGATGATTAGCCACGCCCTTTTCCCCATTGACAGGAAGTAGTTACAGAGCAGCACAGCGTGTTCCTCCTCATCTCCTGCTAGCAACGTCAAAAATTGCTAAGAAAAAAACAAATACAGATTAGCATAAACATCACAATTTCAGAGCAGAAACAGGGCTGCATGACTTAAGTACAATATGACATTGAGCAATATTTAGTTTTTTTGCTATCTTTTGCTATATATATATATAAATTTTCCTTCGGCTTAGTCTCTATTTCAGAGGTTGCCACAGCGGAATGACCCACCAACTATTACAGCATATGTTTTACGCAGCGAATGCCCTTCCAGCCGCAACACAATATTGGGAAACACCCATATACTCTCACATTCACACACACACTCATACACTAGAGCCAGTTTAGTTCATCAATTCCCCTATAGCCCATGTGTTTGGACTGTGGAGGAAACCGCAGCACCCGGAGGAAACCCATGCCAACACTGGGAGAACATGCAAACTGACCCAGCCAGGGCTCGAACCAGTGAGCTTCTTGCTGTGAGGCAATCGTCCTACCTACTGCGTCACCGTGTATGCCTTATAATATAATATAATATAATATAATATAATATAATATAATATAATATAATATAATATAATATAATATAATATAATAAATTAAAATATAATATAATAAAATAAAATATAATATAATAAAATAAATTAAAATAAAATATAATATAATAAAATAAATTAAAATAAAATATAATATAATATAATAAAATAAATTCAAATAAAATATAATAAAATATAATATAATAAATTAAATTAAAATATAATATAATAAAATAAATTAAAATGTAATATAATATAATATAATAAAATAAATTAAAATATAATAAAATAAAATATAATAAAATAAATAAAAATAAAATATAATATAATAAAATAAATAAAAATAAAATATAATATAATAAATTAAATTAAAATATAATATAATATAATAAAATAAATTATAATAAAATATAATATAATAAAATAAAATAAATTAAAATAAAATATAATATAATAAAATATAATATAATAAAATAAATAAAAATAAAATATAATATAATATAATATATTAAAATAAAATATAATATAATAAATTAAATTAAAATAAAATATAATATAATAAAATAAATTAAAATATAATATAATATAATATAATATAATATAATATCTACATGACATAGGAGAGTTCAAAATTTTGTAAAAAATGTAAAAATGATAATAAAATTGTATACATATATAATATTATCTATAATTATTTTAATATTAAAAAAAATTATAAAACATTTTATATTTATATTGTGTTCTTTTGTCTAAAGCTATATTCATATTTTATATATGTTCTTATTTTTTATAGCTTTAACTTCTGTTTCTATATCTGAAACTTTCTGTGTTTTTATTTCTCATTATGTTCCATAATTAAGATTCTCATTAATTTATGTATTATTATATTATGTATATATTATATTACTATATATTATATAGTATTACTAAATATATTACTAAATATATATTATATAGTATTACTAAATATACAGTTATATAGTATTACTAAATATATATATTATATTACTAAATATATAGTTACTATAACTATATATTATGTATAGCATATATATTACATACAGTATATATCTATTTATTTATTTATTTATTTATTTATTTATTTTTATTTTTTTTTAAGGTCACATTTTCACTGCCTATTGTACTGTGTATGACTATAGCGCATGTGTTTGGACTGTGGGGGAAACCGGAGCACCCGGAGGAAACCCACACCAACACGGTGAGCTCCGGTTTCCCCCACAAGTCCAAACACACACAGGTGAATTGGGTAAGCTAAATTGTTTGTAGTGTATGTGTATGAATGAGAATGTATGGATGTTTCCCAGTGATGGGGTGCAGCTAGAAGGGCATCTGCAGCGTAAAACATATGCTGGATAAGTTGGTGGTTCATTCCGCTGTGGCGACCCCAGATTAATAAAGGGACTAAGCTGAATAGAAAATGAATGAATGAATTAATTAATTTGGATGGGCACATTGTGATGTCGATGCTGAAACAATATCTAGTGCAGCCTAAGCAGAAACAAAGAGAGAGGAAAACTCCTCACGTCACATGTGCTCCACAGGTCACAAACTCCAGCAAATGACACACTGTCTGGAAGAGAAGGGATGAGCGAGACATACCGCGCCACTAACTCCTGTAGAGAGAGATAGAAGATCGTGTGAGACACCAAACACACACACACACTGAGATAGAAGAGTGTGTGAGACACAAACACTGAGAGACAGAAGAGTGTGTGAGACACCGAACACACAAACACTGAGACAGAAACACTGAGAGACAGTAAGAGTGTGTGTCAGCTGAGGGCGAACCGTGCTGTCCGGTGTGCCGTTGGGGGAAGCGTCCAGCAGCTCCTGTGGTGGGTTTAGAGGGCGAATGAAGCGTGTGACGAACACTGTTTTGCCGTTGATGTCGATGACAGTGGTGATGCAGGGCCGGTCTGAGAAACGCCGACTCGCCTCCTTCTCAAACACTTCACTGGCCAATAACACACGCTCAACTTCCTGAGAATCAAACTGAGAGGATGGAGACCATTTAACACAATGCACAACACAATACACACACATACACATACACACACACACACATACAGGATCAAAAGTGTGGGGTCAGTAAGATTATATATAGCATATACAGTAGAAGTCAAAAATATTCGCCCTCCTGTGAATTTTGTTTTCTTTATCAAGTATTTCCCAAATGATGTTTAACAGATTCAGGAAATTTTCACAGTATTTCCTACAATATTTTTTCTTCTGAAGGAAGTCTTATTTGTTTTATTTCGGCTAGAATATAAATTTTTAAAAACCATTTTAATGTCAATATTATTAGCCCCTTTTACGAAATATTTTACTGGATTCTTTTATTTATATTTATATAAAACAGTTCTGTCTGGTTCTTGAATCTGATTGGCTGATAGCTGTGCGATATTCTGAAATATCAGCACTCGTACAGCCTCTTCACCTATGTGGTGTATTACTCCGCCCACATAGCGTTACGAGCAGAAGAGTGAACAACTCACTACAGTTTGACAAATCTTGCAGCTGTTGGACAACATAATGTACTTTTGAGGCTTTTTTTGTCGAGAATGTAGTTGTTTAGATTGCAACTATGCAGTTAATTTATAAGGATGGAGCCTATTTTAAATATTTATAATTTCGGAGATTCAGCGCGTCTGCGGCCATTAGCCTGTCATACTGAGCAGAGCAAAGACAGTTGGCGTTCCGCCACAAGATGGCGACAGAGACCACATATTAAGTGCTTAGCGGAGAAAAACTCAAGTGGTTTCTCAGCATAAATTTCAAACTACAGCTGAGCAAATCATTATAAAGCAGGTAAATGACAATCTCTCTTTTTTGTATTTTGTAGTGCTGTATTTATACCATAGTGATCTGGTAGTGTTTGCTTTGCTTTGGCTTTATTGGGGTTAATAATTGTCATCTTCCGAATTGCAACAGAAATACTGGGAAATCTTTGTAGACTGATGGCATTTCATGCTGTTCAGCCTTACAATCTTAAAATGTGAACAAAATCTCCTGTTTTGTCATCACTTTAGACATTACGCTAGAAAACCATTTAAATACTAGCTCTAAAGTGACGTTGGTGAATTAGCAACGGTTTCTGCTGTTCTGACGTCTGCTGCAGATGTGAATGAATGGCAGAAGAAAGTAGTTCCTCATACAAAAGGGTTTTTGGGATTCTCCGTGTTTGATTGTCTTTTTCAAATACAGGATTATGCAATTGAACTATTGTAGAGACCATTTTGAGGGATGTAAACAAAAACAATGGTCCCAACGCATTTCCTGTTTTACATTTTTAATTTTTATAGCTTCCAAAAATCCAAAAACGTCCATATATTGATAAATAATGTTATGATAGATGTTTTAACATTAAGTTATGATTGAATTGCCTCTTGTTACAGTTATGAAATAGTTTGATAACAAGCAAGAAATGTTCTCGGGCCAATGACATGACCACATTGAAATGGTCTATAAACACAATATTACACTCGTAGCAGTGTGATATGGCTGTATATCGTCACTGGTGGGAGACAAAGGCGCTAGGTCTGCTGCCTTATATATATATATATATATATATATATATATATATATATATATATATATATATATATATATATATATATATATATATATATATATACACACACACACAGTTGAAGTCAGACGTATTAGCCCCCCTATTTATTTTTTTCCCCAATTTCTGTTTGACGGAGAGAAGATTTCTTTCAAGACACTTCTATACAGCTTAAAGTTACGTGTAAAGGCTTCACTAGGTTAATTAGGGTAAAGTTAGGGTAATTAGGCAAGTTATTATATAACGATGGTTTGTTTGAAAAGAAATGTAGCTTAAAGGGGCTAATAATATTGACCTTAAATGGTATTTAAAAAATTAAAAACTGCTTTTATTCTAGCCGAAATAAAACAAATAAGACTTTTTCCAGAAGAAAAAATATTATCAGACATACTGTGAAAATTTCCTTTCCTTGCAAATATTTGAAAAAGAAAAAAAATTCAAAGGGGGGCTAATAATTCTGACTAATTATATATATATATATATATATATATATATATATATATATATATATATATATATATATATATATATATATATATATATATATATATATATATATATATTATTGTTCACCACATGAAGAAAAACCTAATCTTATCAACCCCAAACTATTTAAACGGTAACATACAAACAAGTGAATTCAACAGGGAGTAAGACTTAAAAAGCACTCATCTGACAGACTGATCTAGGCAGACCTCCACTAAACAGACAACACTTTCAGGAATGTTTTGGCTTCAGCTGCAAGCAATAGAGGTTTGCTCTTTGATGCTCCCAGATGCTACCTGTTTACACATTTCCAGTTTGTTATAACACTCTTATCTATTTATAAAAACAAAAATAAATTGTATAAAACTGTTACAAAAACGCACTCAAACAGATAAAAACTCAGAAGGGTCTTAGAAACAACCCTTATAATTGAAATGAGCAGCTTGTCAACCTGCTAAAGGGCACACATTATAAGTCTCTGATGTCGCTAGAGTATGTAGTGAAGCTTCAGCTCAAAATCCTAATTGTGCTGTGACTGTCGCTTTAAATTCAAATGAGATTGTGCTCTTTTCAAAAGAAAGCAAAGCTACAGATGCCTGTGTGTCAGCATAGTGGCAGATTCAAAACAGGACTAACGCTATCTCTGTGAAAAACTGAAAATATGTGCATCAGTGTGTCAGAATGCCTCAGTCTATGGAGACTCCTGTCACTGTTCATTTGTGCTTCATCTAAAACATTTATAATCCTCTTAGTCTATGCGGACATTATCTTCAGCAGCTCAAAATGTCCGATGGCTGCTTCTCACTCAGGGCTGTTTATGCTAATGAGCGAGAGATGGTCACTATTGGGCGGGGCTTTCCCCCTCTGATGACACGTACAAAGGGAGAATGTCAATCAAATTGTTTCTGCAGACTGATTTTATCAAGTCTGATTATAACAAATGAATTAATTAATTTTTACCATTAGATGCTGGTTATATTTACACACTGCTGCCACACAACTGTTTAAACTGTGTGATTTTTACATAATAGGTCCCCTTTAATTTTATTACCTATAATTTTATTAGCAATTTTAATCCCCCTGAATCCTTTTACAGGTTAGAATGCATCCTGTAGGTGATTGTTCTCTATCTAGACAGTCATTGTTTAGCATACAAATCTGAAATTTGAGTTAATATCTGCTATTTGTCAAGGTTACTGATATTTTGGTCATACATGTGGTCCAGTGTACTCATCTGTTTTAACGTTTACTTCACTATATGTTGGTTTAATGCTTTGCTCCACAGACTCACATTGTAAGAAAAGGTGATTTTATATTGGGTGTTTGATTTTGACCAATCATATTGATATTTTGGACAATAATAAAATGTTTTGTAGAGTATGTTTTTGTGCTGCTCTTGTGTGCTTTAGGTTTGTCGTGGATATAAATGTGACACTAAACACAGCTGGAAGTGAATCCATACCTGAATGAGTGATTTGCTGAATCACTCGTTCAAATGATTCTTTCAAAACAGCTGAGTCATTTAGAAACAAGTCATGTTCCTCTCTATATATCATTTTTGAATTGGTGACTCAAATTGTTTCATTCTAAACCAAATTGATTCACAAATAAACACCACAGTGATGCACTGAGCTGCAAATTATTTGTCTGAAACTATCTTTAGAAAAAAATTACATGTACAAGAAAACAGCACTCTTGCTTTTGTGATTTTACCAAATGAATCATATCTTACTAATAATATAACACAGGCTTATAAAGGGATATTCATGCTTTCATAACTTGAATTACAGCCTCATTTTGACTGCATTCATTGTGTTTTTGTACTGTATGTTTTTTGCAAAGTGGCAATTTTTTTGATATTATTAGAGACTGTAAACATCACAGACTGTATTATTACAGACTGTAAATATGTTACAAATTGAGAGATGGTAGTAATAATTCCCTGCGGTAATGGGCAGTATTTTAAACTTGTGCTGTTTCCAAAACATTCCTTAATAAAACCAGGAATTCTGGGTCATCAGACAGCAGATTCGTTACCTTCACTTCCTTCATCTATTACAAGCAGTCCAAAAAAACAAAGAGAAAGACAAGGATATTGAAAGACTTCCTAAACTCAAACTATTAAAACTATTCGTCAAGAAACATTTTCAAACAAAAACATACAAACACAACTATTATTGAACATTTTAAATGAAACAAAGACAAACAACAGTCGCTGAAAAAATAAAAGAAATAAACAAAAATAAAAATGAGCAAAAATAAATCATCGTTTTCAGAATTAATAAGCACTCATTCTGTGGCTGTTAAGAGAAATAACCGTATATGTGATTTTACACATCAGACAAGCATGATAACATACAACATATTTTCCATATAAACATTATATATATATATATCATTTTATTTTTTAAATAATTTTTTTATTATTTTTTAATACTTTACTTCTATTCAATGCATTTGTGTAGTTTTAGATTATTTTTATTAATATTATATTAATATTAATAATATATTTCATTCATTCATTCATTTTCTTTTCGGCTTAGTCCCTTTATTAATCTGGGGTCGCCACAGCGGAATGAACTACCAACTTATCCATCATATGTTTTACGCAGCGAATGCCCTTCCAGCCGCAACCCAACACTGGGAAACATCCATACACACTCATTCACACACACACACACTCATACACTACGGTAAATTTTTAGTGTTCACCTGTACCACATGTTTTTGGACTGTGGGGGAAACCGGAGAACCCGGAGGAAACCCAGGCGAACCAGCGACCTTCTTGCTATGAGGCGAACGTGCTACCCACTGTGCCACCGCATCGCCCAATAATATACATTTTCCATTATTTTTTGTGTTGTTTGCACATGAGTTAATGTGCAAATGCTACACTTTTCTGTTAAGTCTGATAATCTACAATACAATAACTACAATGGAAATTAAATACAGTGGTCGCTCGCTATAACACGGTTCACAATTTGAAAACACATGAATTGGTAACACTTTAGTTTAGGCCACAATTCATGCTATTACTACTGGCTTATTACCTGCCTATTATTAAGATATTCACTTTTCATTATTAAGTATGATCTTATTCTGCAACCCTAATCCCACTTAAAACCTAAACTCAACTTCTACCATACTAACTGTAAATAAACAGCTAATTAGTAGTTTATTAAGCTTGTAGCATTAATGGTTTGTTAACACCATGACCAAACATACAACAAAGTACATTTACGAAAGAAACTGACCCAACCTAAAACATGCCACAACACTGTTTAACTAAAACTCTATGCAAACTGTTCAACTTCATAAGAACTCCTGATAAAACCAAACCAATTTCTGATTTTTTTTCTAGCTTAATTTTTACTAAAATAATTGATATGTATTGTCTATTTACACTCCTCTTGTAGTGTTTTTGCTATTTGTATGCATCCAGGGTCTGAGAGTAACATATCAATTTTCTGTATGTCTGTACATGTAGCATAATGGCAATAAAGCTGACTTTAAAATGACTGTTCCTGTCTCACATGGTTTGCTTAAGCTTCCAATATCGCCATTTGGTAAAAATAACAGACCACATCTCTGCAAATTACACACTCAAGATTTAATAAATGCACTAAAACCAAACACTTTAGGCCACAATTCATGCAATTAACCACTGACTTATTACCATTACTATTAATAAACAATAGTGGTGTTAGTTAATGGTTTAATAACGGACCATTTTCGCATTTCCGGGTTTCTCAGTAGTGTAAGACATTATAGTTGGGTAAAATTAGAGCGCAGTGAATGGGAGAGTACAACAAATAGTTTATTTACAATCCTATTTGCTGAAATAATGAAAGAAAAACTCCATGATGGTGTTATCAAGACTTTCAGAAAGAGGAAAACAATAGTGTGAGACAGATAACGGCAGCCAGAAGAGAGAACAATGTCAAGTTTACTGTCCTGCCCCCATACACACTGCATTAGAAACACCTCGCACAAGCGGCAATTCGTTGTTTTGTAATTTAATGCAAAGATGATAGAATACATACATAAACACATATAAATGTTCATAAGTTTTTTCTAAAAATCTAAATGTTAAATGCGTCATAACATGAATGGGAATAACATGGAAATGCTTCTTGTGAAAAGGGTCCATACAGTGAATTGTGACCTAAACTAAAGTGCTCCCCAGGAATTAAAGAAATCATGCGGTGTATGAATGTAAGATGTGAGATTTGTCTGCTGTACCTTCTCTCTGACCGTGTCTCCAGGCACGAGCTGAGGCTCAATAGTGATGAAGAGGCTGAGGAAACTGCCTTCACTGGGGGTGCGGACGGCATCATACCCACCTTCACTGCCCAGACTGCGCTCTTTACTGTATCCCAGCAGCACTGGAGGAGTGCACACCTTAAACGTCCCGTCAATCTGAACACACAGAGTCAAATGTGGATATTTTCAGCTTTACTGACAGATGCGCTCAGTCAGCTTCTATCATGACTGATCATTTTAAAGGTTATACTGTAATTAGTGCAGCAGTGTAGGACTGAAATTAGGTTGATTAAGATTGAATTAGATAACCTCTTAAGGCCCAAGGTGTTTTTTACATGCATTTCTTATTTCTCTTTGGTATTTGGGCTTATTGGAACCTAATTAGAATAAAACCTAAGCATCATCTTTTGATATGATGTACAGTTGAAGTCAGAATTATTAGCCCCCCCTTTGAATTTTTCTCTTTTTTAAATATTTCCCAAATTATGTTTAACAGATTCAGGAAATTTTCACAGCATGTCTGAAAATTTTTTTTCCTCTGGAGAAAGTCTTATTTGTTTTATTTCGGCTAGAATAAAAGCAGTTTTTAATTTTTTAAAAACCATTTTAAGGTCAAAATTATTAGCCCCTTTAAGCTAATTTTTTTTCTCAATAGTCTTCAGAACAAACCATCATTATACAATAACTTGCCTAATTACTCTAACCTGCCTAGTTACCCTAATTAACCTAGTTAAGCCTTTAAATGTCACTTTAAGCTGTATAAAAGTGTCTTGAACCAACAAGAGTTGTGCATTTTAGTTTAACTTTTTGAGCGTGCCGAGCACTTCAGTGTTCATTTTTATTTAAATATATTGAGGTGAAACTAAACAGCACTATCCCTCCGCCTCCCCATCTATTCAGCTTTCAGATGATGTATTGGTGTAAAATATATTAATATGATGTAAAATTACTCTTATAACTGTTTTTGAACATTTGGTGTGTGTTTCAGGCTCATATATGATAATATATAATATTATAAGTACATAACTTCCCATCGCTATAGAGCAGGGCTATTCAATTGGCGGCCCGCGGGCCGAACCCGGCCCCCGAGGCAATTTGTTCCGGCCCCCCAAATAGTGTGACCAAGATATAATTTTTTTTTAGTTCAGTCGAAAAATGGCCGCTATAGTTTTAAAGTGACGTGCGTCTGTTCAATACAGCACGAGCTGCAGTTAATGGCTGCGCAGAGCGCTAGTCACCTGACATTAAGTGAGTGGCGCAAGAAAAAGGCCTATTGTACAATGCACTGATATCGTTAATAGGAATGCAATGATTAGCCGATTTCACTATTAACCCCGCTTTTATTCATTTAAGGCTTCTCAACGCCGCATTTCTGTTGCACGGAAAAAAGCTGCTGCAACTAGTTATGCCAATACGCACGCACATTGGATTAACTATAGCAGCAAGCCGTTGACACATTGCGTCTTTTTCGCGCGTACATTATTTCATTAAGTACATTATTTCCAAGTGAGACGCGCGCATATTGGAAGCGGTGCGCGCACGGCTCGCAAACGGACCGACACACTCGCACCCTGCAGGCGCGGCACACAGTAGAAATGATCTCAGGCTGTAGTGGAGAGAGTTGTGCGTGGCTTTCAGTGCAATGTAAACAATAGATATGTTAGATGAATTATTACAAATTATTAAAATGATTATGTAAGTATGAACGCAGATAATAACAACAGTTCATTTAAATACTTAGCTAATATAAAGCTTAAATTAACATTAGACAAATGCTATTTTTATTTATTCTTATTTTTATGTATTTATTCATTGTTCTGTCATTTATTTTCATTGTAAAATTATCACTCATGTTTAAATCAAAAATTTTTTCATTTATTTTTAAGTCCAAAGAGAGAAATGGACTATCGTTTGTGTTTTATTAATATTTTGTGCTGCAGCAATAAACAACACTTACATAAGCAGCTTTCTTGTGATTTTCTAAACTAGTCGTGTTTTAAATTTAATAAATGCATAATAATGGTGATAACTGTGAAACCATGATTATTCTTCAGACTATAATCGACTATAATCTATAATCGTTGCATCCCTAATTGTTACGCAGTTTAAAACACCTTATGAATGTGTTTGAATTTAGAAGAAGCCTATTTAAGCAATGCACTGCTTTTGTGCCTCTAAATACATTTGGATATGCTTGTAAAAAAGCCACATTGTACAACGCAGTGATGTTATGCAGTTTAAAAATACAACAAATTAACGTTTTAATGTAGAAAAAGTCAATGTGGGTGTGTTAAGGAGCAAAAATACAGCATATGAGCTCTTATATTGCTGTTGTGTCATCGCTTATATTGCAAGTCATATCTCTCCGGCCCCCCGTTTTGGAGGCTTTTCATGAACTGGCCCCCATGGCAAACTAATTGAATAGCCCTGCTATAGAGTATAATATTGCTTTACCCGTGACTGCAGGTAGATGGTGCTGAAGGGGATGTTGATGGAGCCGAGCCAGTGGCGCTCGATGCGCGTGTGGATGGTGTTTCCTCTCTCCCTCTCATCCTAAATAAGGGACCACACACAATGGTCACGTCTGCATCACATCATGAGGTTTATAATGTTTCACATGTGGATGTTTCTCACCTCCACCACATCATAGAGCAGCTCGTCGAAGATGTTGATGAAGACCTCGTCTCTGACCGACTGCAGGCTGGTGGAGCTGTAGTCTCCATTAGGAGCACTGAGATAGAGAGAGAAGACATTGTTCATTCATGCCGTGAGGACACCGAAACTCAAGGTGGACACAATATGGAAATAACACTGACTTTGTTTGCGTTATATCAAAACAGTGAGCTGCCTTCCAAGACAAAAGGCATTTAAACTGCAGCACTATGCTGCCTTCTAACATATCTAATTTTAATGTCATCACATTTTTAGCCAAAGTGTAATACGTATGTTGCATCAAAATTCAAAGAATCTCAATAAAAAATTAAACAAGTAAATTAATCAAAGAAAAAAATATAAATATTAGCCTTTCAAATTTGTTTGTAAAAAATATATATGTTTACACTTTTAATAGATTGGATGGGTCAATATTACAGCTTTTTATGTCAAAAATCATTAGAATATTAAAGGGTCACGAAACACCATGTGTTGAGCTGTTGACAGTCATATCTGTGTCCCACGCTGCTATAAACAGTATTAGGACACGTATATCTCACTAAAAAGTGAAAATTGGTTGTTTTTGCGTTATTTTGAGCAAATTCGTTCTTCCGGTTTGAAACGAATTTTTGAAGCTGCGTCACGATCATGAGATACTTGGGTGTAAATCCAGCCTGGAGAGTGGCTGTCTGTCCTTTCGAGAACATTGTGACGTATCTGAGTGTGCGGCATTAATTCATGACAAAGACGTGCATCAAACCAATCAGCGTGCTCTATTGTGTATGACGTGAAACTTCATTAATATGCATGATAGCTCCGGAGACTGTTTACAGTGTTCAGACGGCAGAGAGACGCCACGTTGTGTTGCCAAAAGAAGTGAAAGAACAAGAATTTGGAGACATGGGTCGTCGGTGTTGCAACGAAGGTTTTGTTTTCATGTTCCCTCTATGAGAGAGCTGCTGGAATCACGTGTGGATTACAGTGCACACGACAGAAATGCGTTTGTAAGGAACATTTTTTACCCGAGAGCTTTTCGTATCTGGAAATGGTGAAATCCGGATTTGCCGCTCGTCTCCTTTTAATAAAAAGACGCAGCTCCAGTTTGATTGTCTGTCTACAGATTTGGTAAGTGTGTTTGCAGTGCAGTGCCCTTTGTTTAACCCAGATTGCAAAGTTAGTTTGTATGGTCAGCAGAGCTCTTTCAGTTTTTAAAGACGTACCATAGTCAAAATGATTTAGTTACCAAGTTTACAGTATGTTAATATCACTGCAATATTACAGTACAATATTATAGACTGAAAGATCCGCTGTAAATGCTGCTCTCCGAGTGTAAACATGTTAACACAAACTATTCCCGTCGTGCAGGATTTTCGCCACATTTTGTGACAGGATAGTCTATACACACACGGCTTTCTGACGCTACCTACCGAGTACATAAGTTACAGAGAAATGGGATTTTTTTCTCTTATTCGCCGTGCGGTATCAAACATACATTGTGTGTTTGTTTTGCCTGTGAAATCAGCGCGTGCCCAAATGGAAACGCCTTTCTTTGCAAGTCCTTCCCTCTTTCCCTCCCCCGACACTCCCACACTCCCAGAGCTGGACACGCCCACTTTCCTGACTTTTTTCAAACTAGAGGTGTGAAAACACCCTGCTGAGACAGGGGGGTTTGTGGCCCTTTAAGTAAATATCATGTTCCATGAAAACATTTAGTACATTTCCTTCTGTAAGTATATCAAAAGTTAATTTTCGATTAGTAATACGCATGGCTAAGCACTTCATTTAATAAGATCTTCTCAATATTTATTTTTCAGATTTCAGAAATTTAAACAGTTGTTCCAAAATCTCCAAAACAATCATAACAAACCATACATCAATGTAAACCTATCTATCCAGCTATCAGATGATTTATTGTTGTAAAATACATTAATATGGTGTACACTTGTGTGTGTGGTCCAGGGTCATACATGAAAACATTTAATATTATTAGTACAAATGCTGGGGTGCCAGACAGTATCACACTGTCAAATAAGTCAAACAAAAAACAAAAATATAAGCAGGAAAACTTACAAAGGCCTGTTAAACTCCTGTTCATACACAGACCCACAAGTTGTGATCATTGAGGAAAAAAAAAACACTCAAAATACTCTTTCATCACCATCTGTCTCCCATTTGTCATATTTGCTGTAGATTTTTTTAACTACCTATCAGACTGTCACTAGTTTAGAAATGTGCTGTACAATCAATGAACACACCAAAAACAAAACAAAAAAGAGGAGGAATGAGTTACAGTGACATGCAGAGATTATTATGCTACATGTTATTATGCTACAGGTTCTGGTCTGACCTGAATGGCAGAACAATCTCTTCATTCCAGCAGGGGTTTGGACCCTCAGCGGTGGACGTCTGGAGAACTGAACGTTGGAAAGACACCTCCACAAATGGCCTGATCAGAGGCTACAGTGCACACACACAAACACACACCATTACAGTGTAATATCATTAGGGTAAATGTTTAGGTATAAGGTATGGTGCAGTGATGCTGTTACCTGTGCAAAGGGCCACTCACTGCCCTGCTGAGCGGTTTGAGACGCAGGAGCTGTAAACGTCTCTGTGAATGATCGGCCAGATTTAGCCAACACAGGCGCTTTGCTGAAAATAAAGTTCAATAATTAAAATACAACAGATCAAACAGCCTTTTTAGTGTCTTCGTAAAGGCACGGATAGACATTTATTTTACTTAAATGACACTTAGTGTCAATAATAAAAGTAATTTCTGTTAAACAGTCTAAAAAATCTTGGTTCAAGAGGGTCATTATTCCCCTTACAGTTTCACAGTTCATATACTGAATATTAAAGGGGACCTGTAATGCCCCTTTTTACAAGATGTAAAATAAGTCTCTGATAACCCTAGAGTGTGTATGTGAAGCTTCAGCTCAAAATACCACACAAATATTGTTTTATAACTCTTTGAAACTGACTCGTTTAGTCTTTGATCCTAATTGTGCCATTTTGGTGACTGTCGCTTTAAATTCAAATGAGATTGTGTTCTTTTCAAAAGAGGGCGGAGCGACAAATGCCTGTCTGCCAGGATAGTGGCAGATTCAGAAACAATCTAGATCATACCTGCCAACACTCCCGTTTTTCCCGGGAGTCTCCCGTATTTCAGACCCGTCTCCCGTATTGTTCTGTCTCCCGCTAAACTCCCGGAATTCTCCCGCCCCCCGCTCCTCAGCATTTAGTACAGTCCGGGCTGAAACTTGGTGCTTGTGCTCTTCCGGTCGTGCGCTACAGTTCGCGCGCCCCCATCTCCCCAAACCTCTCACCCCTCCCGCTCCCCGCTCTTCAGTTTCCGCCAGTGTTTCCAACTTAGCGACAAATTTTCAAAAAAGCGACTAGCGACAAATCTAGCGACTTTTTTGTGTGTTACTGGCGATTTTTATAGACTGTCGTTTGTCCATTACTGTACCGTTCCTACTCTTCTCAACGAGCTGCGGGTGATGCCGCCGGCCCCTCCCCTGCAGCCTGAGAGCAGAGCACCTCTCTGCATACCGACGGCAAATGATTTAGAACAGGTGGCAGTGTGAAGGTATCTCCCTTGTACAGTCAACCCGATCTGCTTCTCCTTTATTTTAACAATTTAATTTGACTGTTTATTCTTGTTGCACAATCAGAGATGTTTTAAGTGAGAGTTTCAGAACTTGTCTGAGTTTATTACGTCTGAGAGATTACTGCAAATTCCCTACTCATCTATAATGATATACTGTATTCAAACAGCAATACATTTAGTTAAATTGACAAGCTTCCATAAAGCGTAGTGCGAATATAAAATACCCCATTTATTTCCCATAGGCTGTTAAACAAACAGAAATGGTAGAACGCGATGACGTCAGTAATATGCAAATTAGCGTATGACGTAACCCCCCCCCACCCCCCACCCCGGGGGGGTCTCCCAGAATTTACGAACCAAATGTTGGCAGGTATGATCTAGATTCAAAAATGTCCTATGCTAATGAGGGAGAGATGGTCACTAGTGGGCGGGGCTTTCCCCCTCTGATGACACGTACAAAGGGAGAATGTCAATCAAAGTGTTTCTGAATGTGAAAAGCACAAAGAAAACAATATTGTCAACAGACGTTCCCCAAACTGGAAGTGTAATCCAAAAATGAATATGCAGCAGGCTTAACAAATACACAAAGCAGATTGCAGGGCATTTCTGGTCAGATTGTTCACCACAGTGATCTACAGTACGGGTGAGTGATGGTCTGTTAATCAAATTAGATTACAATCCAGCATTGAACTATGGACGTTTGCATTTTTTTATGACAAATCTCACAAGTAACAGCATACTCCATTTTAAGTAGCGCAAGTAAGAGAACGATATCGTTATAAAAGAGTAAAAATGCTATTTTATTTGTTTAATCGCGATTATAACAAAAACAGCATGCTTTTATTTTATGCTGCCTCCACAAAGGGTTAACATTAGTCGAGTAGCGCTGATCACGGAACTATATAGCTATTTTTGTTACTCGTTTTTCATACTTCAAAATGCACATTAACACAGGGAGATCGAAACCCAGCTTGTGATTGGCTACAATGATCGTCTCTTCACCGAGTGCAACACAGGAGTGTTTGAAAGCCGTGTATATCAGAGGATCTGTCTATGAGCAGATAAACTAGCGATCCACTGCTGGATCCTCTGATAAACCCTGATTTCAATCCCTCCAGTGTCTTTCAAGTGCTCGGTGAAGAGTGGTGAATTGATGATCATTGCAGCCAATCACAGTCATATCTCATAATTCACAACAGAACTCAAATGTTAGTGCGAAATAGATAAACCCCTGTACTTTTGACATCCCTATCAGTAACACTATAATCTAGCAAAGAGGTATTTAGAATTTCTTTCCCCCCAACTGCAGAATGAGCTGCTCATGTGTTGTGGTTGTGTTCATGTACCCGGTGTAAGGCCTGCGCACAGGGATGTCATATCCTCTGATGATGTTCACCAGGAGTTTAATGTCTCCATCTGAGAGGTTCTGCGCCGTCACTTTCTTCCTCTCCTTCCTGCGGGGCTTCAGGGGCCGTTTGGGTTCTGCCAGCTTGAACAGGTTCCAGCCCAGCACCCTGAAAGGTAGCCAGTGCGGAGATAAGCGTTGTCTGCCATAATGCTCCATATTACAAATCCACTTTAATACTTAAATACACTTTTCCACTGTGCAGTACAGTACTCTTCGGCTCAGATTTGCTGGCCTCGGTTTGCATTTTCACTGCAGTTTTGTAGTGCTTAAAGTGTGTGAGTTATCACTACTGTATAGCTGTGCCCCCCCCTGCTGCCTTGACTTCCTGAAAAATGTTTAATTCCGCACTGTCCCATCCTTCTCTTGCTAGATCTGGTCATCTTCTGCACATCTGAACGTGTTCTTCTAACCACAATGCTGTCATTTCAGGTGTCTTTTTTTTGCAGTGGTATAAAAATGCTGGATCTAATCTCACTATATTTGTTAAACGTGATATTTAATTCATCTTCTTGTCTCTAACTAACAACATATTCTCCGACTTTGCTCTTTTGAATCTATTTCTTGTTCTCAGATACCTTGTTTTGGCTGAGCGCAGAGATAAATTAATAATTCATGTAACCACACTGATTCTGCATTGACTGATTGATTGCCTTTATTTCCTATAATGTATAAACTTATTGTACATTATACTGGTCATTATTGATTATTAAAACTGATATTCAGCAAAAGAGATTTTCAATGAGAATGAAAGATGTTTGAAAAGTTATGTTTTAGGCTCTGTTTTTTATAAATATGCATACAGTGAAGTGAAATATGCAGCTACACGACGCCTCAACATTTCTGCTGTCTGTTAAGTTGCTAATATCAAAATGAAAATAGGCAGATCCTTTTATCATGTTTTCATTTTATTGTTAAAATACTGAAACAACGTATCCAGGGTGATGTGAATGAGGTTATAAAGTACACTGTTCCCTTTGAAGATTTACCTGACGTGTTCTCGGGAGTTTGTTTCCATATCAAACTTGCGAAGTCTGAACTTACAAGGAGAGGATGCAGGACTGAACTGTGTGTGGGCTACTTAACATTGTGGGCAAAGCCCCAATCAGATTTTCAGATGTCTCCGTTTTCCTCCATCCACACTGACACGGAGCAGCAGCGTTTTAGAATGAAAACGGGCTCTTCAGCGTTTTCAAAACGCTCCGTTTTCGGCACTCGGAAACTCTGGCGTAACGTGGACGGATGGCGTAAGCTTAGCAAAACGTATTAAAACTAAAACATATTAGTGTGAACGGAGGCTCAGTGACTCTTTCTGCAGGTCAACTGAATCATTCATTGATTCACTCAAAAACACTGATTTATTCTAGAACTATATAAGTGATTTGGATTTATTCGCTAACCATGTGTAAACAACGTTTATCAAATACATTCTGATTCATCGTCTTTAGTTCTCTTTTGTTTGATTTACAAAAGAATGTGGAAAAAGGAAAAATTATCCCACGCATTAGCAGAAATAACAGTGTGACAAAGGTAAAACTAAAACTTTAACCTCCTAGGGCCTGAGTGTCCACATATGTCGACTAGGGATGCAACAATTATTGATTTTAGTTGTACGATTATAGTCTGAGGAATAATCACGATTTCACGGTTGTCACGATTATTATGCATTCATTGATTTCAAAACAATCATTGATTTTTTTTTATTTTAAAGTGTTATTTATTGCGGCTCAGTAACCAATTAACACAGCACAAAATAAAAATAAAAAACAAACGATAGCCCGTTTCTCTTTGGACTTAACGTTTCTGGCTTTTAAACATAAGTAATAATTTTACACTGAAAATAAATGACAAAACAATGAATAAAAAGAATAAATCAAAACAATTGTCTTTGTCTAATGTAAATCTTAGCATCATATTAGCTAAGTATTTCCCTTTTAAAGAGAACAAATGTAGTCCTCTGTGCATGCAGTGTTCGCCTCCATTAGAAATAACGATCTTGCGCGCACAAAAGATGCAAAGTGTGAACAGCCCTTAGTTGATAGCCTCAGCTGTAGTTATTCCAGTGTGCATGCGTATTAGCCTCGGTGTACAAGCTCAGAACTTTAAACTAGCGCACAGTTGGCATATGCAGAAACGCAGTGTTGAGAAGCCTTTACGATTAATTAATAGTGATGAATTAAATCGCGGTGAATAGTGAAATCGATTAATCGTTGCATCCCTAATGTCGACAGCACATTTTTAGCTCTTAGGTGGCTATTTTAAATACTTTGAATGTTTTCTATTTTGTTACAGACATACAGTGCAGTGTTTCCTCTAGGATTTTTTCCAGCTGTGGCGGCAGACTCTGTTAGGCCTTTTACACCGATCTACCAACTACCTGTGACGTTATTTCAATGACAAATGTTGAGAGCCTCTGTTCGTGCACAAAACTTCTTGCACGCTCTCAAATATACGCTGCTGAAGTGCAATTTAGTGCGTTTATGTAACAAGTATGTCCCCAACATTTATTAGATTGGCTAGGAATATTTATGCAATAAATATCCAATAGACCTACAGAGCGGCATTAATGCGTCCTGAAGTAAAGTGAAACAGCCATAAACTCCAGCAAGATAAAGTCATCAATTAATGTTAAAGTATTATAAAGCATTATCTATTATCTATAAAGTATAATTATAACAACTGTGTTCATCTTAACTGAACGCTACGCCGTGTTTGCTGGCCTCACGCACCTGTCAGTCAGTCAGCATGTCACCTTAAAGGGTTAAACAAATAATGTACAGCACTACTATGATATGAATGAGTAGTAATGTAGCCGTGGCGGGGTGAATTTTGGTGTGGCGCCCCGCCATGGAAGAATGAATGTAGCGGAAACCATGCAATGTCATCCTGCAGCTGTTTTGCAGCATATGAAATGTCCCAAACTCTATTTTTAACTGTCCAAAATGGAAAAAAATTTTTGTTTTTACTCTCTGATAGTCAAAGCAAGTACAAAAAAAAATTCTATGTTAAATATGCATAAAAGAAAGTTCAGGAAAAAGTGTTTTATGTAAATTCGGACCACGAGTCCACATATATGGACATAATTTTTCTCTAAAAGTACATCATATCAAAAGATGATACTTAGATTTTTATTCTAATTAGGTTCCAATAAGCCCAAATAGCAAAGAGAAATAAAAAATGCATGTAAAAAACACCTTGGGCCTTAAGAGGTTATTGTCACGGTTGTGGATCTGTTTGTTTCTCTTGTATGTGTATGTGTGTGTGTGGGTATGGGTGTGTTTGTTTGGGTGCACTTTCACCGCGTGGCTGTGTGTGTTTACATGTCATCAGCTGAGCGGTCACGTGCTTTGCTGTTGTTCAGCATTGCTCAGCTGTTAATCAGTGAACCACAGGTGCAGCGCGTTACCGCGCGCCTTTATCTGTTCAGTGTTTGTATCTCGTGTTGTCAGTTCGTTGTGGTTCACGTCTGTGTCTGTTTCCTGTTAGGCAGCTCTCGCTGAATCCGCTGGTGGTGAGTCATCATAGAGTCTTGCTGCCTTTGGACTTGTCAAGCACGGCTTTGTTTCATTGATGTTGTTACCGCTGTTTGCACTGATGACACCCACAAGAGATTCACTTTGTTTTGCTGCTCTGAAGAACTATTACCGCTGTTAAGCGTTGTCGACTTCCTTGAGAGATGCACCATTGCTCTACCCTATCCCTCGAGATCTGGTGAGATCTATACCAGTTGTTATTTACTGTTATCCCTGTTAATAAATCAACTTGCATTCACTTGCATTTGGGTCTCCTGTGTATCTGTGACAGA
Organism: Danio kyathit; assembly: GCA_903798195.1. Classification (NCBI taxonomy): domain Eukaryota; kingdom Metazoa; phylum Chordata; class Actinopteri; order Cypriniformes; family Danionidae; genus Danio; species Danio kyathit. The sequence continues at coordinate 3,050,986 of LR812541.1, read as the reverse complement.
TCTGTTGACATGTAAACACACACAGCCACGCGGTGAAAGTGCACCCAAACAAACACACCCATACCCACGCACACACATACACATACAAGAGAAACAGACAGATCCACAACCGTGACAGTTGTAGGAAGAGTAGAGCAGAAAACTGGAGATAATTTGGGAATGAATAATGAAAATGTATTAACATTAACATTCAGTTAAACTTCTCTTTTAGAGTTCTAAAAATAAGTAATTTTGTTGATCAAATGAACACATTTGCACAGTTGCACTGAACATACACTCTCAGTACTCACCGTGCAGCAGATCTCCACACACACACACACAAACGCACACGCACACACACACACACACACGAGACTGCAGTGAGGGACTGGACTCCTCTAACACACTTTACACTGACTACCTCTACAGAGAACGGCAGCTCATGAACACACAGACCTGAGGGGAGGAACACGAGGAAAATAAAGACTGAAAACAGAAAAAATAAATCCTCAGAACATACCCGGCACCTGGACCACTGAATACACACACATACAGGAGGAAAAAAAGAGAAAAATAAAAGACCAGAACCATCAAGTCAAGATCACTTCATACTGACCTAAGATCAGACACAAGCTCTGGACTGCCATGGACATGCTCACAGCATCAACTGACCAACATGCTAATATAATGTGCTATAGAATCAGCAATAAATACACAAAAGCTATCAAATGAATTAGCATGCATGCACATAAAAGTCTGAGACTGTATCTGAAACCGCCCCCTATACCCTCATTCACTATTCCCTACATTAGTCCACTAGTGTGAGTGAATTGGAGCATTGAGTGCACTGAAGGGAGGCCATTTTGTTTGTGTTTTGCTGGTTGATAAATCCCTCAAACGAATTAGACCTTCTTGTTCAGACTTTCTAATAGTTATTTAACACTTAGCGAGCTATTTATTACTAATGAAACAAAGACGTTTGATTGCTGTTGTGTACTCAAAAGTCACTTTAATTAAATCTTTTATTTATAAACATATAGCTACAGTATAAGATTCTACAGTGGACGCCATCTTGTGATCAGATGCAGAAATTCAAAGGCGCCCAAACTCTCACAGTGCATTTTGGGTATTTTCCAGCTGTTGAGTGTATATGAGTTTTAAGAAAGTCCCCTTCAAGGAAAGTCTGATCACTCAGCGGCTATATTTGCCCTATATTACGCATTTATTTGACTATATAACACCCTTGAGCAGTTTATCCAAGACCAAAGTATTGTCTAAATGAATGGGGGAGTCTCAAATCTCATAAACCGCGGACAGAACTCACAATTAAATAAATTAAATATTTCAAATCATCAACAAAATCTGAAGTGACCTGCCCTTTTGTTGTTTCTGCTTAAGTTCTAATTAAACTAAACCACATAATTTCCAGTTTGGTCTAGCTACTGCGCATACGCAATGATTGGCATGATTGCTTTTTTACATGTCAGAATCAACGTAAACACAGTATTAGCTAAATGATAGGGTTTGCTGTAACAAACAAGCAAATCTGTACAGACCCCTCCACCACAGAAGCATGTGGCTTAGTATTGGCTATATTGACTGGAAGACAGGACTTCCTTCACAGTGCATCAATTCTGAACATTGCACTTTTCGCCATTCATAGTAATGCGACTGTCTATGTGTATCTAAAGTCTTTAGTTGTACACTCCATATTGTGGGATTGATTGAGTGCAGTACTTTAGAAGGTCGGACACCACTAGAAATGGCTGCTTCCTTAAATAGTGCACTATTTAAGGATATAGGGGGAGATTTTGGATACAGTCTGAACATGTTACTGGGTCACAGTTTTTATATCTGAAAATGGCATGTACTGTATGTGAAAGAAGTGTGGAAGAACTATATTTAAAGTCTGTAGAAGTAAATTAGATAGGTAACAGAGTCATTTACCCAATGCTGGGAACCTCGTCCTCTGAAATCACATCAGACAGGATGAAATGATGCTTGGCTATAAGGAAACGGTTGATGACCGACTCCCGCACCTGAGACAGAGACACATAACAGAAATCTGAGGAACTTGGTATTTAAGAATTGACCTCTCAATACACAATATATTTATCCTATCTATTTGTGATAAAAACAGACAAAACAGTAAAACATATTTGGGGTCAGGGAATTATTTTAAACAATAAAACAGCTATTTATAATTGTATTGACTATAGATTAGGGATGAACAACATATCGTTTGAGCATCGATATCGATAATTGTGTGTATCTGCAATAGTCACATCGCAAGATTATATTAAAACAAAAAGATATTAAAGATTAAAAGATAAAGATATTATTAAATATTATTACTTTTTCAATTATTTATACAATGATGAACATGCTATTTTACATTTGACTGTTCAATTTCTGTACTTGCATACTGTTTGACTCCCCAGAAAACCATAAAGCTCTGCATATTTTTTTTTTTTTTTGCTTGTAATTTATTATAATTTATGCAAATAAACTGCATAGGAAAAGACTTGACCTTTCCAGTTGATCTGAATGAATGAAATCTTTCCAAATAGAGCAATTCAAATCATCTGGTGAAATTAGATTCATTTTGCAATATACAGTTGAAGTCAGAATTATTAGCCACCCTTTTATTTTTATTTTATTTTTTAAATATTTTCCAAATTATGAGCAAGGAAATTTTCACAGTATGTCTGATAATATTATTTCTTTTGGAGAAAGTCTTATTTGGTTTATTTCGGCTAGAATAAAAGCAGTTTTTAAATTTTTATGAACCATTTTAGGGTCAATATTATTAGCCCCTTTAAGCAAAATTTTATTCGACTGTCTACAGAACAAACCATCGTTATACGATAACTTGCCTAATTACCCTAACCTGCCTAGTTAACCTAATTAACCTAGTTAAGCCTTTAAATGTCACTTTAAGCTGTATAGAAGTGTCTTGAAGAATATCTAGTCAAATATTATTTACTGTCATCATGGCAAAGAGAAAATAAATCAGTTATTAGAAATGAGTTATTAAAACTAATATGATTAGAAAAGTGTTGAAAAAATCTTCTCTCCGTTAAACAGAAATTGGGGGAAAAATAAACAGCGGGGCTAATAATTCAGGGGGGCTAATAATTCTGACTTCAACTGTATATTGCGGCAAACCAAAATAATGCAATGTCAGAATTTTCCAATATCGTGCAGCCCTACTATAGATGCACTAAATTAAAGCAGCAGTAAATACTTTAACAAGTAAATATGTGCTGTTGATTGTTCGGTCACACTTTATTTTGATGGTCCGTTTGTCAACTAATTCTCATTAGATTATAAGTAGACTGTTAGGTTAAGGTTAGGGTCAGTGTAAGTTGACATGTACTTGCAAAGTTTCTTATAGTCAGTTAAATGTCTGGAAGGAGCAGTATAAGCAGATATTAAGCAGACAGTCTACTAATACTCAAATGGACCATTAAAATAAAGTGTTACCGATTGCTTTTTTTAATAGCAGCATACCTGTTTTTAACTTAGGTAATAATAATTAATGTTTCTTTGACATCAAATAATGATTTCTAAAAAATATCGTGCTTCAACATACTGGAGTAAAGATGCTTTAATTTCAGTTTTACAACAGAAATAAACTAAACAGTTTAGAAATATTCAAAGAAAAACAAGAATTTTATCAAATATTATTAAAAAAAAAGACGTTTTTATTATATGGAGCATTCTAAATAACATTATAAAACTACCTATTTTAAAGTATATATTTTTAAATAATAAAACAGAACAATACTGTGAAACACTACTGAGAAATAGAGACTTAATCAAAGACATTTCTAAAATTCTGACCACAAACATTTAAGTGGAAGTGTACATTAAAAAAGCCCAATATTTCTCTCATCACTCACTCTTTGGAGATATTTGGCCACCAGAGCTCGATGTGCATCGATGTGCTCCTTCGTATCGACGATCTCTCCCTCCTTTAGCCTATTCTCATAGTCCTAAAACAAGACAAACATTTAACATAATTTCAATTAACGCATGAATTACATCCATCCTAAAGAGATAAAAATGCATTGCACTTTGCACTGCTGATGCCTGAAACCTGATTTCCCTGCATGTCTTTCAGATGTTTGCTGTGAAAGTATCTTGTACAAACACCTACTCAACACCAGGTGGCACACTACAATACACTAAATAAAAAGTGAAAACTCTTGTGCCCTTTTAAAAATCTTTGGGTGTACGGTTTTACCATTTTAATTTCTTACGTTTTTCTTCTTTAATGTCGTTAGCTGTTAATCCAGTCTGAATATCCTCAAGACCCCAAGGTCGCTTCTAGACTTTTTGTCACCCTAGGTGAGATTACAACCATTCACATCCACTCCCGCACGCACCAAAAAATATATAAATATCATTGAGGTCAAGGTTTTAAAACATGAACAATGAACGATACATTTAATACAGTTCGTCTAGTTAAACTCTGCATAAACCGGAAGCTGTGACATTTATTTTGATCCTACTGTGATGCAGTTCCTAAAGAAACTAAATATTAAATTAGAAAACAGTGGGCGTGGCTTGTTTTATCTACTGCGAGGTGATTGGATGTAGTAAAGTAGGCGTTTCGTTCAGAAAGGTGAGGAAAATGGTTTGGAGAGAGTTATTACAACCTAACAGACTCCTCCTGCTCACCATTACTGTTTGTTTTTTAAACTGACAGCTGGAGGGGCGTGGTTAAGTATGTTAGCCCCGCCCAATACCTAAGACCAGGGGTGCTCAACCCTGTTCCTGGCGATCGACCTTCCAGCTGATTTCAGCTCCAACCCTGATCAAACACACCTGAACCAATTATTTAGAACGTGAGGAGCACTTGATAATTACAGGCAGGTGTGTTTGATAAGGGCTGCAACTGAAAACTGCAGGAAGGTCGATCGCCAGGAATAGGGTTGAGCACCCCTGACTTAGACAGATCTAATCTGAGAATTTAACTGAAAACAAACAGGAAGTTTATTTTCAGATTTCAATTAATGATTACAAGGGTAAACTATTTATTATTTTTTTTTCTTAATGACATGCACAGATGAATTGATCATCACAAAGCTAGCAATGTGAGCTAACAAAATCAATATGCTAGTTTTGATTTCATGTGTACATGTCTTTCGGATGAGAGGTTACTGACTCTCTGTGGTCATTAAAAATCCCATGGCACTTCTCGTAAAGAGCAGGGGTGTAACCCCGGTGTTCTGGCCAAAGTCCCTCAATCGGCACTTTCCCATCATGGCTTCCTAATCATCCCCATCCATCGAATTGGCTCTATCACTGTCTCTTCTCTCCACCAATAGCTGGTGTGTGGTGAGCGACTGGCGCCGTTGTCCTGTGGCTGCTGTCGCATCATCCAAGTGGATGCTGCACACTGATGGTGGTGTGGAGAGACCCCCCTCATGATTGTGAAGCACTTTGGGTGTATGGCCATACACAATAAATGCGCTATAAATACACATTACATTACATTACATGTAATGGAAAAAAAGCTGTTAATTATTAATTCAAGTTAACTCTTGATGAATTAACTAATGTTAGCAAGCATGAATTTGGATTTTAATAATGCATTAGTAAATGTTGAACTAAGATTAATAATTGGTGCACAGGTAATGTTCATTGTTAGTTTATTTGAATAAATATATTAACTTCAGTATATTAATATATACATTTCAGTATTACTGAATATGCAAATGTATTATGATGTAATAATTGATGTCCAATTAAATTTGTAAGCTAATCCTTTCTGTTTTTCAGTGGATGCATTATATGACACCAACAGTAGCTTTGTTTAGCAAAAAAGTGGTTTTAATTGAGATTTTGATTGTGAAACTTAAATAAAAGTTCAATTCAATTTATTGTCATTGTCAAAACAAATTAACAAGGAGATGTTGTTAGAGCATCCCTCCAACAAAGCCATGATAATGTGCAAAGTCATAGAGTGTCCAATAAAAATAATAATAACAAAAACATTTAATAACAGTGAGCCCAATGGACCCTTTTCATATTTCTGGGTTTCTGAATATCAGAAATTGTCATAGTTGGTAAACGTACAGCGCAGTTAATGGGAGACATTATTTTACAATCCTATTTGCTGAAGTAATAAAAGAAAAACTCAGGATGGTGTTATGAAGACTTTCAGAAAGAGGAAAACAATAGCGTGAGACTGATAACGGCAGCCAGAAGAGAGACTAATGTTAAATTTACTATACACTCTGCATTGCAAACGCCTCGCACAAGCGCTCATACGTTTTTTGTAGTTTGTTGCAAAGATGATATAATATATACATACAGTAAATGCATATAAATGTTCATATGTTTATTAAAAAAAATCTAAATATTAAACACAAGGATTGAAGATGCTGATGACCGTTAAAAGCGTTCATCCATCTTATTTTGCAGACATAAGCAAAATAAGGGGAATTATCTGTTATGTATTGTATATGTTAGGTTTCAGCTCCTACACTCTCAAAGTGAAGTTTATTTATAAACTAATTTCGAGAGGATCACGTGCTTATGATTGCTAGCGGCTGGACCCACATTATCCAATTCACTATGCACCAATCAGATGATCCCTAAGCTACTACAAATACCCCGGGTTTCACATCACCGCTATCTTCGCTTTGAAGAATCCCCCCTTCCACCCCTACTCCTCCTCTTTCCTAGATGGGTGACACGGTGGCCCAGCGCTTAGCGCTGTTGCCTCACAGCAAGAATGTCAATGGTTCTAGGCTTTACCAAACCAGCGGGCATTTCTGTGTGGAGTTTGCACGTTCTCCCCGTGCTCACATGGGTTTCCCCCCGCCGATTAAAAAACATGCAACCTAAGTTGACTAATCAACACTATAGACTTGCTCCCTACCTAGTACCTATCTCGTTAAAGAGAACTACTATCTGCTCTTTAATCACTACAACAGGGGAGTTCTCAAGATCTACCTGAGCTCGATCTCCCCTCTCGCCTTGCAACGGGAGGGAGCCCCGGGCTCGAGGATCTCATGAGCTTAGGGCTCTCTCCCGGGACAGCATGCCAAACAAGCTTTATAATTAATCATCAGCTAAGTGTGAACTCTTGAAATCATTTCGCATAAATCTGCAGATTTTAAACTGAATCCTGTGCAGAAATACCAAAAAGGTCCGCAGATTCTCTCTGGCCCTGTCAATCGCCAAGTTTGTCTATGCCTAGAAACTGTATTGCTCCCAGCACTCTCCATGATGGACCCTGCAGGATTTCAGTGATCTCACCTGGAACACTTTCTCGGATATCTCTCTGTCCGTCGACGGGATGCCTTTAAAGTGCCTGAACTCCTGGACCTCCTGACTGCGCAGTCTCAGCAGACGGTAGCGACGCGAGCGCTGAAGCTCCTCCTCGCTCAGGAAATTAAACTCCTCCTGAAGCTGCTCCAGACGGAAGTATTCGGGCACTGCCATATCTCCACCACTCACCACCTACAGGCAGACAGACCGACAGACAGAAGACTCTACAATACTACTGCACGGTACAGTTGAAGTCAGGATTATTAGTCCCCCTATGAATTTTGTTTCTTGTTTCTTCATTTCCCAAATGATGTTTAAGAGAGCAAGAAAATTTTCACAGTATGTCTGATAATATTTTTTCTTCTGGAGAAAGTCTGATTTGTTTTATTTCGGCTAGAATAAAAGCAGTTTTTAATTTTTTTAAACACCATTTTAAGGACAAAATTAATATACCGAGAGCAGCTGCATGATGGAAGCATTGCTGGGGTCGTTGGGGTCGAGGCGAGACTCTGCTGCCCACTTGCCCAATTTCTTCATGTCGTTTAAACCAGACGCCCCGATGCAAGCGATGGCGTCCATCTGCCTGAGACCACTGAAGAGAGAAACATTTCTAAGCCCACGCTGTCCAGATCAACTCAGAAAATAGCAGAGCCAGATCTCTGTCTGCCCCTGACCTGTGCATGGCTCCTCCAGGCTGAGCGGACGGGGGTGCTAGCGGGACGTCATCATGCCCTACAGCCCATGACACACAGCAGGAAAGCTTCCCTGATGTCAGCAGGGTCTGCGGGTTTGTGCCGTCAGCCTCAAAAGAGAACGGGACACCTACCACAAACAAGACAGAAAACAATCCAAGTCTAGGGTATGTATATAAACTAATAAATATATTTATACACATACAAGGGTTGGACAATGAAACTGAAATGCTCGGTTTTAGACCACAATAGTTCATTAGTATGGTGTAGGGCCTCCTCAATACAGCACCAACGTGTCTTGGGAACGACAGATACAAGTCCTGCACAGTGGCCAGAGGGATTTTGAGCCATTCTTCTTGCAGAGTGGGGATCAGGTCACTATGTGATGCTGGTGGAGGGAAACCTTTCCTGACTCGCTCCTCCAAAACACCCCAAAGTGGCTCAATAATGTTTGGGTAATGTTTCAAACCACTATGTCACCTGTCTTGCTGTGTTTATAGGTGTATTATCTTCCTTATACACGGCACCGCCTTCAGGATGCAATGCTTGAACTATTGGGTGCACATGGTCCTAATGGAAAAAAAACTGGAACTAATCTAAAAAAAAAAAACCTTAAGATCACAGTCTAAAAATTAGTACAGCTAAATGAATATGTTGTGGAAAAATATTAAAGAAAATTTAAATTTTAATAAATAGGAAAAGAAACTCAAGGGAAGCATAAAAATACCAAATTTAGTTGAAATGTTGTCGTTTGTAAATTTTTTATAAAATTTAAATGTATTTTCTTTCTATTCGTAAAGTTTTTTAATGGATATAACTGTTATTAAAACTGTTTTGTTTAAATGCACCAAAATACACTCACCGGCCACTTTATTAGGTACACCTGTCCAACTGCTTGTTAACGCAAATGTCTAATCAGCCAATCACATGGCAGCAACTCAATGCATTTAGGCATGTAGGCATGGTCAAGACGATCTGCTGCAGGTCAAACTGAGCATCAGAATGCAGAAGAAAGGGGATTTAAGTGACTGAACGTGGCATGGTTGTTGGTGCCAGACGGGCTGGTCTGAGTATTTCAGAAACTGCTGATCTACTGGGATTTTCACGCACAACCATCTCTAGGGTTTACAGAGAATGGTCTGAAAAAGAGAAAATATCCAGTAAGCGGCAGTTCTGTGGGCGCAAATGCCTTGTTGATGTCAGAGGTCAGAGGAGAATGGCCAGACTTGTTCCAGCTGATAGAAAGGCAACAGTAACTCAAATAACCACTCGTTACTACCGAGGCCTGCAGAAGAGCATCTCTGAACACACAACACGTCCAACCTTGAGGCGGATGGGCTACAGCAGCAGAAGGCCACACCGGGTGCCACTCCTGTCAGCTAAGAACAGGAAACTGAGGCTACAATTCACACAGGCTCACCAAAACTGGACAATAGAAGATTGGAGAAACGTTGCCTGGTCTGATGAGTCTCCATTTCTGCTGCCACATTCGGATGGTCGGGTCAGAATTTGGCTTTAACAACATGAAAGCATGGGTCCATCCTGCCTTGTATCAACTGTTCAGGCTGCTGGTGGTGGTGTAATGGTGTGGGGGAGATTTTCTTGGCACACTCTGGGTCCATTAGTACTAATTGAGCATCGTGTGAACGCCACAGCCTACCTGAGTATTGTTGCTGACCATGTACATCCCTTTATGACCACAGTGTACTCATCTTCTGATGGCTACTTCCAGCAGGATAACGCACTATGCCATAAAGCACGAATCATCTCAGACTGGTTTCTTGAACATGACAATGAGTTCACTGTACTCAAATGGCCTCCACAGTCACCAGAGCTCAATCCAATAGAGCACATTTGGGATGTGGTGGAACGGGAGATTCACATGATGGATGTGCAGCCGACAAATCTGCAGCAACTGTGTGATGCTATCATGTCAATATGGAGCAAAATCTCTGAGGAATATTTCCAGTACCTTGTTTCAATCTATGCCACGAAGGATTAAAGCAGTTCTGAAGGCAAAAGGGGGTCCAACTCGGTACTAATAAAGTGGCCGGTGAGTGTATATTGGCTATATTCACTGAGAAATGGATACAAATATTTATTTTCAAAAGGGGGTGTACATATTTATGCTGAGCACTGTATATGGCTGAAAAAGAAAGTGGATGTATGTGTGCTTATATCTATGAGTGGATTCAGATGTATAATCTCTAATATGTACCTGATGTAAAAAAAAAAAAAGAACTTGAGATTTGCATAATAATGAATGCAGACTGCTGGAAGACGCAGGAAATGACACATTATTAGTTTGATCTTGATTAGTGCTTTTTTATAGTTGTTAGAGGCCGAAATCAAAGCTGGAAATCGAAAAATTGAGGCCAAAATCAAATCAAAATTAAATTTTGATTAACTGCACGGCCCTATCCCAAAGCATCATTTCACTTCCTGTCTTTTGAAATGACCTTCAGAAGAAATGACTGCATGCACAGAAAAACATTTCATTTGCATATATTTAAAAAGAGCTGTTACCACTGCCGACACCCTCGTGATTGAATGTGACTCTCTGGTTGCTGCTGAACTCCATCTCTTCTGACGGTGCGCTGCCGGTCAGGACAGAAGATTCGGGAACCGGCACACACACTTCAGTCAGCTGGGTGGAGGATGAGCCCACGCTCTCAAACACCTGCGGGAAAACATCCAGAGCAGCTCACATGCCAATGCTACTGTTTAAGAGAGCAAGGACAATTCTCACAGTATTTACTATTATATTTTCTCTTCGGATGAAAGACTTATTTATTTTAATTTGGCTGGAATTAAAAAAAATATTAATTACATTTAAAAACTGGTAATGTCAATATTATTAGCCCCCTTGAGAAATGATCTTTTTTTTATGATTGGCTACAGAACAAAATTTTCCAACCCATTTCTAGTCTTAATAACTCATTTCTAATAACTGATTTATTTTATTTTGCCATGATGACAGCACATAATATTTGATTAGATATTTTTTCAAGACACTAGTATTCAGCATAAATTGACATTTACAGGCTTCACAAGGTTAATTAGGGTAAAGTTAGGGTAATTAGGCAGGTCACTGTATAACTGGTTTGTTCTGTAGACAATACAAAACTAATATTCCTTAAGGGGGCTAATAATATTGACCTTAAAATGGTTTAAAACAATTAAAAACTGCTTTTATTCTAGGCGAAATAAAACAAATAAGACTTTCTCCAGAAGAATAAATAATATAGGAAATACTATGAAAACTTCCCTGCTCTGTCAAACATTATTTGGGAAATATCTAAAAAAGAAATTCACAGGAGGGCAAATAATTGTCTTCAACAGTATATATACACACACAACTCCTCTGTACCTGCAGTTTGATGCTTTCTGGCCAGTTCACAATCTTCAGGTTGAAAATCTGGCCGAAGTGAACTCTGAAGTCCATGTTGAGAGTTCGACTATCTGTTCTGGAAACTTCTTTATCGTTGTACAGGACTTTGATGAAGAGGGATCGTTTGGCCACATCCTCTCTACGAGCAAACTCGGCTCTACAATAGACAAATAAAAGCTAGATTTGAACATTTGCTGGAACTGTGAGACTAATCTGGGAGAAGAAATCACAGCTTAAAGTAGGCGGAGCTCCAGAACACACCCACTGATTGCATGATTATCACTGACCAATCAGAGCTCAAAGATGTTTAGCAGCTAAAAGAACTCGCTTTGGTGAGCTATTTCAAACTGCTGAAACTATCTCAGATAGAACTTCATTTCAGACGAATTTTGATTGAAATCACGTCATTTCAGTTCATTCATCATCTTCATTTGAAGTATTAAAAACTCATGGAGATCAGTCCTGAAAAGTTTCCTCAGAAGAACAAACTCAAAAGACAGCGAGAACACAGAACGCGTCCTGTGAGAAATAGTGGATGCGATCTTCCTGATGGTCACCTGACCTTCATGCATTTTAACGAAAACTAATTTAAACAATACAAGATTCAGACAACGATTTACTGTTTTTTTACTTATCAATTTATATATACAACATGTACAAAAGCCTTACAAAGATACTTTGCACAATACAACTAAAAGTGATTTTAAAATATATTGCAGCAAATAAACACCTTTCCATGTGTTTACGCCTTTATTTAAATGTTCACAAGAATGTTTACTTTCTCATTTAGGGAAACTCCTGAGATAAACAACTTATTTAAACAGTAACAGTGAATATAAAATTTGCACTTCCCTCCTCCTTTATTTAGCCGCTTCTGGGACTTGGGAAGGCTGCTGCGCTCACAAGTCTGCATTTAATTCATTCTCTATATCAAGAACACCTCAGGGTTCTGTCATGGGTCCTCTGCTGTTGTGTGAGTATTGGAACTGAACTTTGATGGTTGATTTCACAAAAACACAAATATGCAATATTGCTTAAAGGTGTCGTGAAACTGAAATAAAGTTTTTGAGATGTTACTATGTTAGTTTTGAGGATATCTATAAGCTAGTGTGTTAAAAATGGTGACAAAATTCATATTAGAAGATATAAACACCCAAAGCTTGCAGTTTGTCACTTCCACCTAAATGAATCAATGATTTTTTTGACGTCACCTCATATTTCAGTTTCCCATCAAATCTTCTGACCAATCAAATGCTCTCTAGTGTCGGACATGCCCCGCCCCCTTCAAGACTGCCACAATCACCAGTGATCTAATCCTTACAGATCGCTGGTAAACTCTCAGATTGCATAGAACTACAAATCTGCCAGTATATGGACTACAAGATCCAGTCATGCAACACACACACGCCTGCTCCAAGTCTCCATTGATTAGACTCACACAGCTGATGCTGCTCATGGACTGATTACACTACACATATATACAGCTCACTTTGAGACTCTCATTGCTGAGTCTTGTTATACTGATTGTGAACATTACGATGCGTTTTTCTTGCCTTGCCTTCCGTGTTTGAACCTTACTTTGATTTGTTTGTTTTACGTTGTCTGCTGCCTGCCTTTAGAGCATCTGCCTGTTTATTGACCACGACTCTGGATTGCCCGTATACATCTGTTTGTTCCTGTGTTGACAATTACTTGCCTGACCATCTCTGTTCAATAAACCCTGCGTTTAGAGCCGCACTTCCTTGTCAGCGTCCCCGATTCACATTACAAAGACGCTTCTCATTTGCTTTCATTAGATGCACCTGAGCTCAACCACTCTCACTGGCAGAGCTGTGATAAAAACAAAACACTATTGGCTGTTTTTTTTAAAAAGGGAGGAGCTACTCTTTGTCCTGCCCTCTCTTCATGTTTCAGTTGAGATTACATCAAACTTTGAATAAAAATACTTCACAAGACTTTTATTGAGAAACAGTCATTGTGTGTGTGTCACTCACCGGGGACACTGCTCATTGGCTGTAATGGACCCAGAGATGGTAAGTTCAGGATTTAGAACCGGTTCTCCAGGGTTCCTGCGGATCCTGGCAGCCTTCTCTCGCACTTGTTCTTCCAGGGAGCTCATGTCTGGTTTCTCTGGAGGATTGGGCTTCTCTGGTTCCTCACCCAGCTCTTCCTCGCTTTCTTCATCCTCCTCTTCCTCCTCCTGTTGTCTTTTCTTTTTCTGCTTTTTCTTCAAAGCTTTCTGAGAGAATCACAAACATGATGTAAACATCTGCTGTAAAACTAAGGAGACGGTTACTGATTTTACAGAAAGCACAAAGCAAACTCATCCGACAATTATTAATGGGGAGCAAATTCAGTTGGTAACAAATGATAAATAATTGGGTGTAATGTTGGACAATAAACTTAGGTGGGATGTAGTAATGGGCAATATAAACGATATGCGATATAAACGATACAAAATTGGCCTACGATAGAGATTCTAATTCTATTGCACTATCGCGATAATACATGTTTGATGACGCAATCTACCCGCGAAATTAAGAGCAACAGCAACAGCAGCACTAAGCAACGCATGGCACCGAATGGCGGCGTGTCGCACAGCTTGCGAGCCTCATGCATGGCATATTGTGGCTTGTCTAGTGAACATCAGTGCCTCCCACACAGATTTTACCTGGGCGGCCGATATATTATTGGGGCGGCCCGGTTCTGTGTTCGCGAGAAACTGAGAACACTCTGCCACAGACTCGCATGCTCTGCATGCAGACCCACAGAGACGCGCTGTATCGCACTGGATACAGAACTGTTGTTCTGATTTGGGAGCAGCTTTAAGAAGAGCGCGAAGACTAAATAGACTGATCCAGCTCATTATTTGGGGTGACAATACATTCTCTTTTCCCCGGACATGTCCGAGAATCTGCTTTCGCTTTCGATATTAATTGTATTCATTTTTGCATTACTTTATTCGCAAACTTTGTCTGGTGCATCTCAATCTCTCAGCAGCACCAACACTACAGCAGACAGAGAGAGAGAGAGAGGGAGAGAGAGAAAGAGCAGATCAAGACACCAGTTTTAATTTCATTAGGAGAACAAAATGTTTAAAACCAAATGCGTTACCTAGGCTGCAGGTTAGAAATATGTTTTCATTTAAAGTATCTGCAATACACAATTTTATTTGACTTTTTAATACTGGAAGTATTTTCAGTACAGTGTAAGTTCCTTAACTAAAAAGACACCAGTTTTTTTTTTCTCTGCAACTTGGCATTTAGGAACCAAGGACTTAAAGAAAAGTCTTTCTTTCTAAAAGGCACTACATTTAGTTTATTTATCTGCAACATTGTGTTGTTTAATTACAGTCTTGCTTTTGCACAATAAATGTTCTCAAAATGACATGCAACGTTTCTTTATTTCTTAAAAAAAATAGCAGTTTGGCTTTCCTAAGGGTCTATGTAACCTGTTCTGAAATGGTTCTATTATAATTTATATATCGCAATATATATCGTTATCGCAAAAGGCTGCAATGTATATCGCAATATGGATTTTAGGCCATATCGCCCATCCCTAGTGGGATGTATGGACTGACTGTGCAAGAAAAAAGATCAACAGAGAATGTACTAAGGAACTATTGTTGTTTAATGGTGACAATTGTTTTATAGTGCTCTTATTGGTACCGAAAAAAGTCCACGGAGGGGGCATGATCACCAGAATGGGGAAGTCCCAGAGTAAAATGAGAAAATATGATAAAAATTGTTTTAAAAAATGATTAAATTTATAAGAAAATATGGAAAAACTGTCTTTACGCTGTTTTCATCAGTTTTTATGTTTCAATTTTATTTATATTTGTCTCTTTTATTCCTGTTTATGTAAAGCACTTTGAATTGCCACTGTGTATGAAATGTGCTATATAAATAAACTTGCCTTGCATATTGAAAGAACTGTAAAGATTTGTGTGATTTGTTGGTTCAGAAAGGTTTCTGAGGCCCAAAAGAGGTCACTGAGGAAGGTGGTAACAACAGCCAGTAAATTGTTGCGAAGAAAATTAAGCAGTATTGAGAATATATATATATATATATATAAAGAAAGAGTATTAAATAAGGCTAACATGACTGTCAATGATGAGTGGCATCCCCTCATCATACACCTTTAAATCGTTACAATCAGGTCGTCGATATTGTGTTCCCACATGTGTAAGAAATAGGTTAAAATGATAATTTCTCCCTCAAGCAATTAAGCTTTTAAATTCCTCCTCTCTTAGTGGCGGTTGATGTTTTTCTTTTTTTCATTAATTTGTTTATATAAATGGGGTGACGCGGTGGTGCAGTGGGTAGCACAGTCGCCTCACAGCATGAAGGTCGCTGGTTCGAGCCTCGGCTAGGTCAGTTGGCGTTTCTGTGTGGAGTTTGCATGTTCTCAGTGTTGGCGTGGGTTTCCTCCGGGTGCTTTAGGTAAGCTAAATTGTCCATAGTGTATGTGTGTGTGTGTGAATGAGTGTGTATGGATGTTTCCCAGTGATGGGTTGCAGCTGGAAGGGCATCCGCTGCGTAAAACATATGCTGGATAAGTTGGCGGTTCATTCCGCTGTGGTGACCCCAGAGTAATCAAGGGACTAAGCCGAAAAGAAAATGAATGAATGAATGTTTATATAAATGCTAAATGTGAAATTGTCGGATGTCAGAGTGTGTGTGTGCTGCAATTGAAATCTCCTCACAGGGACGAATGCACCCTGTGCATAGCCGTACCTGTTTTCTCTTCCAGGATTTCCATTCCTCATGTAGTCTCCTGTATTCATTCATCTTCCTCTGATATCCCTCCTCCAACTCCACCTGCAGCTCCGACACCTCCGCCATGATGTCACTCTCAAACTCCTGTTCGTCCTGCTGTCTCTCCACCTTCTCCCTGTGCATGGAAAGCCAAGAGTCTCATAAAACAAAGCACGCACTCAGTCAAAACATAAGCAAGAAGACATACCTCCTGATGAAGAGTTTGTAAGGTGTGTTGGTGAATCTCTGGAAGTCTCTCAGAGCTTTGAGCTCCTTCCACAGTCTGATGATGTTTTTGAGGAGAGCTCTATCCTTCTCCTGCTCCACATCACGCAACTGACGAGTGTGTCTGACAATACAGGAGGAAATCAAAGGCTGAATTAAAGGGATAGTTCACACAAAAATTTGAATTCTGTCATTATTTACTCACCCTTTATTTGTATCAAACCTTTAAGAGTTTCTTTCTTCTGATAAACACTAAAGAAGATACTTTGAAAAATGCTGGAAACCTGTAACCATTGACTTCCATGGTATTTGTTTTTCCTACAATGGAAGTCAACAGTTACAGGTGTCCAGCTTTCTTCAAAACATCTTCTTTAGTGTTCAACAGAAGAAAGAAACTCATCAAGTTTTGGAACCGCTTGACGGTGAGTAAATAGTGAGTAAAGGTTAATTTTTGGGTGAAATATGCCTTTAAGTCATGGGTGACCAACCCTGTTCCTGACGATCGACCTTCCTGCAGATTTCAGCTCCAACGCTGATCAAACACACCTGAACCAATTAATTAGAACCTAAGGAGCACTTGATAATTACAGGCAGGTGTGTTTGATAAGGGCTGCAACTGAAAACTGCAGAAAGGTCGATCTCCAGGAATAGGGTTGAGCACCCCTGCTTTAAGTAATGTGAGACTCAGGAGGAGAATACACAAGTTTTCAAATCCTAATTGATAATGAAATCTGGTGAACACATGAGCTGAATTGACAGCCATTTTCTTACCTCAAATCTAAAATGTGCACACACTACAAGATTTGAAAACCGCGGTACAACACACACTACAAGATATTACCAAGATTATCATGTTTGCTGGAGCACATTCCCTGATCACGAAATAACTTGCTTTATCAATACAAATGATTACTTATTAATATTTGACCAGCTGCCACTATAGGCGAAACCCACTGATACATTCAAAATACAGTACGTCCCTGTTTGTGTAGCTGTTCATGGCAGTTATAAGTTAGGGATAAAGTACATCCAGGAGGCTTCCACATAGCGAAATTTCTCTGGCCCACACAATCAGCATTTGCTTGGCCCACATGCCGCAATGATTTACGGTACATGACTGGACTAAGTCTGGCTTCCATATAAAGGGCAAACATGAACCATATCTGGGCCAAGTCTCAGCCAAGTTAACAACCCATAACTGGGCCTGAACTGGGCCAGATATGTTGGTGTTTCACGACTGTAATGAATTTGATAAACCCATGAAGCATTTTGCTTTATGGGCGTGCTTTTTCTCAAAGGGATCTGATTGGTAGAATATTATCTTTACTCAAAAATAATTTATATGTACTTCAAAAGTGGGTCAAGATAGGCCAAACTTACATGGCTCACATTTACATTTTGGATCTGGGTCAAATACTACATCTGATATCTTGCCCAAGTCTTGAGTGCCGCCTATAAGACAGTGCCACCTCTGCCAAACCCGGGCCATGTTTGGTCCATATGCTGTATGCCAGTGCCGGGCGAATGCCTGCTGTGCCAGCTTTACGCCAAATATGGGCCAGAATTCTTTGCTACCTGGGTTTTTATCACAGAATAAAGCCAGACAGGCTTATCTGCAGCCCAACGCAAAACAGAGCACTGTTGTATAAGACTGAAGGGCTTTGTTATGCAAAAACAACCATCCTAGGTGTACTTTATCCCACTTATTACACCTGGTTACTTGCCACAAAACATAACCATTAGAAGCAAAATATTTTTCTGGGCCATAATAGTTTTATTCATTCTTAAATTAACTGCAAAACTGGCTGAGTGAAGCTGAATGGACCATACACTAACCTGCGCATTATTCAACAAGATGGCACCAAACAGTCAAAAACTTTGGCGTGACAGTCAAGCCAATACATATGAATGTGGCTATAAGCGTATGGACGTGAAGGTATTCACTGACACTCAAGGTGATTCAAAGTCCCCAGACGAGCCCTTTGTTATTTAGCGGTTGTTATCTCGGAATGCCTTCAAATGTCACGACTGACCAATCGGAATTTAGTATCCCACACAGCTGTTTAATAAGTCAAATGAAAGTGACAAACTGTGGGCTTTGAATGTTTATATCTTCTAAATGTGAATTTTGTCACTGAGTACGTTTACATGGGCACCAATAATCTGATTTTAATATGATTAAGGCAATACTCTAATTAAGAGTCTACCATGTAAACAGAGATTTGTGATGACATTAATCTGACTAAAGTCATAATCAAACTAAACAGAAATCGAATTAAGACATGTGGAGTATTCTTGTTTAGTGGCATTATTGAAGTGGAGTACAGACATGTAAACACCGCAATCAAACTATTACCGTCATGTAGGATTTTCGCTGCATTTTGCCACAGGATAGTCCATACACACACGGCTGTTTGACACTATTCTCTGCACCTACCAAGTCGGTAAAGGACCACGGACACTTGCATCACAAAATGCAGAGGTTTTTTGTCCCATACGGCGTGCAGAATCAAATTCCATTGAAACAACAGTCTTCCAGCAGTTCATATTCACATCCAATACCTCATTTGTCATAGGGGGCATGCATGAAATATTGCAGAATGAAAGTGAAGGTGCCAAACTGCAGTTAAAGTCGACACATTAAAAATGAAACACCTGAAATTACATGAAACTCCAGAGGAAATGTGGATAGCATGGTGACGCAATGGCGTTAATCGAATTATGTGCTATAACAGGTAAAACGGGATCATGAAAGGAACATTCAAAAAGCAACTCATGTAAACACCATCATATTATCGTCTTATTCAGATTAAGGCAAATCATTCGATTACTGATGTCCATGTAAACATAGTCACTGTTTTGAAGCAGACTAGCTTATAGATAACCTTAAGACTAACATACTGATACTAACATCTAATAAACTTAAAACATTTTTATTTTCATGGGAACTTTTAAATCACTTAAAAAAGTCCTTACAAACTGATTAATATCAGAAGATCAGTCCTCTCAATTCACAACTCTCGGTTCGATGACTGTTTATCACATAATACTGAAGGTAGCGGTGACTGTAATTGTCTTACCTCACTTCTTGTTTGTACTCCGCTATCCTCTGCTGGGACACCTGACTCAGGGCCTCTCCTCTGTGCAGCTCCAGCATGTTATGAATCGTGTTCCTCAAGCTGTTCAACTACACACACATTCAGACTGAGTTTCAAGAACGAAAGCTTGAGAACCGGAATGTTGGTCTAGATGTGGCTCTTCTGGGTTACCTTGTCAGTCAGGAGCTGTGTGAGGTTCTTGTGTTGTCTGGTCAGGTGTTGGTCATACATTTGCGCGAGACGGGCTCCCAGAACATGTTCACGGCTGAACAGAGGATGATGGGAGAAGATGAGGCCAGACACATCTACATCCAGCTGGTAGTCTGCCTGTGGATCCCCCATTCCAGCAATATAGAGGTTCACATGCTTCGACTTCAGTGCCTGAGACAAAGTGGACAACAGTGGAAACACCACGTCATCAAGTCAGCATGTTGCTTTATGGATTTCCACACTCCCTCCTATCCTCAAGATACCTGTTGCAAGGATATTAGAGATCCTGGTTCATGGAGACGAGCGGTCCAAAGTCTACAAATTGCAATCTGCGCTTTGTGAGGAGCTCTTAATGATTTGAAGTCTGTGGTCGGATGGAAATACATTTACATACACTCTTCTGTCCAATCCTGAATTAAACTAGTGGTGTTTTCTTGGGGTGGGGGGAAATTTAAGCTGATGATCTTATGCTGATGATACACTGTGCAACTTTTTGAGCAGTTTGCTGGGCAATATTGCAGAGCATTGCTGCTTGGCTAATTTATTTTAAGAATGGCCAACAATATTCTATCTGTATCCCATAGGCCTAATAAGTTGCCTTGCTTCTTGCCTGGTTGCCCAATGACAGCGTGATTTCCCAAAGTTGCCCAGCAATATTGCTCAAACAGTTGTCGAGTGTATAGATTACACAAGACCTGTCACTCATATTATTTTGAATGGGGAAAAGTGTAAAAATCAATATGGTGAATGGAGCACCGCCTCCTAATATAGGAGCCAATCATCGATCGATACAAACTGATGATTCTCTGGTGACATCTGATGAATCCAAACGTGTGTCCTTAACGACAGTTTCTACTGTTATGGACTCTCCAGGGTAAGCAAATGCAGTGCAATCATAGCAAATACTTGCTTCACACACAAGAATTACATCCATATACACTACCAGACAAAAGTATTGTCGTGGATCTCAGTTGTAGGAGCAACAAATAATAACTTGACTTCTAGTTGATCTTTTGGAAAAGTGTCAGAAGGTCAATTTTTTTTGATGAATCATTTGTTGAGCTGCATCCCAATCATCACAAATACTGCAGAAGATCTATTAAAACCCGCATGGACCCAAGATTCTCACAGAAATCAGTCAAGTTTGGTGAAGGAGAAATCATGCTTTGGAGTTACATTCAGTATGGGGGCGTGTGAGAGATCTGCAGAGTAGATGGCAACATCAACAGCCTGAGGTATCAAGACATTTGTGCTGCCCATTACATTACAAACCACAGGAGAGGGACAATTCTCCAGCAGGATAGCGCTCCTCATACTTCAGCCTCCACATCAAAGTTCCTGAAAGCAAAGAAGGTCAAGGTGCTCCAGGATTGGCCAGTCCAGTCACCAGACATAAACATTATTGAGCATGCCTGGGGTAAGATGAAGGAGGCGTTGAAGATGAATCCAAAGAGTCTTGATGAGCTCTGGGAGTCTTGCAAGAACGCTTTCTTTGTCATTCCAGATGACTTTATTAATAAGTGATTTGAGTCATTGCAGAGATGTATGGATGCAGTCCTCCAAGCTCATGATGGAGTCAGACACAATATTCATTCTGTTTCCACTGCAGCATGACTTTATATTCTATATTGGACATTATTTCTGTTCAGTGACGAGACTTTTGTCGAAGCAAAGTCAGACCTTACTGTCCTAATGAAATCATACAAAATCAAGGCATGATCATATTTTATTTTGGTAAAATAAGTGTAATCTAGAACCTTTGCCTTTCATATAAGCCACTTCTGATACCAAATGATCAACTAGAAGTCAAGTTATTATTTGCTGTTCCTAAAACTTGGATAGGCGACAAGACTTTTGTCTGGTAGTGTACTGTATAACCATGAAATCTCTACTTTTAAACGAACCAACTATACCTGAAAACAAATGTTCTCTAGTTTTGTAATCTGTATGAAATAAACGCGAGGTACAGTCAGTCCCGTCTGACCTCATGAATTCCTGCCTCCGCTACTAAAAATCTAAGTCACATAACAGGATCAACTACTTGAACACTCACAAAGCGCACCATCCAAGTGCTGGTGTGAAAGTCCCCTCAAAAACTCCAAAAGTTTAAAAGGATAACTCACCCCCCACCAAAAAAGTAATTTTGAAGTATGTTGAAAGCATGCAAGCATTGACTTCCACCGTATAGAGGTCTCCAACATTCTTACAGGGTTAAATGGTTGAACTAAGTGAATCCAGTCAGTGATTATCCTCTATTGCCTGCCTTCTGCATGAAGTCTTCATACTTTGGTTTCTCTTTGATTATCAGCCATGTGCCCTTAATGTCTACTTGATGTTTCTCATTTTCACTCCTTTATGTTTTAATGGATTGCATTACCAGAACACTTAGAGTCGACATGTTCCATGTGTTTGTGTGCGCTTTAGTATCGTCCCCATAGAGTTTTCTTCTGGTAGAAGAACAAGGTGCCGCTGACATTTATTAAACACACTCGGCCAACTGGATGTGTTACTGCTCTATTGTGTGTGTGTGTGTGTGTGTGTGTGTACATATCTCCTATTTTGAGTTCTTTAAGGCATGCCAGGCACATGTGACTTCACTATCTGTGACATCATCACACATCTGGATCTCATCTCTGTTCTCACACCTCTCATCTCCACAAATATTACTGGCAGATCATACGGCCTGCAGAAACTGCAGAAACACCAAAAAGCACTGGTAAACATTAAACAATTGCGTTTAAGAATTCAGCAGCATGAAGAGACGGATATGGCTGATTTTTAAAGCTTGATATGACGGATATGATTTTATAAATGACACTGAGATTTAATTTTAAAGTCTGCATGAATTAAAAATTACATTGAAAATGAAAAATTACAAAGTATTTATTTTGCATTGTTATTCTTAAGGTGAATCTTTAATCTGTGTAAATTTATTAATTAATTTCCCTCCAGCTTAGTGCCTTATTCATCAGGGGTCGCCACAGTGGAATGAACCATCAACTATTCCAGCATATGGATGCCCTTCCAGCCACAACCCAGTACTAGGAAACACTCATACACTCCATACCTGCCAACATTTGTCTCTGAAAATCCAGGAGACGACCAGGGGGAGGGGGGCCGGGGGGTTGCAGTACCATTCAGAGACTTGACAAGGGCTGGAAAAACCGAAAAGTGTGTGTGTGGGGGTGGGGGGGAGCAGAGCAGAGCGATCGGAAGGGGTGCCTGGTCTGTCGGCGATTTGGGGGTGTTACGCCCCATTTACAGGGGGCGTCACCTTCAACGCCTCCCATTCACTCGCCGAACTGCATCATGGATCCGTCGGCGCCACTTCAGTGGCGTTGATCTCTGCGGAATTTGGGACATTTTCAACTGTTCAAGTGCTGACGGAAGTGCCAGCCAATCGGATCGCTGTATACAAATACACCAGTAGCCGATTGCTGACTAATTTCATTGGCTGACGCTGATATGACTATCGCGTCAGCCCCAACTTCAGACATGCCCTCTGTCAGGCATTGACGCTGAAGCCCCGTTTGAATAGGGCGTTACAGATTGTACCAATCACCTGAGGACCGGGGGAAGGGGTTGAAATAACAAAGAAATGACAAACCGGGAGGTGGGTCTGAAATATGGGAGACTCCCGGGAAAAATGGGAGTGTTGGCAGGTATGATACACTCTCGCATTCCCACACACACTCATACACTACAGCCAATTTTGTTTACTCAATTCACCCATAGTGCATGTGTTTGGATTGTGTGGGAAACCAGAGCACCTGGAGGAAACATGCAAAATCCACACATGAAACATGCAAACTCCACACAAAAATGGCCACTGGTGTCGTCAGACTCGAACCAGCGACCTTCTAGATGTGAGGCAACTGTTTTTTTTTTTTTGTGTTGTTGGTTTAATCTATGTCTGGTAATCTAATATCAAGGTCTGAGCATTTGCTTCCACCTTTGGAGTGATGGTCCTTCTGCTGATGTCTACTTGAGGATTTTCGCAACTGTACATCTATATTTTTAACCACACCCCTCTTACTGTTAGTTTGCTAAGTGGGAATGATGCACAAAAGAAAGCCCCGCCCCCTACTCAATATTCAGTTTCAGCGTGAAGTACGTCAACATATTGACGACAGTCTAAGCAACTTTTGCTTCATGTGGACTTTAAAGGTAAATAAAATTAGTGGGAGAGGGGATTGCAACTTGTCTATTGGCTGTGTGTCCACCAAAGCAATTTCTTCTTGAGCTGAGCGTTTGTTTTCTGTTGTTGTCAATGGTAGCAGCATGTTTTGTAATGGTAATGTCAAGTTTTTCAGACATTGCAAGTTAAAAAAGGCAGTGCATATTAGTGTCATTTTTGAGCTAGCCGTCCAATCACAGTGGAGGAGGGGCGGGGCAATACCACGCATCTGTCAACAAATAATCTGCTAAAGACTTTTAACTTGTAATGGTACAGCAGGCATATTCTGTATCATTTTTATATTTAGTTTTTTAGGATTAACCCTTTGGGATGTAAAATCTCATTTTCAAGGGGTTCCCCCAATATATTTGCAATCAACAACCGACTGAAATAAAAGATGTGCTGCAAAAACACTAACAGCTGAGCATTTTAAAACAGCACTTACGTTAATCAGACGTACTGTTTGATTTCCTTACATTGCCATGTTTTATGAATCTTGGCTCTCTGGAATTAATTGTCAGCTGAAGTCATCAAATGAAAATGGATTGTGAACTGGGTTTTGTGTTGACATTTTTTATGTGGGAAAAAGCATAACTGATTCCTCATTTCCAGACTCGTGTTAGAGGTCTGGTGCTTTGGGAGCTTCATAGAAACGCTCTTCCAAATCCAGCGCATTTAATGCGAATCAGGTTTCATCTGAAATCCGGAAATCTTGCAAAACTTTGGCAGAATCTAATAATAAGCTATTATTTAAAAGGACTCGCTTTTCCAGGCTGGGAACTTCATAAAAAGGAGGTGTGTGATATGCATTCATTGTCTGTGTTATATTAATAATTATTGTTGGAGGCAGGACAGTCATTTTGACATTATTCTCTCTTCTAGCTGCCATTATTAGTCTCACACTATTGTTTACCTCTTTCTGAAAGTCTTGATAACACCATCCTGGAGTTTTTCTGTCATTATTTCAGCAGATTGGATTGTAAATAAATGATTTGTTGTACTCTCCCATTCCCAGCGCTCTGAGCTTACCAGCTATGACGACTTCTGCTACTGAGAAACCTAGAAATGTGAAAAGGGTCCATTGTTCTGGTAGATTAAACCTCTGACCTTTCTGTAGACAGTCTGCAGCGCCGGGTCCAGCTGGTCCTCAAGGTGAAAGAGAGGCGGTCTTGAGGAAGACTCTTTGATTGGGTCGGGCAGAGCCACAATACGTCCATCATCTCCAAACCACTTCCTTCCCTGCACAAATCACAAACACATCACAATTCAGACCAGTGCTAGACAGGAACTACTCTTTTTGACTTCACTACTGTCACTGTATATACTTTTACCTCACTTTACATTCAAAACCTCAACAATATTTCACATTTTACTTCACACCTTTTTATAACAGTAGTAGGGTTGTCAAAAGTATCGAGTTCGGTACCAATTGGTACTGAATTTTAAAAACATCCATTTCCCGCTAACATTTGAGTGAGTACTTAAACACCACTGATTGGCCATTGTGTTCACTGCTTAACAGAAATGACTGATTGGCCGTGAAGATCATCAGTTCACCACTCTTCATCACTGTGCCACAAGTTTAAACACAGATACAGGGACACTAGAGTGTCCATCAGCGGATCACTCGTAGGTCAGCTCATAGACAGACCAGCTGATCAACAAGACTTTGAGATGATCCAGTGTCTGATTATCAAGATTACACTGCAAAAAATTATTTTCTTATGCCGAGTTCAGACTGCATGATTTTAACCCTGATTTTGACTCATCGACAGGTTTTCAGAAATCACCAACAAATGCCTGAAATCACAGGCAAATCGGTGCTCGTGCGATCTGAAAGAATTGCAGATGAGTCGCCGATGCCCGTGAGATATTTGCCGTGCTAAATATCTGAAGCTGTCGGCGAGTGAAATCATGCCATATGAAATAAGTTTTGACTGAAAATAACATCGGCGATCACCTACAGCCAATGAGAGAGCAGCATTCACTAGTGTGGTTATCTGCAGGCCAGCGGGAGGTTGGGGGAGAAGCTAAAAGCGCTCATTTTCAGTCTATTTGGACCCCAAAAATAGAGGAAAAACTAGCAGAGATTTGGCAGGAGCATCCGTGTCTGTTTGACATGTCATCTGAGCAAAACCACAACCGGGTTGAAAAAAAACGACTAATTCCCTTCAAAACCAGGAGAGCAAATATGTACATTTTTTTACCCCATTAAAGGCTTCTTTCTCGTCATGTAGTAAATTTCAAAAGATATACTACGTGTTTTTGGTTGTGAGACGTAGTTTGGACAAAGTTGTCAGCGATTCTTCCATCTTGCAGTGCAAACAAAGCAGCGACAAAATGCTAGCCCAGATAGTCATGCAGTGTGAAAACATCAGTGACACCACTAATTTGAAAATCATGCAGTCTGAACTCGGCATTACTTAAGATTTTTTTGTCTTGTTTCTAGTCCAAATATCTAAAAATTCTTAAATCAAGAAGAATTTTCTAGACAAGCAAAACATATTGTATTGTTTTAAGAAATAATATGCCAATATTAAGTGAGTTTTTCCTTAAAACAAGCAACATAATCTGCCAATGGGGTCAGCAAAATAATCTTATGTGAAAAGGAAAAACAAGATTATTTTGCTTACACCATTGGCAGAGAAACGCCACGTTGTGTTGCCAAAACAAGTGAAAGAACAAGAATTTGGAGCCACGAGTTGTCAGTGTTGCGTTTATTAATGTGTTGCATTTATTAATGTGCTGCAACGAAGGTTTTGTTTGCATTTTCCCGCTATGAAAGCGCAGCTGGACTCACGTGTGAAATACAGTGCACACGACAGAAATGCGTTTGTAAGGAACATTTTTTACCCGAGAGCTTTTCACATCTGGAAATGATGAAATCCGGATTTGCCGCTCGTCTCCTTTTAAAAAAGACACGGCTCCAGTTGGTGTTGATTGTCCTGTCTCTACAGATTTGGTAAGTGTGTGTGAGAGCAGTGCTCTTTGTTTGTTCATTCAGATGGCAAAGTTAGTTTGTATCGTCAGCAGTGCTCTTTCAGTTTTTAAAGACATACCTTAGTCAAAATGATTTAGTTACTAAGTTTACAGTATGTTAATATCACTGCAATATTATAGTACAATATTATAGACTGAAAGATCCGCTGTAAATGCTGCTCTCTGAATGTAAACATGTAAAAACAGCAATCAAACTATTACCGTCGTGTAAGATTTTCGTTGCATTTTGTGACAGGATAGTCTATACACACACGACTTTCTGACGCTACCTACCAAGTGCATCTAAGTTACAGAGAAATGCTGAGGATTTTTTTCTCCCAGTCGCCGTGCGGTATCAAACACTCCATTAAAACTCCACTCTCCAGCAGTTCCTCGCTTTCAATATTTCATTTGTCATGAGGGACATGCAGGAAATGTTCCTGAATGAAAGTGAGAGTGACAAACTGCAGTTAAAGTCAACAAATTAATAATTTGGCAAATAATAAACACAGTCACTGTCTTTCTCCCCTGCGTCTGTGTGTTTGTTTTGCCTCTGTGAAAATCAGCGCGTACCCAAATGGAAACTCCCATATCTGCAAAACCTTCCCTCTTTCCCTCCAACAACACTCCCACCTAAACGGAGCTGGACACGCCCACTTTCCTGACTTTTTCCAAACTAGAGGTGTGAAAACACCCTGCTGAGACAGGGGGTTTCGTGGCCCTTTAAGTATTGGTGCGAGTAAACTGCATACAAGTCAATGCAAACATGAGAACAGAGGCAGATAACCATCCTGCAGTGCAAACAATGCGGAATATGCAATGCGTTTGCCACAAACTTGTGAAATTTGCCTCATTCGCATCTTCGCCGTTTGGTGTGAACCCAGCCATGTTGGCCAGACAGAAAGGGGAAAACGTCATGAGGCAAAAACTCTGGTTGTAGCATCCACATGACCACACTGTACCCACAGTTTCAGAAAATCTACACCCTGGCTGGAGTTTTCAGGAAGTTTCAGGTTCAGTCACCTGACACTGCATTTTCGTGTGAACAAACAGCGAAACCACATAGAAAAAAAGTGTGATTTGAAAATACCAGTGTCCGTGTGGAGA
Source organism: Danio kyathit (assembly GCA_903798195.1). Classification (NCBI taxonomy): domain Eukaryota; kingdom Metazoa; phylum Chordata; class Actinopteri; order Cypriniformes; family Danionidae; genus Danio; species Danio kyathit. The sequence continues at coordinate 3,023,084 of LR812541.1, read as the reverse complement.
GAGCCTAAATTACCTCGGCCTGCTTCAGTATTCGGTTTTCTAATATGTTGAGATTGGTCAGGCAGATGTGCGGCCTCTCCCCCACATACAGACCCTCCTCCTCTAGGAAGCGTGGACGTGTGTTCTCCGCCAGCTTACTGGAGGCTGGCACTGGGTGACACATTAAACACAGATTACAGATGTAACTTTATGAAAATATTATATCACAATTAAAATGAGCAAATTCATCACCATTATTAAAGGTGCAGCATATAAGTTTGACACGCAGTGGTTGAATTAGGTATTACACCCCTGGATCAAAACAAACGCAAGTGCAGGTTGCCAGATTGAGGAGTGAGTCTAACGTCAGTCATGCTCTAAATTAAAGCAACAGCATGTGATAGAGGGAATATTTTCCATATTAAAAGGAGTTTTTTTTCTAACCAACACCTCGAATTGATATATTAAAAACAGCTTCTGTTTCTCACAGCTGAACAACAGAAACCTGACAATAATCACCTCAGGTACACCTCATGTGCTTTATTCAGTGTTAAATGCTCATAATGTGAGTCTGAATGCCATTTTACTTGATATTTATTACCATACAACTGAAAGCAGCAGCAGATAGTTCACCTCAGATCTTAAAAAATAAACTCAGTGCAAGCCAACACATATCAGTGACTCAGCATCTACATTTAATAATGTTAAAGAGGTTTAATATGCATTAATTAGATGATTAACCTTACCATTTCATTGGAGTGCAGTGAGTGCACTATTCTGTGCTTCTGAATGGCTGTATTTACATTTCTGTTGTGTTTCGCCACCTCATGTGGAACTCTGAATCTGCGGCTCATTTCGGAGTCTGCTACTGTCCACTAGAGGTCGCATTTCAGTCACGGACGCATGCTCTGAGAGCCTTTCTGAATGAATGAATGAATGAATGAATGAATGAATGAATGAATGAATGAATGAATGAATGAAATACGCTGTTCCAACAAGGCAGCCCGGGGTGCTGAAATATAATTGGGTAACTGGCATTGGGCGGGTTAAATGACCAAAACAAAGACAGCCGTTCCGGTGTCATGAGAAATCGGGTCCCCCCTGCAATCGAGTCCACTTAGGACCCCGCTTAGGTCGTCTGCATTTAATGCCTGATCAAAAGTGCTTTTTATAGTCTATTCTCAGTCTTGAGATTTTAACAACACTTATCATATTAGTAACTTTATTTTAACAACACTTATCATATTAGTAACTTTATTTTAACAACACCTATCATAGTAGTAACACTATTTTAACAGTCATCATATTAGTAACATTATTTTAACAACTCTTATCATATTAATAACATTATTATTGGTAAGTACAAGTTAAAGACATGCATAGTTAAAATAATTGAAACGGTTCTAAAGATTTTATGAAGCCTTTTTGATGTTATTATGTATTTATATATAACATTATATATTTACATAAGAAATGGTAGCAAGTTTATCTAACATAAAAGCACGAAAGACGAATTCTCCATGCCACAACACATGCCACATTATATATATATATTAATCAGGCGCTACAAATTATACCTAATACAACTCCAGTGAACCAATAGGATCACCCAGGGTCCTAGGCGGACCCAATTGTCAGGGGGGACACGATTTCTCATGACACCGGCACGTAACGCACATTTTCAAAGCAGAAAATCTGACTTCAGCATTGCTTTTCAGATAAACAAGAATGTTCACTTAGCGTGTTTCTTAAATATCTGCAAATATATTGTGGTGTTTTTATGCTTTAGAAGAGTCAAAGACTGACATACAGCACCTTTAACATTATTTCTATATCTGATGAACAAAAAATAACAAGTAAAAATAGCATCTTTGTACAATTTTGTTGCAAACAACATAAATATGGATGCCTGCATTTTGGATTTGTGTTATGTTTGCATTATTTCATGTACATAAATTTTTGTGTGTTTTTTTTTTAATAGGTATGTTTGGGATCTGTGTTATTTGTTTTCCACACACACACACAAATTTGCATAAGCTGCTTTATAAACCCAAAATGGGTTGTGCAAATTATTGGAAATATTGTGATTGGATTATTGACTTAGTTTTGTGCAGTCAAGCTTCAGCTCAATAGTCTCAATAGTGTGCAGTCCACACTTTAAATGAAAAACAAAAACATACTTTATCTGTATTTATAAATATTTATTATTTACTTTCCTTACAAACATTCTATTACATTGCAGATTTTAGCAACTAGCTAACCGTATTTACTGCGAGTTTTCAAAATCACAATAATCAATCATGGTTTAATCTAAATCAAAATTTGAAACGCTACTAGCTGTCAGAAAATTGACAGTGGTTTGCCTTGAAACTGGTATTAAAGTCCATAAAATTAACTAATGCATTAAACGAACCAGTTTTTTTTCATAACAGAGAAACAGTGGGCGTGGCTTGTATTTATACTGTGAGCTGATTGGATGTAGTAAAGTAGGTATTTCATTCAGAAAGGTAGTGAAAAGGGTTTGGGGGGGTTATTACAACAGACTCCTCCTGCTCACCATTACTGTTAGTTGTCTAAACTGACAGCTGTAGGGGCGTGGTTAAGTATGTTAGCCACGCCCTAAACCTCAGACAGACCTAGTCCGAAAATTGAACTGAAAACAAACAGGAAGTGCATTTCCAGATTTCAATTAAAGATTATAATGGCAAACCATTTTTTTTTCTTAATGACATGCACAGATGAATTGTTTAACACAGAATTAGCAACATGAGCGTACAAAATCATATGGTTAGTTTTGATTTCATGTGTGATTTAATGACTAATACAGATGATATGAGCAGCTTTAGGTGATGGTTTCTGTACCTGGCCTCATGCTGGGAACAAACAGCGTGTCTCGCTCCCTCTGCAGTCGCCTGCTGTAGTCAACATACTCCGCTCGCCTCACTTCCAGGAAGTCCTGTGCTGATTGGTCAATGATGAACAAATCCTCCTCGTCTCCGACCAATGGGTCGTCTTCATCCTAGGCAGGGATTGAATCAGATTAAAATAAGTCGATATGAATTTACAAGCAGTTTAGTGTGTTATTCATTTATAGGGCTGCACAATATTGGAAAAAACAGACATTGCAATGTTTAGTTTTTCTGCGCTATGAATATCATTTCACAAGACAACTCTAGTGGATAGAATAGGGTATATGCCAAAGTATGCTAAAGGACGTTTAATTTGCCAGTAAACCTGGATTAAGCACTTCCGGTGAACTCTATGCCATTGCAAAAACGGCGCGTTTAAAGTCTGTTTTCTTTAAAAATCATCAATCTCAACTGGCTGAGTGATATCCGAAATAAAGTGGGTCTCAGATTGTACAAGAAGCACTGCATTAAACTACATTTTATCCCCACCATGTCTTTAAAATATGAACATTTATTTTACCCCAGTATATTCAATGGAGCTTCTGCGCTAGCCTGCCGATCCTGACGGGCGTGAGCGAGTAAACGGCTTTTCATCTCGTTTTACGCTTGAGCAACTAAATGAATGCAGAAGTCTATTTAACTGATTGTATTTTAATTACATTACAACATCGATGCTGTAAAAGGAACCGTATAAAATGGAAAAAAGTCACATTAACCAGTCGCCGGAAGTTTATCAGTATTGGAAGAAACACTAGCTCGGCATATACCCTATTCATTCATCATTTTAAATTGATTAGGGTGATTGTGTAGGGGAGTGCATCTGCATAAAATGGACAAAATTGTTTAAAATATCTACAGTGCTCAACATAAATGAGCACACCCCACTTTGAAAATGAATGCTTTTGGCCATTTCTCAGTCAGTATAGGTCATATATTTTGATGCATTTGAACAGATTAATACAGATTTGTTAAATGGATATATTTTATTAAAATAGAAATCTAAAGATTTAAATTCATGAAAAATATTAGAGAAATAAAATTCATTCATTCATTCATTTTCTTTTTGGCTTAGTCCCTTTATTAATCCGGGGTCGCCACAGCGGAATGAACCGCCAACTTATCCAGCATATGTTTTACGCAGCGGATGCCCTTCCAGCTGCAACCTATCTCTGGGAAACATTCACACACACTCATTCACACACATACACTACAGACAATTTTTTAGCCTACCCAATTCACCTGTACCGCATGTCTTTGGACTGTGAGGGAAACCGGAGCACCCGGAAGAAACCCACGCGAACGCAGGGAGAACATGCAAACTCCACACAGAAACGACAACTGACCCAGCTGAGGCTCGAACCTGCGACCCAGTGACATTCTTGCTGTGAGGCGACAGCACTACCTACTGTGCCACTGCGTCGCGAGAAATAAAATGACAATTCTTTTTTTTTTTTTTTTGTATTTTTGTGAGTGTTGGCGCAGTGGGTAGCACAATCACCTTACAGCAAGAAGGTCGCTGGTTCGAGCCCTGGCTGGGCCAGTTGTCACTTCTGTGTGCAGTTTGCATGTTCTCCCCCTGTTGGCGTGGATTTCCTCCGGGTGCTCCGGTTTCCCCCACAGTCCAAACACATGCGCTATAGGGGAACTGAATAAGCTAAACTGTCCGTAGTATATGTGTGTGAATGCAAGAGTGTATGGGTGTTTCCCAGTGTTGGGTTGAGTCTGGAAGGACATTCGCTGCATAAAACATAAGCTGGATAAGTTGGCGGTTTATTCCGCTGTGGTGACCCCAGATTAATAAAGGGACTTTTATATATCCTGAAGATGTGTTCTGTGCTATGCCTACATGTAAAACTCAGACACTGCTATATCTGTAATAAACAGGAAAATGTTCATCCTGTTTGAGTCCATATATAAAAATGAGAGACATCGGAGAAAGGAATTGTAACTCAAATGTCTGAATAGGGCTTAAAAACAAATAAGCAAGTCACCCTGGCTTCAGACTCTTCCTCTCCTTCATTCTGTCTCTCCAGCTCTCCTTCTTCCTCTCCTTTTTCATCCTCCCCTTCTTCTTCTCCTTCTGAGTCTCCCTCTTCCTCCTCCGCTTCTCTTCTCCTGGAGCGTCTTTTCTTCCGCTGGCGTTGCTGTTCAGGCTCCGGGTCAAAGTTGAAGGTGAAGAAGTTGTAGGCCTCTTCAGCGGTCGGCAAACCAGCCTCAACCTGATCAGCAGACAAACACACTTCTGTGTCAGGACCTCAGGATGAGTTCACACAAACAATGAAAATTACCACATTATTTACTCCCCATCAAGTCATCTTTAGTGTATATATTTTCTTTTGTCAAATGAGTACAGTCAGAGTAGTTTTACATTTTATCCTGGCTCTTCATGCTGTGTAATAATGTTGGGTTGTGGCCCTTTTTTTTTTTTGAGGCTTTCAAAAGTTTATCTATCTGGAAGTAAACTAAAGCCCCGGTGAGATTACATGATTTTTAACCAATGTGCCAGACTACATGTTCCTTCACAATCAGTCATCCCGTGATGTCCACAACGAGCGTTATTTCCCAAAGCAGTCACAAGTGTTGCTATAACAATATTTCTTATCTCAATTTCAATTTTTCTTTATCTTATTTCAATCTCAATAAACACTGATGCTTGCAGACAACTAACTACATTATTTAATAGTGGTGTAACTGATCACAAATCTGCAGTTCGGATCACACTACAGTTTTTTAGTCACGGATCGGACCATTTGGGGTTGGGGGTGTATGGTTGGGGTTGTTGGGGCGGTGGATGGCGGAGGACTGTCGCAGATGAAAGTGAGCGGGGCGGAGGTGTCGCGGACGAAAGTGAAAGTGAACAGCGGACAGGTAGGATAGCGGTTGAGAAGGGGGATCGGTAAAATGAGGTGCCGGATCCCATTTCAGAGGTGCCAGATCTGGCGTGTTCCGGCACAAATTAAGCTCTGGTCCCACCACAACTTTTCTTGTCATCATTATATCTTACAGGGAAGCCCAAATGCTTTCATGCACGCGATTTGAATGACGCGGTAGGCGATCTCTCTGCAATGATTATAAATGTTGGATTAACCGACAAATTCAAAATAAATTATTAATCCGCGGGTCACGTGCGTTCCGAACCTTGAGTTGTGATCCGTACGGATCACGGATCAACTGTGATCCGTTTCATCCCTATTATTTAAGGGCATTCGTTATGACATGGATAGGATCAAACTTAGGATTCCTTATTAATATTAAGATATTTTCTTTGAAATCTAAATGTATATTTTCCTGCCACGGGTTTCTTATTAAACACTCCCTCGCCTGAACTTGCCGTGAGTGAGAAGAAGAAAATGAAAGCAAAAAGCAGCAGCAAGGAAAAATCAGATGCTCAAGACATAATCTTTAAAATAATGACATATTAAAAAATTTGCAAATATATAACTTAGGTTTGTAATACAATCACAGTAAAGCATTCATTAAATCCTTATTTTCCACAGAGTGAAACAAATCATCCACCTGCACAGCTGAGTAGTGGAGGAGCACAAACAAAAATATAATTCATATATTTTTCTTGGAAAAAATATCTTTTTGAAACGAAATTTGTTTGCTATAATTTTCATCTTAATTTTAATGCATCTTTTGTTGGTCAGTTTTCTATAAACAAGAAAAACGAACAACATTTGAGGTGATGCACTTCAAAACAAGTCCGCTATATGTGGCAAAACACGAATTTCCATGAGATTGTGTTGATTTGTTAAATAAAATAACAATCTAGCCTAAATAAAATTAAAGTGAAATATTCACAGTGTCAGAGAAGCCAATATTAAACTGTTTTCACTATTAATAACAAATTTGAATAAGTAAAATAAGTAAATACTTTTGCAATGTATTCGCAGCACTGAACGTGTTCCCAGATTAGCTCAAACTGTTGGAAGGATGAGCGAACTCAGAAACTCGTTGTGAGAATGGAGATGTCTGCCTATTTGTGTCAGATAAAACTGCTTAAAACATAATATTTTAGAAAAGGTAGTTAAAGTTGGATAACCAATGATTGATCTTATCCACCCGTGACCCACCCATAAGTAAATATGCAGCCTATTTTTTGATTACCTGACCGACGCATTAACGGCAGCACCCGCTAATATAAGCGAGAAATTATGTCCTCCTATTGCACAGTGTCACCCACGGGACGGAACTCGTCGTGAAGAACGAGAAAAAAATTAAACATGCTAGACTTTCTGCGATGGTGTCGTGAGGCATCGCAGGCATGGTATTGGTTGTCGTGAACTATGCCACATTACATGAGAAGAAATGTTTGAATCTTGTGTCACGACGAACATTAGTCGTTTACGAATCCCCACAACACCCTACGTCAATGCTGAATGCTGAACCTCCATCTGCCGCAGAAGAGAAACGACGCATTCTCACTAGCACATTTCGTGTATCACAGTGAGCGTTTTCAGTTCATTCATATAGAAGTTGAGTGTAAACACTCAAGCAGTGCATGATGGGATTTAAAGTGGCACAGAGAAAGTGTTGAGAGCAGCCGAGAGCATCAGAAAAGTTGGGCATTTCTTAACTTTATTTTCTTTTTTGGGTGAACTACTCATCTTAACAGCAATCATCCAAAATGTAGCATTTGAATCACTTCCTATATAACAAGATCTTTAATTTTCTGCAGTTTTTAGGAAGCTTCTCACCTGCTTGTCTTTGACCGCACGTCTAGCCGCATCACGAAACTTCAGCCTGGCAGCAAAAGAGGAGTCTTCATCAGCCCGCAGATCTGGGTCAATCTAGAGGCCGTGAGCAGATCAGACCTCCTTTTAAACATTGAAACTTCACAAAGTGCCTTTTCACATTCATTAAAAAATATTTATACATCAGCACACACTACTGTTCACAGGTTTTGGGTGAAGAAGATTTTACTGTATTAAAAAAGATGTCAAGGCCACTTTCATTTGATCAAAAATGCAGTGAAAGAATATTATTGTGAAAAATATTACAATTTAAAGCAGCTGATTTCAGAGTGAATGTGCTGTAAACTGTAATTTATTCCTATGACTGAAAGCCGAAGTTCAGTTACACTTTCAGCAGCTTTCAGTGTCAGCTGATCCTTCAGAAATCCTTATTATATGATGATCTGATGCTCAAGAGACATGATTATTATTACTGTTGTGATGCATTCATATTTTATGTGGAAACATTGCATTTTTTTCAGGGTTAGTTGATACACAGATAGTTCAACATCATTTATTAGATTTTTTTTGCCATTATCAATGTCTTTACAGTCAATTTAATTAGTTTCTACTTAACATAAGTATTGCTTTTTCTCTTAAATATTTTCATACTCCAAACTATTGAACAGTACTACACATTTCTAAATAATATGGCTTTTTAATATACATATATACATATAACAGGGTTTCTGCAGGTTTCCCCAAGTTAAATTTAAGACTTTAAGACATTTTTAAGACCATTATGAATGAAATTTTAGACTCGTACAGGGCTAAACACTAAGGAGTTTATCTAATGTCTCAGTTGGAAAAGATTTTTCACCAACCGCCAACTTATCCAGCATATGTTTACGCAGCGAATGCCCTTCCAGCTGCAACCCAGCACTGGACCTATACACTAGTGCATTCACACACATACACTACGCCCAATTTAGCTTATTCAATTCACCTACAGCGCATGTGTTTGGACTGTGGGGGAAACCGGAGCACCCGGAGGTAACCCACGCCAACACGGGGAGAACATGCAAACTGAAATGCCAACAGACCCTGGGGCTCGAACTAGCAACCTTCTTGCTGTGAGCCGAAAGTGCTACAAAATCTTCTTTCTGCTAAACAGAAATTGTGGAAGAAAAATATACAGGGGGGGGGGGGTGGGGGGGGGGGGGGGGGGGTAATAATTCAGGAGGGCTAATAATTCTGACTTCAACTGTATATATAAGTTTTGTTCTGTTTCTTACGTCTCTGTCGAATCTAGTGAGGGTGTCTCGGTCTTGTAGACTCTGCAGGCGACTTGCAGGCTCAATGCTGCTTTCCTGCTCTAGAAGACTAGCAGCTTTAGACTGAAGGGACGACATCATTGAAAAGTGTTTAATATTCTGAAATATATTGAGAAATGCATGCTGTGTTTTGCTCTGCTCCTTCACCTTCGCTGCTCTGAGCTTCTCTGTCATGCGCTGTCTCATAGTCTTCTCTGATTGGCTGGATCCAGGCCGCATCACAGCACGAGCAGGAACATCTGGATAGATTGGTAGCATGAGCGCCCGTGAAATTTAAAAAAAACTTTTTTTAGATGTTAGCATCAGTATTTAAGTCTCAAGGATATATATAAGCTATTGTGCTCACATTTAGAGGATATACACATCCAAAAGCTTGCGGTTTGTCACTTCCACCTAAATGAATCAATGCTTTTTTGGCGTCTCCTCATACTTCAGTTTCTCATCAGACCTTCTGACCAATCAAATGCTCTCTAGTATCTGACATGCCCCGCCCCCTTCAAGAAGCTTCTCGTTTGCTTTTCATTTGATGCATTTGAGCTCAACACTGGCAGTGCGGTGATAAAAACAAAACGCTATTGGCTGTCTTTTTAAAGAGGAGGAGCTACTTTAAGTCCCCTCCCATCTTTATGTTTCAATTGTGATCATGTCACACATCGAATTAAAAAATGCACATCATTTTAAAGCACTTCACGAGACTTTTAAGTAGTGCAGTTTTTTTGAAGATGTTCCCTTTTTTGTATTTAGTTCATTTTTTATCAATTTATACTTTTTTTAATTTGTTCTAAATCTAATCCCATACTATCAAGGCATTCGGGACACAATATGCTCACTGCCGAAAGAAAACAATAAAAACGTTAGGCTATCACCAGAAAAGAATTTAATAAATTAAACAAATAATGGTGGCGCAGTGGGTAGCACTTTCGCCTCACAGCAAGAAGGTCGCTGGTTCGAGTCTCGGTGTGGAGTTAATATAATATAATATTAAATATAATATATATAATATATAATATTCCCTCAACTGTTACCATTTTAAGGCAACTCTATGGCGCAAAATACGTTGCTGCATGTATGAATTGAATTATGAAGAATGATGAAGATCCTGCTTCTGCATTGATCCTTTCCGCAAATTATTTACAACTTTAAAAATGCGCCATATAGAGTTGCTTTAAAATGGTAACAGTTGAGGGAATATTATTGTAAATAATGATATATAATCATATACATGAACATAATCATGAATGTACATTCATCATGAGCACGAGCGTTTGCTCTCATATAATTGCTGTTCTGAACGCCTGTAACGTGTTGCACGAATACGCGTCTGCAGTTATTCTCTCCCTGTTCGAAGGGCCGGTGTCCTGACATTTGCCAGATATTAATACTACTACTACTACTACTACTACTAATAATAATAATAATAATAACAATAATAATAATTAATAAATAAAAGCAAAAAAATTAATCGTGATCACGACATAACTTTTTGTTACAAGATCACAAGATAATTAAGTAGTGATCACGACAAAACAAAAGAAAAAAATATTTTAGGACTTTTGTAGCAAACATGAAAACGACTTACGGTAGTTGAAAGGCCTACCCTTAAGAGGCTCTGATTGGTCAGCTAACATAATGTGCTGTGATTCGCAGATCGGCTCCACGTCACCAGGAAAAGCATCACACGCTTTAAAGCACACGCTTTTGCGCTGTGTAAACAGTCAGTCAGAGTAGCTGTTAGCTGTATCAGTTTGTACCTGAATCAGACAGAAAATGACACAGAGCACACAGCTGGACCTCACGCCTGCTCTCTAAAATACAACCTGACAAGTGTCTTTCATATACATTCAGAATAAGTTGTAAGTAATACGAAACGTTCACATATCTTTTGCGAGTTTATTATATGAGATGTATAACGCACGGAAAGCGTCCGCATAGAGAGACACTGCAGCGCTGGTGAAGATGGTGGTGGGTGTTTACAGCAGTTTGACTGATAAATATGAATTTGTAGCTTAATTGTTAGCGATGCCAAACAGCATTTCCCGTTGTTTACGTCATCGCTACAACACACCGTTAATGCTAGAAACTGTGTATGTAATAGATCCATTTTAACAAATTAAAACACTTACAGGTTGTGGCTCACAAACCAAAGCTTCTTCTATTATGGCTGGAGCTGCTCCTTCTTTGAGGAGTTTTTAGCCAAATCCAGCACTGAACTAGGAGAGATTCTGGAAGCCAAATGTTAGCTATGTATCTTTTATAAGTCTCTGGAACATAAATAAAATTAAACTGTAAGCTCTTCTCTCTTTGTGTCGTGTCCTTTGGAAGCCAAGCTTCCAAGCTCCATCCATCCATTCCAAGCTCCATCGCTGCGCAGGGTGTGTGCGAGTGGTGAATGCGCGTAACCTAAACCGTCTGTGATCTCATTATCCCGGATGTATTTTTTTGAAGTCCTCAAACTTCGTTCACTGTAGGCTTTGCTAAGCTAACTCTGTAAAAGCCAATGTCTCCCTTTGCATTGAACTTTGAGCATATTACCCTGAGAGATGTTGTTTATGTTCATACAGCTACATTACACACCAACTAAAGTTTAAAATATGATATTGTAGTGGACCAACTCTTTAAATAAAACAAATGAGAACAAATGAAGCTAAACACAGTTTTTAAATACGCTGCCATGTATTTTCGTTTTCACTTTCCAATATTTTGTTTCACAACTTCACATTCGCCATTCTGGCACAAACCTCTGCAAAGGGCAGGCCTAAGAGCGGTCTACTCTGATTGGCTAGTGTTACGGCAGCCTGATAGCAGAATCTGCAATCTGTTGTGGTTCTGAATTGTCTGACCTCTGGGCGATTTGTCTGCTGGAGTTTCAGAGTGCTGTATGTCTTCTCCTCTGATGTCCTGCACTGCTGTCAGCTCCTCGTCATCAGGAATACACTCCACCGCACTCTCCTTCATGAGCTGCCGTAACAGAGAACATACAGTATGCACACATTACCAACCAAACAAACACAAGAGCAATGCAATCAAACTGACAGGAAGCATGGAGTGTTTTAAGAACAACCTCTGAGCGGACTGATGTTCTCATGTCTAATATTCTGACTGCATCTTATAATAAACAGCACCATTTAATAAGTCTCCAGAAATGATCTGACCGCTGCACAGGAAACAGTGGTGTTTGCACTTACTTATTTAATGCAATAGTTTAATTTATTAAAACAAAATGTATGAACTGACTTGATGCATGAAATGTATGAAATGAATTGATCAAATACACATTTGAAGTCAATAATTAGCCCTCCTTTAAAATTGTAATTCTTTAAAAAGTATTTTCTAATTCCTGTTTAACAAAGAGAAGATAATTTTTTCAGCAAATTTTTAAAGATAACTAATTTCTCATTACCAATTCTTTGCCATGATGCCAGTACATATTATACATATTATTTTGCAAGATTAATAAGACTAGTAGTAGGACTAGTATTTAATATTGTGTGTGTTTATTGTTGCAGGTACTGGTTATTGTGTCTAAAAGTCTAAAATGCAGATACAATTTCATGATTAAAACTCTTAATTAAATGATTAAAATTCTTTTAAATGATTAAAATTATAAAAAAAATAAATTAAATGTATTGTTTGATCAAAATTATATATATACACACACACACACACACACACATATATATATATATATATATATATATATATATATATATATATATATATATATATATATATATATATATATATATATATATATATATATATATATATATATATATATATATATATATATGATACAGTTGAAGTCAGAATTATTAGCCCCCTTGCATTATTAGCCCCCGTTTATTTTCCCCCCCAATTTCTGTTAAGTGGAGAGCAGATTTTTTCAGCACATTTCTAATCATAATAGTTTTAATAACTCATCTCTAATAACTGATTTATTTTCTCTTTGCCATGATGACAGTAAATAATATTTGACTAGATATTCTTCAAGACACTTCTATACAGCTAAAAGTGACATTTAAAGGCTTAACTAGGTTAATTAGGTTAATTAGGCAGGTTAGGGTAATTAGGCAAGTTATTGTATAACGATGGTTTGCGCTGTAGACAGTCATAAAACAATTTTGCTTAAATGGGCTAATAATTTTGACCTTAAAATGTTTCATAATTTTTTTTTTCAAATTTTAAATATTAAATATTTAAAAAATCAAAAAAAAAAATCAAGGGGGGGTTAATAATTCTGACTTAAACTGTATATACATTTAAGGATACAACAATAAGAAAAAAATAAAGGTATAATAACAAAAATAAAATGATGTTTTCATTGTGTACTCAGTCATAGTTACTGTGTCAAAAAGCAGAAATAAATTAATGATTAAATGGCAATTACTGGTAATGCACTGTATGCATTGACTACATTATTAAAACTTATTAACTTTTCCTACCCATTAATTAATAAAACACCAATAAGACCTCATTTTTATAATAAAAATAATAAAATCATGTTATATTGTTATAAAGTGCATTATTGTGCAAAAAAACAGAAGTAAAATAGGTTAATAAAAATTATTCTGCATACTGGCAATCATATATTGTATGTTTACAAAGTAAACATAGTGCAAACCTTCTTCTTTTTCTTCATTCTCCTCGCCATCACTGAGCGTCTGAGTGTCTCACCAGGTTCGTCTTCTCCACCTGCCATTTCCTAATATTACATATTACAGAACCTTATGATTAAAAAATAAATAAATAAAATAATATGATCAACAAGCCTAAAAATATATATATATATATATGCATATTTATTCATATATATTTATGTGCTCTGTGACATTTTTTGTAGTGAAAATTTCATTAAAAAAAAGCTCGTATGATCTGTTAGTAATCATGAAATTCAGTTATATTAAAAGGATAGTTCACCCTAAAATAAAAATTCTGTCATCATTTACTCACCCTTTTCTTCCAAACCTGTTTGAGTTTCTTTCTTCTTTTGAACACAAAAGGAGATATTCTGAAGAATGCTGGAAAAAAACAGCCACATACATGGTATTTTTATTCCTGCTATGGGTGTCAGTGGCTGCTTTTTTCCAGCATTCTACAGTATATCTTCCTTTGTGTTCAACAGAAGAAAGAAACAGGTTTGAGTAAATTGTGAGAAAACGTTCAATTTAAAGTGAACTATTCCTTTAAGTTTTAATTTAGTAGTTTCCCCTGCGTTCATGCACAGTTTTTAAGAAGTTAAATGCATAAAATTTATAAAAATGAGATAAAGATAGTGTTCAAGAGAGCAAAAGAAAAAGTCCAGATGAAAATTTTTGATAGAGCTGGTCACGATTTGCTACTTAGTCTATCAAAATACATCTGATTGATATCCTTTATATTTCAAAGCAAATGATTTCAACAAAATCAATTTAAGATACATTTACAAGTGTGTTTTTGGTCTTCTTGAGATCTTGCAATACATTTACATTTAGCAGATGCTTTTGTCCAAAGCGACTTACAATTGAGGAGGCATTCAGCGATTCAACAAGAAGAGGCAAAACACACGACAAGATCTAATTATACAAAGGAACTGTTAGTGTTCAGAGAGTTACGTGCTAAGGAGGAGAGTGAGAGAGAAAAATAGGGAGAAGAGTGTTTCTACAGGTGGTTTGTCAAGCCCTCTCACCTGTGTGAGGTGTCATTAGGGGATAGCATAGCGTCGATTGGATGTGCACTTCAGAAGCTCTCCAGAAGTACGAGCTTACCCAGGTAATTCTCCCATATTGTTTTTCCAATACAATGAATTTAGACATACTACTTGGCTCACATACCTATTTGTACATACTATGTAGTAGGGAAGTATGCACGTTTGTAGTGTACATCCAAAGGATGATACACTATCTCATGATGCCACCCAAGATAATTCATGAAGGGGAGTGAAGCAACGCAACTCGGGTAGGTCATAATGAGAAATGGCGGATGTAGTAAGTTCAAATTACATTCATACTACATAGTACATACTTTTCTAGTGGTTGTTTAGTAAATTCAAATTCAAATGTAGTACCTACTGGAGTAATAGATGATTTTGGACGCAGCCAATAAGTTTACTGAATGCTACCAGATACATTTAGCCTCATTAGCTGAAAACCAGGACAGAATCCACACCAAAGCGAAGGCTAGCATGAATGTGTTAGTGCACTGCAGGAAGTAGAAAGAGTGAGCAGAGAACCAACCTCCACCGCAGTGTGTTCATTCTCCTTAGACACATCCCAGTCTGACGGAACCAAAGCCTACAGCAGATCAGCAGACGTACATACAGTAGTTCATGCAGGTGCTTATGTGCTTTATTCCACAGCTAATGCTTGTGTATATCTAACTGCTAATACAACAAACATGTCGAGCAGCTTTGAAATACACACATGGATCAAAGTTAAAGGTCCCGTGAAACTAATATAAACGTGTTTAGATGTTAGCTTCATTCTGTTAGTTTTACAGCTGCTGCATGTAAGTTTTGGACTCTTTTAAAGCATAAAATATATCATAATATGTTTGCAGATATTTCAGAAACATGCTAAGTGAACATACTTGTTTATCTGAAAAACAATGCTGAAGTCAGATATTCTGCTTTCTAAATGTGCTTTACGTGCCGGAATGGCTGTCTTGTTTTGGTCTCTTTAACCCGCCCAATGCCAGTTTAGCCAATTATATTTCAGCACCCCGGGTTGCCTTTGTGGAAAACAGCGTATTTCATTCATTCAGTCATGAAGGCTCTCAACACATGCATTCGCAACCGAAATGCAACCTCCGGTGGACAGTTGCACACTCCGAAATGACATGCAGATTCAGAGTTCCACATGAGGTTGTTAATTAGCAAATGATATAAATATTACAAATGTAAACATTAGGTGAGCAGGTTACATTGTAACCCTGTGTCCTAACAACACGCTATGGGCCCTATCATACACCTGGCGTAATAAGGCGCAAGACGTGTTTGCTATTTTCAGACCAACGCAACCCTAATTTTCCTGTTTTCCACCACGTTGTTTAAATAGCAAATCCATTTGCGCTACTTTGTGGACTAATGGGTGTTCCGGTCAAAAAAAGAGATGAAAGCCGAAAGCTGAAAGCAGGTCTAACGTCCAGCGCAGAGCGCGTTAGTTGTGCGCCTCGCTTACACATTGCTTTAAACTCGCAGGATGTACAGCAATATGCAAATATCTTAACAAATAAAAAATAATTAAAGGAATAAAAAATTACAAAAGTTATTACTTTCTACATAAATATAAAAACCACTGCCTCAATTCCTTCATCTCGGAGTGCTTTTTTTTAGTTTATTTATGACAACTTGCTTTTGTATAATGTTATTAGTAGTAGTAGTAGTATTTATTATATGCATATTTATATTTGTTTTAATAAAAACAAGCTTAGATTAGTCCACCTGTCAGGTTTTGGACCATATGGGGCATAGGACGTGTATTTGGGTATAACTCAGCTGTTTGACTACACTTTATTATTATGGTTCATTTATTCATTTGCTGGAAATTAGAACTGAATTTAGAGATAGTTTAGACACAAATCTTTGCGCTTAACAAACTAAATTAATTATGTAGGCTAACGGATGTCTGTGCGTACAACACCCTTTCCTTATCCACAAAAAAAAAGAAAAAGAACGTAAAAGTAACGGCTGATTGGAGGAGGCTTATTCTTTACCGTGCGCTGCAGATGCTCTGTTTAACTGGTTTCTCACTAGTGAAGCGTTCATATAAATAGCAAATGTGCCATGGCATGACGCAACTGACTCTTAAAGGTGCAGTATGTAAGTTTGACACCCAGTGGTTGAACAAGGTATTGCACTCCTGGATCATAATAAAAGTACGGTGGGATGCCAGATTGAGTACAGGAGCGAGTGATTTAAACTGTGTTCTAAATAAAAGCAACGACACGCGATAGAGGGAATATTTTCCATATTAAAAGGAGTTTTTGTCCTAACCAACACCTCGAATTGATATATTAGAAATGGCTTCTATTTCTCACAGCTGAACAACAGAAACCTATGACAGCTAGATCACCTCAGGTAAGTTTTGTGTGCTTTATTCAGTGCTAAATGCTAACAATGCTAGTTTGAATGCATTTTACATGGCATTTGTTGCCATATACTGAAAGCAGAAAGTTCACCTCAGATCTTGAAAATACAATAAACCGTCTGAAATTGAACTTTAGAACTAAACACATATGAGTGATTCAGCATCTACATTTAATGATGTTAAAGTGGGTTAACATGTATTAAATAGATTCTAAACCGTGAGTGAGTGCATATTCTGTACATCTGAAAGGCTGTATTTAAATTTCTGTCGTGTTTCGTCTGGTGCAAACAGCCAAATAGCTGATCACTGCCTCTCTCGTCACAGCGTGTTGTTAGGACACGCGGTTACGATGTAACCTGCTCACCTAATGTTTACGTTCGTAATATTTATGTAATTTGCTAATTAATAACCTCATGTGGAACTGAATCTGTCTCCCATACTGTTCTTTTCGGTCACGGATGCATGCTTTCAGAGTCTTTCTGAATGAATGAATGAAATACGCTGTTTTCCAACAAGGCAACCCAGGGTGCTGACATATAATTGGCTAAACTGGCATCGTGCATATGAAATTGACCTAAACAAAGACAGCGTTCCGGCACGGAAAACCCATTTTCAAAGCAGAATATCTGACTTCAGCATTGTTTTTCAGTTAAACAAGTATGTTCACTTGGGATGTTTCTTAAATATCTGCCCACATATTATGGTATTTTTATGCTTTAGAAGAGTCAAAAACTTACATACAGCACCTTTAAAGGGAATGGGAGATGAGACTCTGATTGGTTTATTCTCAAAACACACCCATAAAGGCTGATTTATACTTCTGCGTCAAGGGCACGCGTATGCTATGGCGCAGCCTACGCGTAGACGCATAGCCCTCGCCGTGACTGTCACTGATGCTGATGCAAAAATTTAACTACACGTCGCAACGACGCGTAGAACAAGCTCTGTGATTGGCCGGCTTGGTAGCGCTGACGAGTGTGGGCGGAGGTGAGAGGTGGGTTAACCGTGCCTTTAAATTTGTTTTTCTTTTAACTTTCTTCTACTTAAAACAATGACATTGGTACATTTTTACTATGATTATACAGAAGACAACACTAAATAGTCATTGTGCGTAACAACAATTTACACTGCATAAAATGTTGTCAGGCATGTTCAGAAAATGAATCACTTTATGGCATATTAAATAACTATACAGTTTGACCCCAAAATTAAATCTTTATCTATACTTTGCCAACATGCTTTAAAACAGAGATGCCCAAACTAGAGCCCGCGGGCCAAAGTTGGCCTGTTGTAACCTTTGATTTGGCCCACAGTCCCACCTGAGAAAGGAGTATGAATGATGGGCAGGGTTAGGGTGAATGATTTTAATAGAGATTGTTATTTCTAGTTTAAAATAATATTTTTTGTTTGTTTGTTTGTTTGTTTTATTGCTGAGCTACAAAAAAGCAAACTGAAATTAGATGTTTCATTTAAATGTTAAATATAAATCCAAAAATAAATACTATGTGAAAATGTAAATGCTGTCACTCAACAGATAGAGGACAATGCAGAAGACATCTGCCAGCAAATCAAGGCAAAAGCAGGTGCAGCTTGACTAGCGTAACTCATTTATTCATTCATTCATTTTCTTTTCAGCTTAGTCCCTTTATTAATCTGGGGTCAACTTATCCAGCATATGTTTTTCGCAGCGGATGCCCTTCCAGCCACAACCCATCACTGGGAAACATCCATACACACACATTCACACATAAACTACGGACAATTTAGCCTACCTAATTCACCTATACCACATGTCTTTGGACTTGTGGGAGAAACCGGAGCAGCCGGAGGAAACCCACGCGAACATGGGGAGAACATGCAAACTCCACACAGAAATGCCAACTGATCCAGCCAAGGCTCGAACCAGCGACCTTCTTGCTGTGAGGTAATAGTGCTACCCACTGCGCCACCGTGACTTATAAATGAGATCGTTTTTACTGTAATAAGTTCAACAATAAAACATTTTTAAAAATGTATAGTGCATTAGTTAATACAGTGCAATGTTTGCTATTTATTTTTAAATATGATTAAATAAATTAGGAAGTACCCTTAGCAGCTAAATTTACCTTCAGCCCACTAGCCTCAATCTAGTTTGGTTTTTGGCCCTTCATAAAAAAAAGTTTGGGCACCCCTGCTTTAAAACCACTAAGTTAGATTTGACCCATTTGTCTGGGAGAAATTTATAATAACTTAAACAGAGGTAAAGTTGGTTTTATATTCGGATATTCAGACATTCTCTTTAATAATATAATTTCAGAAAAGTATGCATTGCAAATTCTAAATAGGGAAATCATATAAGCAGCCAATGACTATCAAAGTACAGCATTGTTTACAGTCAATTAGACAGTGTTAATGTTGTTTTGAAGTCATACTTGCATGCTAATTCTGATCGAATATTCAAAGTAACATGGTAAACAATCTAGTTTGTTTACCATGTTATATAGTGACTTCTAAATGAACGAATGTCCAAATATAAAACCAACTTTACCTCTATATAACTTAAAAGTGTTTACCCCAACTTTCCAACTTGTCCCCAATAGTTGTTGTTAAAAACTGTACATTATATGTATATTGAACATAGACATACCGGTCACTGTCGTTACCTGTTTATCATCCCTGACTCTTCCTAAGGACTCCTGCAGTTCTCTCCTCTTCTTCCTTATTTTCTCTCGTACATCACTGAGGACAACAAAACAACTTAAGCTTAAAAACAGCCGTAAAGCAGACTCGCTTTAAGTTTATACTCAGGTTAACGTATGGTAAGAAATAAAAACAGATTAACGTTATCAGTTACCCGGGCGATGACATTTTGCTCTATACATTTACTGACGTCATAAATCTTCCCAATAGTACATCTCAGATCTTCAGTGTGGACCTCACAGCAGCTCCTGGATAAAACGAATCGTTAATAAAACACTTATAACGGAGGGATAGACTGCATAACCTCTTATAAAGCACATTACTTAATAACAGCACACTGCAGTCGCTAAATGCAGGACATAAACATTATTCTGCGCGAAAGAGTAGGGGGAAACGTTCCAGATTTCAGAATTAATCTACTGTAGGAGTTATTAAATGTATTAAATCTGTATTTAGGTTTACCGTCGTGCGGCGTCTCGCTGCCTGGTAACGGGTGTAAATAATCTACAACCGAACTTACAGTCTTTTGCGTCCGGTCCGTCCCTTTCACGTCAGCGTTTGTTCTCATTGGCCCACAGCCCCATCAATCACCCAAATCTGGAGACGTCACGTGGCAGGCAGCTCAAGCTCTCCTGCATGAGGCGAGTGCTGAATATTCTCGTTATGTCGTTTGTTTGATAACCCACAATATAACAACAAAATTATGTACTCATAAAACTAGTTATTCAGCTATTTTAAATTTATTTATTTTTTATTCTTCTGAAGGACTGGGCAAACTAAAGTGTAATACCTAATGCACGGTATTAAATTTATATTATGCAGGTAAATAAACAAGACTGGGTAAATAAATAAATATAATTTAAAAATCACAAAGAACAACAATCATTAATATCTCTGCGGATTTTTTTTTAAACCAGCCTAAACTGGCTAGCTGGTCAACCAGCCTGGTTTTAGAGGGGTAAGGACATTTCCAGGCTGGTCTTAGCTGCATGGTCAGGCTGGGAGATGGCAAGCTTGACGAGCCTATAGCTAGACTGGGAGCCCAGCCAAAACCAGCTATGTTCAGCTTAAACCAGACTGGTCAAGTTGGTCATTTTCCAGCCTGACCAGCCTGGAAATGGCTGAAAACCAGCCTGGAAATTGCTAAAAGCAGACTGGTCGACCAGCTAAAACCAGCCAACCAGCCTAGGCTGGTTTAAACTGTTTTTTTCAGCAGGGATGAAAATAGTATTACAATAAATGTTATACATTATTCATATAAAAAGATACAAATAAATACTAAATGTATTAAAGTGAATAATAAAAATAGAATTGAACTAAATATGTCATGAATAATTTCGTTAAATAATTAATGAATAAAAAAAATAACAAAGATGGTAAATATATAATTAAACTACTGTTTCACACTGTTTTACTCACATGGTAGCTAAGTCCAGTCCAGTTAAGACTGTTTTGATTTCAGTTATTAAACAAGTAAATTATCCTTTTTAGCTACTCACTAAAACCCTCATAAGAACTATAATGATTATAGTACAAACAAATCTGACCTCATTCACTGTGCAGAAAAACAAAGGTGATCTACAGTAAAGCTGTTGAGTTTTTATTTAGATTTTTTTTTTATTATTATAATTATTTTCTAAAGAGCAAAAGGACCTGATGTGGTGAGTATATATTTTCATTTTCTGTGATGTGTGTTATTTGATCCTCTTCAGATGGTTTCAATCATAATTCAGAAAAGGGTGTTTTCTGCATTCTGAGCTTTGGCTTTCATGTATTTTTTCCCAAATGCAAAAACACTCCATTATACTATTATTCACATGAAGAAAACACAGAAAAACAGTACACTCATGTTAATGTAAATATTCAAAATCATCTTCCCAAATAGATGGGGGAAAGAGTTTTAAAATCAACCATGCAACACATGTCAGATCTTGGGAACTGTTTAATAATAATTCTTTCAATCGCTTTTTGACAAATCTTTTGTTCAGCTCCGGGTCTCAGAACAGTCCAGATGGCTGAACTGTTTTCTCTCACCGCAGACCAACTCTCCCATGACAAACTGAGTTCACAATACAAGAAGTGACTCATCGACACAATAAAACCAATGAAGTCTCTGTTCAAATCTTAATATATACAGTTGAACTCCTGAATTATTAACCCTCCTCTATATTTTTCTCCAATTTCTGTTAAACGGAGAGATTTTTCAACACATTTCTAAACATACATTTTTAGTAACTCATTCCTAATAACTGATTTATTTTCTCTTTGCCATGATGACAGCACATAATATTAGACTAGATATTTTCAAGACACTAGTATTGCAACCAGGGATGTGACTGACAACGGAGGTGAGGATCCAAACGCAGGGGTTTTATTGACAGGATGGTCAGACAATGATCAACACAGATGTATGAGGGCAATCCAGAGTCGTAGTCGAAATAGCAGGCAAATGGTCAGAAGGCAGGCAGCATGCAGGAATAATTAAACAAAACAAAGCAAAGGTTCAAAACACGGAAGGCAAGGAAAACGCATTGTAATGTCACTTAACAGATAAAAAGACTCAGCAACAGTGTATGTGTTTGTGCTCCTTATGTATTTCATAAATCAGTCCTTGAGTGGCTTCAGCTGTGAGTTTGCAATCAGTCATGATTTGGAACCAGTTGTGTGTGTGTGTTGTATGACTGGGTGTTGTAGTCCAAAACATGGCGGATTTGTAGTCCATATGAATGTGAGTGTGTTTACCAGCGATCTCTGGTAGTAGATCGCTGGTGATCGTGACAAGTATTCAGCTTAACGTGACATTTAAAATGGTTCAAAAACACTGTAGTATTTACAGTGTATTTATAATATTTTGTAGTATTTTTATTGTAATTCAGACTAAAAACTGCATCAAGGTGCAAACATTTAGTCTTTAGTCCATTTCCCAGTTCTGTGTTGTGGCTGGAAGGGCATCCACTGCATTAAACATGTGCTAAAGTAGTTGGCGGTTCATTCCACTGTGGTGACCCCTGATAAATCAGGGACTAAGCCGAAGGAAAATTAACAAATGAATGAATGACTGAAAACCGCTGCAGATATTCTGACTCTGATTGGATGTTGTCATTTTCCTCTCTCGTCTTGCCATTAGTGTTTATTTGAATGCAATTTATATGCAGTTTAATGTAATTTGTCACACACCCCTGTGATATGTATATTGCATATACTATTATCGTGATAACAACAATTTTGCAGTAACTGTGCAGCCCTATACAGAATGCAGGGTTCTTGAGACATGCAGAGTTGTTTTACAATTTACAATGCAACTGCTTTTAAATAATGTCTAATGCTATGTTGAAGATGTGTAACATATCCTAATCCATGGTCAGGGATGGACTGGCCACAGGTAGCACCGTTTACTGATATTAGTGTATCCGCTATTTGTAGTCTTCTGCCAATGTATCCATATAGTTTGTATCTGCATAAATTAAAAACCCAGAGAAGAGACTGTCAGCCCAACCGGGGTCAGCAAACAGACCATTCTGGTCCTTGTAGAAGATCTCCAGCCACACCTCGTCCTCTGGGTTTAGAAACATCACTGTTGAGCCAGACGCCACGTCATGGTTCCCAGTGTTGGCATCAAAAGTCTTTATCCGGTACTCTCCGTTCTGAACCAACCCAATGGCCAGGTGCTTGTCAGCCAGAGTGATGTCATAAGAAAAGTAGTATATTCCTGGGTAGGCACAGATGAATTTTCCTGTCTCTGGGTTGTAATGGCCACCCTCATTAAAGAGGATTTTGTTGAACTTTATAGGTGTTTTTTCAGTGGGGTAGCTACTAGTGATGCCTACTGAGAAAGCGGATTTGGGGACCAAACTTCCACATTTGCAGATGCCTGGTTCTCCTGGAGGGCCACGTTGGCCTTTGTCCCCCTTCTGCCCGAGATGCCCTAAAGGACCAGGAGGCCCTAAATCTCCATGGTCACCCTCAGGCCCTCGCTTTCCAATGAATCCCCGCTCTCCACGCTCTCCAATTCTTCCCGTTGGGCCAACTCTACCTCTGATCCCTGAAACATTAAAACAGCTCTCTTAAAGATGCAGGTGACTTTGAGCCAAAATTATTTCAAACAACATTATACTTGCACTGGCCTAGGCTGAAATTCCTGTCGTTTGTAAGCCAAATCATGCTCAGAATGTCACAATAGTTGGGGTCAGGAATGTTACAATGCAGTGATCTTTGCATATCAATGCATATCTTACACATGATAAACAAATTCTATCAGTTCTGTATTTTCATATTTTCAGTGCTCTCTCCTTTGTCTCACACAACCATTTCAGCTCCTGGAGTCTTTGCTAATGAGCTGAGGGGTTCATTTGTGTTTGACTAAATAGACATGCAAAACATGGAGTGCTGCAAAGCCTATTGAAAGTAAGCCTGAAGTGATTAGCCTAAAAAGCTAATGTTGCCTCTGGTGGTACGCAGGGAAGGAGACCAAACGCCTCTATGTGTGACAGGATGTGTTTCACATGACCAAGTTAAAGCTGATTTATATTTCTGCATCGATTGAATGCATATGGTCTGGCGCAGCCTTCCCACAGCATACTCTTCACCGTGACTGCACAGGCAGCAAAGAATTCTGGCCCAGATTTGGCATAAATCTGGCACAGCAGGCATTCATCCGGCACTGGCATACAGCATGTGGGCCAAACATGGCCCTGGTTTGGCAGAGGTGGCACCGTCTTTAGGGCGGCACAATACTTGGGCCAGATGTAAAATATAGTATTTGGCACAGATGTTAATAATTAATATGTGGGCCATGTACGTTTGGCCTGTCTTGACCCACATTTAAATTACATTTTTATGATTTACAAATAAAGAAAACAAATTCTACCAATCAGGTCGCTTCGAGAAAAAGCACGCCCATTGCAGGCCTAAAGTGCAATGATTCATGGGTCTATCAATTTCATTGCAGTCGTGACACACCAACATACTTGGCCCAGTTCAGGCCCAGTTATGGGTTATTAACTTGGCTGAGACTTGGCCCAGATATGGTCCATGTTTGGCCTTTACCTCGAAGCCAGACTTGGTCCAGTCATGTACCGTAATTCACTGCGGCATGTGGGCCAAGCAAAAGCTAATTGTGTGGGCCAGAGCTGGGCCAGAAATATTTTGCTATGCGGGTGACGTCGACATTCACGGACACCTCTCAAAAAATTGAACTACACATTGCGATGACGCGTAGTGCAAGCACTGTGATTGGTCAGCTTGGTAGCTGTGATGAGTGTGTGTAGGTCTGAGAGCCGCGGGAGAACAGAGAGCCTGTTGGAGTGAGTGTTTAACAAGAGTCGAGTCCTGCGGAGGAGCTCTATATGGATTCTTTTGTTTTGTGTTTACTTTATGATTACAGTTGTTGCACGTCCGCCAGTTTGCCGCCTCTGAATAAGCGAGTTTGTTCTACTTGTACATTAAGGTAGCATTATGCTGCGTTCACACCAGACGTGGAAGAAGCGTCAAGCGCGAGTGAATAGGCATCCTGCGGAGCGATACGCACGAATTGTGCGAATGGTGCGGCGCGAATTGAGCGTTTGACGCACAAATCGCTCTAGTTCAAAAATCTGAACTTCTGCGAACATTCGCGCTGCGTTAACCAATCAGGACTTTGCCCTTGTGGGGGCATGATTATGACGCCTGTTGTTGGTATCCCGGTGGAAAATCCTCCTGCCTACACCGACAACAGTTCATCAAACTGGGTTCGGCTCAGTCAGAAGCACCGCTGAATCCTTCCATCATCCAGGTTAAGTTTCTGGAGGAGTTTATGAGCCCACAGAGCTGGGTGCACCTCTGAAAGTATCTAGTGGACTCAGACACTGCCCCAAATGAATCAACGCTGTTTTTCAGCCTTCATAATTATTATATTATCAGTTATTTTATCAATAAAATCCATGTTAGCCATTTAGCAACGAAGCTACAGTCACCGAGCAGACATAAGCCCTGCCCATGATGCGAATCCTCGTCTGTTCTGAAGTGAATTTTACAAGCAAATGAAGCGGATTTGATGCTCGAATGCAGCGGATTTTGATGCGCGAATGAAGCGAGTAAACTCAAATGTTCACGCACCTATTTACATGTGAATAGCGCGATTTATCTGCACGTTCTGCATCTGGTGTGAACACAGCATTACAGGTATTTCCCATGTAAACAAAACGTGAAGAAACTAGACACAGAGGAACCTAGAAACCCCACTGCCAGCTAGTGTTTTAGAAGTGTAAATGCACGGCTACACGCAAGACATGTGCCATGGGTCACGACGATTACTCGACGCAGAAATATAATCCAGCCTTTAGTGTTACAGGGTTTAGAATGGCAAATAATACAGACATTTTCATCTCCCCATAGTAAGAAATCTCTGTAGTTCTGAGGGGCACCAGGAACGTTGTTGAGAACCACTATTCTAGAAGAAGTAGTTAAGCTTCTGGATATCTGCTGAACGTGGAGATTTTGACCTAACCCTAATTGAACACATCTGAGGCAGCTAATCAAGGTGTTTAGGATCATTAGAAATGTTCAGGCAGGTGTGTTAAAATCTGCATAAACCGGAAGCTGTCACAGTTGCAGTTCTTAAAGAAACGGAATATTAAATGAGAAAACAGTGGACGTGGGCTTTTTCTCTACTGCAAGCTGATTGGATGTCGTAAAGTAGGCATTTCATTCAGAAAGATGGGGGAAAGAGTTTGGGGAGAGTTATTACAACCTAACAGACACCTCTACCTCACTATTTCTATTGTCAAAACTGACAGCTGGAGGGGCGTGGTTAAGTGTTAGCCCCGCCCAATACCTCAGACAGACCTAATCTAAAAATTTTACTGAAAACAAACAGTAAGTGCATTTTCACATTTCAATTGAAGATCACAAGGGCAAACATTCACAAACATCACACAGATGAATTGTTCACCACAAAACTAGCAGCTAACAAAGTCAATATGGTTAGTTTGGATTTCATTTGTACTTCAAAGGTAAAGTCTGCACAAAGATGCAAGGAGAAACAATTATACTGGATGGATAGCTCCTCTACCTGGATCTCCTTTTGCTCCTTTTTCCCCCTTCCGTCCATCCCTTCCATCTCTTCCCGGGATTCCAATATGGCCATCCTCCCCACGAGCTCCAGTGTGGCCGGGCTTTCCTGGTGCCCCTGGCAAACCTGGGATGCTGCAGATAAACTGAGGATGGGCTCCTTTGGACCTGACCTCCAGCACCTGACCCATAATGCACTGAGAGAGACAGATCACACCCACAACTGTCCACATTGTCAGACCTAAGCAAAAAAAGCAGATGATAGCACATTGGAAAGGGGGGAAAGAGCATGTTCTGTGTAAATGACCCTTAAAGCTGCTCTGCTAGATTGAGATCTGATGACTGGAGGATATTTGAGTTAAGTGAACTCACTGTCATGGCCAAAAAACTGTTTCAGATAATTGAGCTTTGTGATGAGGTGTGCAATCTTGTTAGAAGTAGGCATCACAAGATGACTAGTCACAAAAACGATGGACTTGGTCAGCAGCAGAGTTTAACCAAAGCTCAGTTGGAACAAAGTGAAAATGAATCTATCCTACTCCATTAGAGCAGCAGCCTGAACCATTGATTCAAGGCAGGATGCATTCAAGCTTTCATGTTGATTTTTATATTGAATTGAGGCTCATCATACCAGGCGACTTTTTTTCCAGCCCTCTATTGTCCAGTTTTAATGAGTTTTGTGAATTGTAGACTCAGTTTGCTTCTTCTTCTGTTGTGTGTTTGATGTGTTGCATGTTCAGATATGCTCTTCTGCAGAACTTAAATGTACAACCATGCAACATTCAAGGTCAATTTGTTGAAAATCACCTTTCTTTACCATTTACTTTAAGCATATACACTCACCGACCACCTTTTGCCTTCAGAACGGCTTTAATTCTTTGTAGCTCTGAGATATTCCTCAGAGATTTTGCTCCATATTGACATGATATCATCACACAGTTGCTGCAGATTTGTTGGCTGCACATCCATGATGCCAATCTCCCGTTCCACCACATCCCAAAGGTGCTCTATTGGATTGAGCTCTGGTGACTGTGAAGGCCATTTGAGTACAGTGAACTCATAGTCATGTTCAAGAAACCAGTCTGAGATGATTCACGGTTTTTGACATGGTGCATTATCCTGCTGGAAGTAGCCTTCAGAAGATGGAGACACTGTGGTCATAAAGGGATGGACATGGTAAGCAACAATACTCAAGTAGGCTGTGGCGTTGACACAATGCTCAATTGGTACTAATGGGCCCAAAGTGTGACAAGAAAATATCCCCCACACCATTACACCACCATCACCAGCCTGAACCATTGATACAAGGATGGACCCATGCTTTCATGTTGTTCATGCCAAATTCTGACCCGACCATCCAGATGTCACAGCAGAGACTCATCAGACCAGGCAACATTTCTCCAATCTTCTATTGTCCAGTTTTGGTGAGCCTGTGTGCATTGTAGCCTCAGTTTCCTGTTCTTAGCTGACAGGAGTGGCACCCGGTGTGGTCTTCTGCTGCTGTAGCCCATCCGCCTCAAGGTTGGACGTGTTGTGCATTCAGATATGCTCTTCTGCAGACCTCAGTTGTAACGAGTGATTATTTGAGTTACTGTTGCCTTTCTATCAGCTGGAACCAGTCTGGCCATTCTCCTCTGGCCTCTGGCATCAACAAGGCATTTGCGCCCACAGAACTGCCGCTCACTGGATATTTTCTCTTTTTCAGACCATTCTCTGTAAACCCTAGAGATGGTTGTGCGTAAAAAATCCCAGTTGATCAGATGTTTCTGAAATACTCAGACCAGCCCGTCTAGCACCAACAACCATGCCACGTTTAAAGTCCCTTAAATCACCTTGATGCTCGCTTTGAACTGCAGCAGATTCCCTTGACCATTGCTGTTTCTCAATATGCGTTCTTCAGCGGTCTTGCGTCCTCGTGTTCTTGTGTAACATCATCATCAGCTGCCAAAGTTCAGTTCCAATACTCAAGACCACAAGAACAGAGGACTCGTGAAACTTCCAGGATGTGTTCTTGATATCGATGGCGCACCGATGCAGACTTGAGCACCGAGTTTCGCAGGTTTCTGCGGTGCAAAGTTCAAGCTTGGTGAAATTGCATCACTTGACTGCGTGAGACCAATCCAGGATCAAAACATGACCTCTCTGAACAGAAATTTAAAACATGGAGCAATCGCTCACTTTTTTTAATGTCTTATCATCTTATTTAATCCCGCCCCTTTTCGCAGCACCGTACGACAGAATTTCGCAAGCTCAAACTCTAGTGTGACTGCGGCTTAATTGCATTGAGTTGCTGCCATGTGATTGGTTGATTAGAAATTTGCGTTAACGAGCAGTTGGACAGGTGTGTCTAATAAAGTGAATGTATTCAGCAAAGTATCTGGTGAGTGTGCTGGAACCTTTACAATTAACTTTTTATTAGATCATACCAGGAAAAAAGATGTTATAAAATATTGTCATAAAACCAGCTAAACATCTGCTGACATCTGCTAAAATAAATATCAGATCCACAGAGTAAACTTATCCAAACTATATTTGCAGACTAGGTAATAGAGATGAAAACAAAAACATTGAGACTCCTAAAAAGGAAGAACAGCAAGTTCCCTCTTCAAGGAGACAAAAAAGAAGATGGAATAGCTGTATGTAAAACAAGACTGTACAGCCTTCCAGCACATGTTTTCAATGGGAAAACATCTACATGAACAATCTATTATCATTACACATTTCACTTCATCCCTGCCAAGTATTCCAATAAGATCACAAAATCCTGTGCTAACAAATTCAGATGTGCACAGGCATGTGATTACCCAAACCATGCGTTCATATATACACATAAACTCTTGCAGGGCTGTGTTGTGATAGAACAGCTCAGATGTCTGGCATGCAGCAGTGATGTTAGACCTTTCTGAATGATGACATGGTAAAGGTACAGTTCATTCCAGAGCTACAACATCACAGAGCTGTAAGAACTGTGGCAGTGAGCAACATGAGAATACAACAAGGTTAAATCCTGACTAAATAATTTGTCATATCATCATGTACAGTTAAAATTGCAAAGGTCATCACTGTCTTGTTTTCTAGTTAAAATAAACAACGAATACTTAAAATAAGGTGGATTATTTATATCAGGGATCACCAAACTTGTAGACAAACTTGTCCAGCAGAGTTTAGCTCCAGCCCTAATCAAACACACCAGATCAAGCTAAGCAAGGTCTTACTAGGTATACTTGAAACTTTCAGGTAGGTGTGTTGAGGGAAGATGGAGATAAACACTGCAGGCACACCCAGGGACTGGCCATAGGGAGCACCGGGACATTTCCCAGTGGCCTGACGTCAATCTGGCCTGCCACCGTGAGTCTGGCCTGCCGTGCAACCCCGCCCCCCGCTCTTCACTTTCTATATGGCATCGGATGTGGCCTGCCACCGGCACTCTGCCCTGCCATGCTACCATGCTAGTTTGATCAGGTGTGTTTAATTAAGGTTCAAGCTAAATTGTGCAGAGCTGTGACCTTACACCAGGGGTGTCCAAACTCGGTCTTGGAGGACCAGTGTCCTACATAGTTTAGCTCCAACTTCCTTCAACACACCTCCATGGAAATTTCTAGTATACCTAGAAAGAGCTTGATTAGCTGGTTCAGGTGTGGTTAATTGGGGTTGGAACTAAAATATGAAGGACACCGGCCCTCCAGGATCGAGTTTGGACACCCCTTCCTTACACTATATTTCCAAAAGTTTTGGGAGATTCCTCCAAATCATTTAATTCAGGTGTTCAGGTATATTAAAGTTGTATTAAACAATAGATCGCTATCAAGAGTGAATTCGTGTGTGGTATTGTGATAGTTTGCCACTTTTGCAAGAAGCGCATTTGTGAAAATTCCTCACCACTAAATTTATAAAAGTCAACTGTTAGTGGTGTTATGAAATAATTGGGAAACACTAAAAACTCAGCCACAAAGTGGTACAGCACATAATATCACAGAGCATGATCAGTGGGGTCATGCTGGGATGCACAGCAGAATCAACACATACAGACCTCCAGACATCATGTGGACATCAGGTGAGCTCAAGAACATGTGCAGAGTGCTTCAGGAATGGTTTCCACAGACAAGCAGCTGCGTTCAAGCATTATATCATTGAGTGCAATGAAAAGCTTGAGATGCAGTGGAGTAAAGTAGACTGCCACTGACTCTAGAGCAGTGGGGACGTGGTCTCTGGAGTGACCAATCACACTTCAATCTGATGGATGTGTCTGGGTTGGTGGTGGCCAGAAGAACAGTACTTGCCTGACTGTATTGTGCTGTAGAGTTTGGTGGAGGGGGATTTTTCAGTGGTTGGGCTTAACTCTTTTAGTTCCAGTGAAAGGAACTCTTAAAGCTTCAGCAACCGAGACATTTTGATTTGGGAGAATTTCTTTTTTGGGATCAGTTTGGGGATGGGGTTTGCTGTTCAACATGACTGCACACCATATGAATGAGGAGTCTGGTATGGAGGAACTGGACTGGCCTGCACAGAGTCCTGATGTCAACCCGAATGAACAAATTAGATAGACTGACAGCCAGACCTCTAAAATCAGTGCCTGAGCTCACAAATGCTCTTTTTAGAAGAAAGGTAATAAATGCACTTAAACACACTCCTAAACCCTAAGAAGAGCTGAAGCTGTTAAAGCTGCAAAGGGTGCATGACTCCATTTTAAATCTTACGGATTTGGATTAGGATGTCCTTAAAGTTCTTGTGCATGTAAAGGCAGATGTCCCATAATTTGGACAATATGTCTGTGTTCTATAAAGGGTACATTAAAAGTGGAACGTAGAGGTTGTTCAGACCTGTAATGTGGAAACACAGTTGTCATGACCTCAGTTCCTGAGTAAACAATCCAGAGTGAATCAGATCTCATGTGTCTGCCTTGTTATTATAAAATAGTGTCCGTTCGCTTATCAGCTATTGTAGCCCATTTCCACTGAGTGGTACAGTTCGGTTCGGTACACTTTTATGGCCGTTTCCACTGTCAAAAGGTACCTAAAAGCGAACTGTACCGTACCACTTTTTGGGCACCCTTTGCAAAGGGTACCTAAGCACAACAAAAGGGTACCAAAAGGTGGAGCTAGACATGCAGCTGAACGCTATTGGTTTACAGAGAAGCATCACTCGCGCATACACAAGCAGAAGAATGAAAACAAAACAAAAAACCTTTAGGGTTTGGTACTATTAGTACCCTTTAGGCGGGGGGTGTCCGAACTCGGTCCTGGAGAGTTTATCTCCAGCCCTAATCAAACACACCTGAAACAGCTAATCGAGCTCTAACTAGATATACTAGAAACTTCCTGGCAGGTGTGTTGAAGCAAGTTGGAGCTAAACTCGACAGGACACTGGCCCTCCAGGACCAAGTTTGGACACCCCTGCTTTAGGCAGTGGAAACGCAAGCCTGATAAAGGTGACCCGTACCGTACCATACTGTACCAGTCAGTGGAAAAGGGCCATTAGTGTCACTAAAAATTCAACATGATTTGTGGCCTTTCAAAAAAAAAATATATATATATCTAGCAATGAATCTTAAAAATCTCCTAACACTTTGTAATATTGCAAAGCTTTTAACTTTTGGGTGGCCTATTAAATCAGGAAATTATTTCAGTAATCAAGTTTGCAAATGTGTAAAAGACATCTGGTGATGCAAAGAAGAGCAAATGAGCACATGTTGTGGTGTTTCTGGCCAAGAGGGAGTTGGACTAGATCCATGGTTCGCTCATCTTTACCACTTTTATATGGAGGCTGGATTTTTGCTGAAGGAAATGTTACTTATTGCTTGTTTTGGTTACACTTGAGCTGTATTGCTCATGTGGGAGATACAGAGACAAGGCTCTAGTAATAAAAAGGGCAAAAATCATCTCTCTATGTTCCAAAAAGAGTTACAGAAATCTGTCCTTCATATGTGATGAGTCAAGCGCAGCTGTGACTGCAGAAAATACATTTATACGCTCATATATCCGGTGTAGGTTGGAGAATGCAATACAACATCTGTGATGTTCAGAAGTGTGAAATTAGAGTACCAAACATCCTCCCTGGAGAGACAAACACTGTTACTGGGACAACAGACCGAACACAAGAGTTGATGTCTGTTAAGGGAACAGCTCATTCGAAAAAGCCGGTGTTCTGTTGATTTGCCCTACCCTGTCAGATTTTCCCATTCAAAACCACACAAAAATCAGATTGTGCTGTGCAGAGGTGTGATATATAAGTTTAAGATATAGTACATACATGAGGTTGTTATCGCAGAATAAAGCCGGACAGTAAACAGAGCACTGTTGTATAAGACTGAAAGGTGTTATTCTGCAAAAACAACCATCCTGGATGTACTTTATCCCGCTTAATACATGGCTACTTGCCACAAAACAAAAATTATACACAAAACATTGTTCTGAGCTTACTAATTTATGTTTTCTTTATTTAAATGCAAAGCTGACAGAAACAAAGACAGCTGATGGAGTATACACTAACCTGCACATTATTCAGCCACAAAATGGTGGCAAACAGGCAAAAACGGTTAAAAACAATGTCATGACAGACAAGCAGATACAATACATATGAATGTGGATGTAAGTATATGGATGTAAACGTACTCACTGATGGTCAAGGTGATTCAAAGTTCCAGGATAAGTCTGTTATTCAGCAGTTGTTATCTGGGAATAACATACATTGGAAAGTTGCGACTGACCAATCAGAATAGAGTTTTTCAGACAGCCATGTAATAAAGCTCTAATATCCACCTAATCCATCCCAATCCCTTACCCCAACCTCAGAACCAAAAAGTGTTGACAGCATAATCTGATGGGTATGATTAAATGTCAGGACTAGGGCTGTGCCATTTGGGGAAAATATCTAATTGCGATTTTTCTGACAGATATTGCGATTTGATTTGTGATTTAATTTTGTAGTCAAGCTTCAGCTCAATAATCTGTAAGCCGTAACAATTCTGCGACAGTTTTTGTTTGGTGTCTGTGACTTTAAAACCAAAATATTCCCTTATTACCGATGTCCTGTTTTTTTTTTATATTAATTTGTCTATTAATGCTTCTGAAGCAGCAGACGCAGTTATCCCATAGCTGCCAACATTTGTCTCTGAAAATCCAGGAGACTGGGGGGTGGGTGGCAGGGAGGGTTTGCGAGTGGGTATGTCTAGGTGTCGGGGGTGAGGTGTCTAAATAACACAGCTAAGTAACTGTACTATGCACGTTCAGGCAGCCGCTGCGATCAGATACTATACCAAAGTCGGCGATCCAGGGTTGTTATAGACTGCACCAAAAAGCTGAGGACCAAATTACGGGAGTTTTCCGGGAGAAATAACAAAACGGGAGGGTGGCGGGAGATGGGTCTGAAATACGGGAGACTCCCAGGAAAAGTGGGAGTGTTGGCAGGTATGGACTGCAGTCACACATTTGCTCTGGGCGGGGAAAATTAAATAATACATATATATTTCATATCACAGCCTCTTGAAATTAGCTAATCGCAACATTTCAATTTGCGATTTGATTTCGATTAATCGCACAGCCCTAGTAAGGACACCGGTGTAAATTACTTGCTTGTGCCAAACCAATATGCACTTTATCACAGAATGACACTTACAGGCAAGACACTGTAAGAAAAATGAGTAGTTATCAACATTAGTTGATTAATTACATTAAGAATTGCTGGTATTACAAGTTTAATAACATGTTTTGTTTACATTTAATTAAATAATTTGCACTAATTTGCATATACAGTTGAAGTCAGAATTATTCGCCCCCCCTTGAATGTTTTTTTCTTTTTTTTATATTTTCCAAATGATGTTTAACAGAGCAAGGAAATTTTCACAGTATGTCTGATAATATTTTTTCTTCTGGAGAAAGTCTTATTTGTTTTATTTCACATAGAATAAAAGCAGCTATTAATTTTTAAAAAACATTTTAAGGACAATATTATTAGCCCATTTAAGCTATATTTTCTTTCAATAGTCTACAGAACAAACCATCATTATACAATAACTTAATTACCCTAACCTGCCTAGTTAACCTAATTAACCTAGTTAATCCTTTAAATGTCACTTTAAGCTGTATAGAAGTGTCTTGAAAAATATCTAGTCAAATATTATTTGCTGTCATCATGACAAAGATAAAATAAATCAGTTATTAGAAATGAGTTATTAAAACTATTATGATTAGAAATGTGTTGAGATTATCTTCTCTTCGTTAAGCAGAAATTGGGGACAAAAATAAACAGGGGGGCTAATAATTCTGACTTCAACTGTATATATCCGGCAAAAAAAAATCTGAACACTTGATGACATCAGGTTCATTTTTTGGGTATTACAGTCAACATTTTTTCATCACATTTAGAATTCAGGAAATACTGCAACAGCCAGAAAATACATATGTTTTCACAATTATTTGTGCAGTAAATTGTCATAATCAGGCTAATTTGGTATGAGGAAATCACTCTGTAAAAACCTACACACATATGATATGAATAAAGCTGAACAGACTGTAAACATGAGTTGCAATTTAAATCTAAAGACACAAATTGATAAAGTGCAATAAAAGAAACACTAAACATTGTATTTCTTCTTACATTATAGTTAAAAAAAACAAATCAGTTACTTTATGAAATTACACAATTGACAGGTATCCTGCTATAGATTGTTTTGTAGGAAGGTAATTGCTCTTATGCCCTTCAACAATAGTCTGCAATTCACCCAGCAGACCCAAATCTTGGGTAATAAAAGAAAAAAAAGGCCTTATAAGCATTTGGAAGAACATGAAAACTAATTTAGAATTCAACACATAAAATCACAAGAGCAAATGAACTCATTTCGGTTCGCTCTTACTAGAAAGCAAGTCGATATAAATCAAAATACATTTTTTTTAAGGATTTAAAGTGCACATCTCACAGTCACTTAAAATAGCAGAAACGTTTTGCTTTTCTTTTTGACAAGATTTGTAACTTACCAGTTTTTGATGCAGGTTTTTTGTTTTATTGTTTCTTGTTTTAGAGCTTCTCTTAGTTTGAGCCGTGTCCTATTTTCTGGCCTTCAGAAATCTTCTTTTCTTTCTTCCTTTCTGTACATCCATGAATGTGGTGAACGTTTGCATCTCTTCCTCTCTGGTCTTCAGTTCTCCTCATGTTTGTGAATGTGTCTGAATGACGGCATCTCTGCAAGATCTCTGAGCAGATTTCCTCATTTGCTGAATGACTGAGAGAGTTTCTCCACCCACTGCTGACACACTCCTCTCCTTCCACACATTTCACACAGCAATCACAGATTACACCATCAACAATCACAGAAACTGCTGAGAAAATCTGCGTAACAATCATAATGTTCAAAATATGTGTAATTTCACATGCAGGGTTGATTTGGACGTTAAGAAGTTTTGTGATTTTTGTGCTAAAATAAAATACAAACAATATGAGAGAAAGAAACATTACATTTATATTACATGGTTATAATAGCCAGCCTATAATGGTCAAAATCAATGGTCTGCAGAAATGCTTTGATTGACATTCTCCCTTTGTACGTGTCATCAGAGGGGGAAAGCCCCGCCCACTAGTGACCATCTCTTGTTCATTAGAAAAAACAGCAGCCCTGAGTGAGAAGCAGCCGCCTGTCATTAGAGTTTTGACCTGCTGAAGATAATGTCAGCAACTAAGAGGATTATAAATGTGGAGATTTAAGCCGCGCTCACACTGGACTTTCCTCCCCATGGACTTCCATTCATACGCACGCGAATGCGTCAGACCGGAAACGCAGGGTCATGCGTCGAGTTTCGCAGGTTGCTGCAGTGCAAAGTTCTTTGGTGAACTCTGACCTGCGAAATCGCATCACTTGACTGCGTGAGATCAATCCAGGATCAAAACATGACCTCTCTGAACAGAAATTTAAAACATGGAGCAATCGCTCGCTTTATTAATGTCTAATCATCTTGTTTAATCCCGCCCCTTTTCGCAGCGCCGTACGACAGAATTTCGCAAGCTCAAACTCTAGTGTGACTTCGGCTTTAGATGAAGCACAATGGGGATGCACAGCTGTTTATAGCTCCGCCCTCTTTTAAAAAGAGAACAACCTCATTTGAATTTAAAGCGACAGTCACCAAAAACAGCACAATTTGGATTAAATCTTATAATAGGCAGATTCAGAGTTGTAAAACATTATTTGTGTGGTATTTTGTGCTGAAACTACACACACTTTAAGGACAGCAGAAACTTATTTTACATCTAGTTAAATGTTGCAATGATTTACCATGTTATGTTAAGGTTACATTCTTTGAACTGTGAAACTTCACCAACAAAATTATGATACAATATTTGTATTTTTCTACAATGGTTACAATTTTGCTTGATTTTTATGAACTTAAAATTAGAGAATTCATTTATTCATCTTCTTTTCGGCTTAGTCCCTTTATTCATCTGGGGTCGCCACAGTGGAATGAACGGATGCTGCCACCACCATGCTTCACTGTAGGGATGGTATTAGCCTGGCGATGAGCGCTGCCTGGTTTTCTCCAAACGTAACGTCTGGCATTCACTCCAAAGAGTTCAATTTGAGTCTCATCAGACCAGAGAGTTTAGTTTCTTATGGTCTGAGAGTCCTTCAGATGCCTTTTGGCAAATTCCAGGCGGGGAGTGTCTTCCGTCTGGTCACGCTACCATACAGGCCTGATTGGTGGATTGCTGCACAGATGGTTGTCCTTCTGTAAGGTTTCTCCTCTCTCCACAGAAGAACGCTGGAGCTCAGACAGAGTGGCCATCGGGTTATTGATCACCTCCCTGACTAAGGCACTTCTCACCCGATCACTCAGCTTAGATGGCCGGCCAGCTCTAAGAAGAGTCCTGGTGGTTTCAAACATCTTCCACTTACGGATGATGGAGGCCGCTGTGCTCATTGGAACTTTTGGAGCAGCAGAAATTTTTCTGTAACCTTCCCCAGCCTTGTGCCTCGAGACAATCCTGTCTCGGAGATCTTTAGACAATTCCTTTGTCTTCATGCTTGGTTTGTGCTTTGACATGCACTGTCAACCCTGGGACCTTATATAGAGAGGCGTATGCCTTTCCAAATCATGTCCAATCAACTGAATTGACCACAGGTGAACTCCAATGAAGCTGCTGAAACATCTCAAGAATGATCAGTGGAAACAGAATGTACCTGAGCTCAATTTAGAGCTTCACGCCAAAGGCTGTCAATACTGATGTACATGTGATTTTACAGCTTTTTTAGTTTTGCTAAATTTGCAACAATTTCAAAAACTCTTTTTTCACATTGTCATTATGGGGGATTGTGTGTAGAATGTTGAGGAAATCAATGAATTGAATCTATTTTGGAATAAAGCTGTATCATAAAAAAATGTGGAAAAAGTGAGGTGCTATCAATACTTTCCGGATGCACTGTATTACACTGCATTTTTTTGGTTATAATTTTGTTATTTTCAGAATGCATCTTTATAAATAATCAATACATCAAAAAGCATATCTCCATATGAAAATGTATATTAGGCTACAATTAATTGTTACACTATCGAACTGTGTTTTGATTTTTTCTAATTAAATGAATCTAAATTAATTTGCAATTGGGCTTTCGTGTATCTGAAAAGTATAGTGAGTGTGTCAATTGTTTGTATATTTAAACTCACATTCTGATACATTAACTTAGCTGTTATATTTACCTAAAAAAATTACAAAGTATATTTATGAATAGAACATTTACTAATCTGGAAGTGTTGAAAATGTCAAGACAGACTGGACGCATCAGGAACAACAGGAGTCTGGTCGGCTCTAAAACTGCCTGGATCCAAGTCTGCAGACGCCCCATATACGGTAGATGACAAGTCTGTGAATTCAGCAGTTTGTTATGCGTGTTTCGTCCTCCAGGGGGCGCCTGAGGATTCTAAATGGAAATCTGAAAGGGACAGTGATCATAACAATGAAAACTATTCATCATTTACTCACCCCATCACTTGATAAAAAGCTATTTGAGTTACTTTCTACTATTTCATCTATTTTTTCCCTACTTTAGAAACCAGCATTCCTCAAAATATCATTTGAAAGAAAGAAAAGAAGCTCATAAGGTTTAAAACCACAGGAGGAAGAGTAAATAATGAGGCCATTTCCATTTTTTGGTGAACTGTGCCTTTATTAATATGACCACACAGCTCTGGAAAACATTTTAGAGGCCAATTCAAATGTATATACGGTTCTCTGGATGTGCAAGATATTAGACATCAACAGATGTTTCGAGTAAAATGGTGATCTGTGTATATTCACAGAAAATGGCAATGGGTCAATATGAATTACAGCAAAAAATGGGCTATTTCCCTTTATTCATTTTCTTTTCCACTTAGTACCTTTATTAATCAGGGGTCGCCACAGTGGAATGAACCACCAACTTATCCAGCATATGTTTTACGCAGCGGATGCCCTTTCAGCCGCAACCCAACACTGGGAAACATCCATACACTCTCATTCACACACATACACTACGGACAGTTTAGCTTACCCAGTTCCCCTATAGCGCATGTCTTTGGACTTGTGGGGGAAACCGGAGCACCCGGAGGAAACCCACGCGAACACGGGGAGAGCATGCAAACTCCACACTAAAAAGCCAACTGACCCAGCTGAGGCTCGAACCGGTGGCCTTCTTGTTGTGGGGCGATTGTGCTACCCGCTGCGCCACTGCCAATGTGTAAATAATAATAAAATAAAATAACACTCAAGCCCAAAGAATAGAGCCGAGACTTGGCTTGTGTCTGAACAGAATGGGTCTTTATTCAGGAAATAAAAGCAAAAGATTGTAATCAACACCCCATTTAAATACAAAACAAATCAAAATAAGGTACAACATGATATTCAGTTTGCATATCAAAGAGCCATTCAGTAATAATTACAGTCTGAACACTTCATAAACCACTTGTGTGAATCTATACACAAACTTGATTTAGAAACTAGAACATTAACAATATTACAAAGATTTTAGCTTTAAAAATAATTCAAATGGAAATAATATTTTAGCAGTTAGCATCATAAAATTATATATTCATATCTTTCCACATAAAAATAGAAAATAATATTAATGACATTTAATATGAAAAATTATCCCAAATATTTTGCTACTATTAGAGTCAAATAAAAATAAAAAAAAAACAAGAAATAAAAACGAACCGACAAACAACAAAAGAAATAGAAATATGCATGAAAAAGTTTCTCCTTTTGTTAGCAAAACACTATCCAAAATAACTACAATCATTTACATCAGTACAAAGATATCTGGATTTAAAAATAGTTGCAATGAAAAAAAGGGGTTTCATCTTTTCTGACAGTAAAAAATGACACTGTGAATCAGAAATTTGCAAAATATGCAATGAAAAAAATAAATCTGCATTAAAAAGGTATACACTGCAATTCTCACTTTTTTTTTTATACAAACATTAGAAACAGTATTGCACGTCACAACACAGATTCGAGGTTAGTAAGCCTTTAAAAATGTGTTATATTCAAGTTTCTGAGTATCAGTGAGGGGAGGGCTGATACCCCTCCATCTAACCAGGGAGAGTCTCAAGTGTTTTCCATGAACAAAGTAGAACCCTCAATGCTTCCTTCCTTCAAATAAAATACACGACCTTAACTTAAATAGTAATCAAATCGATGTGTGCTAAGCAGTAATACATAAATAGATTCATATACGCACACTCACATACACACACAATGATTCAAGAAACGGCCTTTTGCGTGTGAACGTAACCATAAATACGTGGGCGAATCAAGTCTACGGAAATAGAAAAATACAATTTAAATCAAATAGTAGATATCTG
This sequence comes from Danio kyathit, assembly GCA_903798195.1. Lineage (NCBI taxonomy): Eukaryota > Metazoa > Chordata > Actinopteri > Cypriniformes > Danionidae > Danio > Danio kyathit. The sequence continues at coordinate 2,982,574 of LR812541.1, read as the reverse complement.
CCTACAAAAATAGTCAAATAAATATGATTTCTCAACAAAAACCCACACATACACACGTACAACAAAGCAACAACAACAGTGTTGAACACGGAGAAAGTGGAACGCTGTGAAAAAGCCGCACGAGGCGGCCATCTTGTTTCGTTCCTTCGCTACTTCGCTCAGAGTCGATCGTTTAAATAGAATCTGGGTCCAGCGTCTCACACGATACATCAAATAAGTTACTATGTAAAAAATAAAGATATTTAAATTATCCAATAGACTTAAAATAGGTCGCAATATATACGAAAGAGTGTACAAATGTGATACGAAATAAAAGAGACCGTTTTGCGTTCGACTCCAAACGTCAGGGAAAGAGGGATTGGTTCTCTCGGAGGAGAAAGGAGAGGAGAGAAGTCAGGAAAGGTAGTGCATCACGTGTCCTCGAAGAGTCTGGCCACACGGCAACAAATAAATACACGCATACGCAATAAATAAAACACACAATCTCAGTTGACACCTGAAAGGTTAAATCACATACGCAGGATCAACAGTACTACGAGGGCACTGAATTCTTCACCAAACCCGAGAACACAAGGAAATATAGAGTGCAAAAAGGACAGACAGAAAGAGCAGTACAGTACCAAACGGCCGGTCGCCGCACCAGCGTCCATTGCTTCTGCAGAGATTGTCCATAAGACTGATCTGATCCAATGCACAGAACCGATCGAAAGACGGCTCTGCTACTAAAATAGGGTTCCTTTTGTAACATCTCTCTCCTCTCTTTTCTCCATGCCTGTTTTTGCCATTGGATTTTGTCCAGAGAATAAATTACGAAATGCAGAGCTAAGCTCCGCCCACATACAGATAACGACCACAGATATGATTCCTTCGTGATTTCCTACAAACTACATACATCAGGAGTTACGGGGGAATCTCGCTAGTCCTGTGCTCAAGCAAGTATTGTATGACATTCAGGGGTTTCTAAAGTTTTGAATTAGGCTCCGCCCTCATCTAGACAACGAACACAGGTACGATTCCTTCATGATTTCCTACAATCTATAAATATCAGGAGTTACGAGGGAATTCCGCGAGTCCTGCGCTCAAGCGAGTGTTGTGTGACCTTCAGGGTTTTCTAACATTTTGAATTAGGCTCCGCCCTCGCACAGATAATGATTACAAGTACGATTCCTTCCCGAATTTCTACACACTACATATAGTGGAGCTACCACAAAAAACAGGCTTGTCCTGCACTCGAGTGGCTATCGTAAAAGTGGAATGGCGTTCAGGGGTTTCGAAAGTTTTGAATTAGGCTCCGTCCTCATACAGACAACAACCACACATACGATTCCTTTGTGATTTCCTATACACTACATATATTAGGAGTTATGGGGGAAAGGCTTCTTCTACTCTTCTACGCTCAAGTGACTATCAGGGGGTTTCTGAAATTTTAAATTAGGCTCTGCCCTCACACAGACAATGATAACAGGGATGATTCCTTCCTAAATTTCTATACTACATATACACTACCTGACAAACGTCTTGTCGTGGATCTCAGTTGTAAGAGCAAGAAATAATAACTTGACGTCTAGTTGATCATTTGGAAAAATGGCAGAAGGTCGATTTTTCTGATGAATCATCTGTTGAGCTGCATCCCAATCATCACAAACACTGCAGAAGACCTACTGGAACCAGCATGGAGCCAAGATTCCCACTGAAATCAGTCAAGTTTGGTTAAGGAAACATTATGGTTTGGGGTTACATTCAGTATGGGGGCGTGCGAGAGATCTGCAGAGAGGTATCAAGACATTTGTGCTGCCCATTACATTACAAACCACAGAAGAGGGCAAATTCTCCAGCAGGATAGCGCTCCTTCTCATACTTTAGTATCCACATCAAAGCTCCTGAAAGCAAAGAAGGTCAAGATGCTCCAGGATTGGCCAGCCTAGTCACCAGACATTACTAAGCATGTCTGGGGTAAGATGAAGGAGGAGGCATTGAAGATGAAGTGACAAGAAGTCTGTCTAAGCAAAGGCAGACCTTACTGTCCTAATTAAATCATTAAAAATCAAGGCATGACCCTATTTTAGTTGGGTAAAATAAGTGTAATCTAGAGGCCTTTGCCTTTCATATAAGCCACTTCTGATACCAAATGATCAACTAGAAGTCAAGTTATTATTTGTTGTTCGTAAAACTTGGATAGGCGACAAGACTTTAGTCAGGTAGTGTAGAGGAGCTACCACAAACGTCTGTCTTCCGCTCGAGTAAGTATCATAAATCAGGGATGGTGTTCGGGCTTTTCTGAAATTTTTAATTAGGCTCCGCCCTCACACAGACGATGATAACAGATACAATTTCTTCTCAAATTCGTACACACTACATGTGTAGCTACCACAAAAACAAGCTTGTGCGGCGCTCAAGCAACTATTGTAAAAGAGGGGTGACCTTCAGGTTTTTCAAAATGTGGAAATAGAAAACCCACAGACAACAACCACAGTTACAATTTCTTATCGATTCTCTATGATTTACACATTTCAGAAGCTACCAGGGAAAACACTCCTGTCCCACACTAGAGCAACTTTCGTAAAATTGAAAATTTTCCGAGTCGAAACACGGAGATAAAAATCGGTGGCATTTTGGGGGTGAGGAATTGAAACAGAACCAGGCTACACCCACACTCTGAAAACTATTACAGGTACGATTTCTTTGCAAATTCCTACCAACTATATATATTTAGATATACCACAGTAAACATTTGTGCTGTGCTTGAGTGACTACCGTAAAAGGGGGTGGCAATTCTGGGCAGGGGTTTTGAAATGTGGAGCTAGGCTCCTTCCACATAAAACAATAACAATTCTTTCGCTAATTCGCATGAACTACACATATTGGAGCTACTACAGAAAATGCTCTTGTCCTGCACTTGAGGGAGTATTGCAAAAATAAGGTGGCATTCAGCGGTGTTCGAAACACAGAACTAGGCTCCGGTCACACAGTGAAAACAGGTACAAAACGTTCAGAAATTCCTACAAACTATATATATATATATATATATTGGAGATACCACAGGAAACTCTTGGTCTCCGCTTGAGCGATTATCGTAAAAAGGTGGGTGCCATTTGGAGGGAGGTTCGAAATGTTGAGATAGGCTCCGCCCACACACAGACAGCGACAATATGTATGATTCCTACACAAATCCCTATGAAATACATTTATCAGAAGCTACCAGGGAAAACGCTCCTGTCCTGCGACTATCGTAAAAGAGGGGTGGTATTCAGGGGTGTTCAGGAAGGGTTAAATGTGGAGTTCAAATCGAACTGAAACCTCAATTGATAACTAGACTCACACTGCACGAAGACGAGACACAAAAACCACAGGACAGCACACCGTCTCTTGACTAATTATCAAGTTACAAAATGGCAGAACTCACTACTCTAAAAACTAACGTCACTTCTCTCGTAATAAGTTTGTAAAGGAATCATCACAACAACGCATGCAAAGGTTCTCACGAAGAATTTTTACAGTGTTTTTTTCCTTTCATTAGTAGTATTGATTATCTTAAATCTAAGAGTCTGACCTCATTTATCGCCTCATGCTACATAGATTCCTTTTTTTATCGTTTATTTATCGTATATGCATGTTTGTTGTGTTTTTTTCTTTCTTATATGTGCTGGTAACCTTTACACTGCATGCAAATGATGTACAGCCACAAACATGCATGTAAGTTTTCACATTCTGTGTTTCCGTGCGACAGGGAACGGACTGCATTTCTGTGTATGACATCGCCAGTGACGTCACAATGGCATTACATAGAACACCGACACTATCTATTCGTTATATCCTATATAGCAGCAAAGCTTCTTCTATAGCTTGTGATTAAATTGCAAAAGTAGAGCAATAACAAGCCAGATTAATATTCTGAGGTATTGTCTTTTTCTCTTTTTTTTGCCAGTGGAAAATGGAAAGTCTCAGTAATTAATTATTGAATCATTCCTATTCCTGCTAAGAGCACATTGGAGTGAAACATCAGGGGGAAATATTATTTTGTGGGGTTTTTTTTTTTGTTATTTTGTATCTATATATATTTATATATATATTCAGCGGCAAACGTCTCGTTTTGAGGCCGCGCATTTTGCAACCTTTGGTTCGAGATCCAGGGCAGGCATCATAGATTACGTCGTCAAGGGTTTTCCAGAGACAATTGCGCACTTTGCCCACTAGGGGGGGATTTAGCAGCAGACGAACACACAGAACGAATGAACAGAACGGACAGGCTGCCCCCCCAAGCGAAAAACATTCTCGATTCTACTCGTTAAATCTCACATATAAAAATAATTTGAAAAAACTACAAAAAAAATCAATCTCTTTTTTTCGTAATCTCCTTTTTTAAAAAAACCAACACAAAAGTACCACAAAAAAAACTCTGTTCCGAGCCTGAGATGTACAGGGAGGGAGGAGAAAGAAGTGGTTTGGTGAAATAAACTGAGGCTTGTAGTGTTTCTGGCTGCTACAAAAGATAAAGATATATTTATATATTTATAGTCATATATATTCTCTATATACTGTATACGGTTATGTACTCTATACTGACAGCTTGGGGCCAAACTAAGCATCTTTTTCTCTTTTGTTTTTTGTTTTATTCCCGCAGCAGACGTGTTGCTTCTGCTTGGTCTAGCATCGCCGTCTTTAGTTCCAGCGGAAGTGGATCTGGCGCGGCCGGTCGGCTCCCTCTTTGACCAGCGGCTTGTGAAACTCGCGGCCGGCGCGGGAGTGGATGTTTGCCCAGCAGAACTCACAGTAATACTGCAGGCAGGTCACATTGGCGCAAAAAAATGGCGCAAACTTTCCACCACAGCGCGCTCCCTGGCATTCGTCACACAGCTGATCGTCCAGCACGTACGGCTTCACTTCCACCTGCAACACACAAGTACACACAAACACGGTTACCCTGGGCTCTCCTGAGGATTCTGAGGAAGCTTATGAAGTAGTAAATACAGTAAGTAAGTGTGTATGTTACATAGACTATAATGTTATAATATACATTATATTTATATATATATATATAATATATATATATATATATATATATATATATATATATATATATATATATATATATATAGGCAAGGCAAGGCAAGTTTATTTATATAGCACATTTCATACACAGTGGCAATTCAAAGTGCTTTACATAAACAGGAATAAAAAAGACAAGTGTAAGAAAAAAAATAAAAACAGATAATAAAAAAAAACAGATAAAAACAGATAAAAATATGTTAAAACAGGTTGTAAAAGAATGAAAAAGAAGAGAAAAACATAATAGTGCGATTTGTCGGACGTAGCACAGTGCTCATTCAGTAAAGGCACAGCTAAACAGATGTGTTTTCAGTCTGGATTTGAATGTGCCTAATGTTGGAGCACATCTGATCATTTCTGGGAGTTGATTCCAGCAGCGAGGGGCGTAGTAGCTGAAAGCCGATTCACCCTGCTTTGATTGAACTCTTGGAATTTCTAGTTTATATGATCCTAGAGATCTGAGTGTTCTTCTAGGTTTGTATTCAGTGAGCATATCTGTAATGTATTGAGCTCCTAGGCCATTTAGTGATTTATAGACAAGTAGTAATACTTTAAAATCTATTCTGAATGTAACTGGGAGCCAGTGTAAAGACCTGAGGACAGGTGTGATGCGCTCTGATTTCCTGGTTCTGGTCAGAATCCTGGCCGCAGCGTTCTGGATGAGCTGCAACTGTCTGACTGTGTTTTTGGGAAGGCCCGTGAGGAGGCCGTTACAGTAATCCACCCTGCTGCTGATAAAAGCATCAACAAGTTTCTCTAAGTCTTCACTGTAAACAAAGCATCTGATTCTTGCAATGTTTTTGAGATGATAGTATGCTGATTGACTAACTGCTTTGACATGACTATTGAAACTCAGATCTGACTCCAGAGTCGCACCAAGATTCTTGACCTTATTTTTTGTTGTTTGACCTTTAGAGCCAAGGTACGCATTCACCTTGAGAACCTCATCTCTGTTCCCAAACACAATGACTTCATATATATATATATATATATATATATATTATAAACTATAATGATTCATAATATTAATATATTTAAAAAACAAGATTTGGATGCTTTACTCAGGGTCTGTTAAAACAAATGCAAGTTGCCTCACTTCACCAATCAACTGTGCTCTCCAAGGATCCACCACTGACAGACACTGTAGCTCTGATACAAGTTTTATTCATGAAGAAAATGTCAATGCACTACGATGTTTGGTAGCTTTGTGTTTGTCTGAGGTAACTAGTCTACCTTTATTACTGCGATGTGTATAATACATATAGGCCAGTGATTCCCAAAGTGAGGGTCGCTTGGTGATTTCCGAAAATATCATATACAGTGCATCCAGAAAGTATTCATAGTGCTTCACTTTTCCCACATTTTTTAATGCTACAGCCTTATTCCAAAATGGATTAAATTCATTTATTTCCTCAACATTCTACACACAATCCCCCATAATGACAATGTGAAAAAAGAGTTGTTGAAATTGTTGCAAATTTATTACAAATAAAAGACCTGAAGAGTCACATGTACATCAGTATTGACAGCCTTTGGCGTGAAGCTCTTAACTGAGCTCAGGTTCATTCTGTTTCCACTGATCATTCTTGAGATGTTTCAGCAGCTTCATTGGAGTTCACCTGTGGTCAATTCAGTTGATTGTACATGATTAAAAAAGGCATACACCTGTCTATATAAGGGCCCAGGGTTGATTTTGTTTTTTTTGTTTTGCAGAGCGCTGAATGTGAGCACGAAAGTAGTTCGTGATGATGAGATCTACATGTGTGTGAAATCCAGTGACTGTGGGTCGAACAGCATGTGCTGCAGAGACCTTTAAAGAGGTCCATATTAAGGTTCCCCCATGTCTCCCCAGTGACCCCACCTCCATGCATGTGAAACTCTGTCTGGCTCTAATAGCTGTGGGTTCCATCATGTGCAAAGAATCAAGAGTTTTCGAGCGTGGACCTTGAATAATAATAATAATCTCTAAATTGGGCTTGTGGGCAGCACGTTGGCGCAGTGGGTAGCACAATCGCCTCACAGTAAGAAGGTCGCTGGTTCGAGCCCCGGCTGGGTCAGTTGGCATTTCTGTGTGGAGTTTGCATGTTCTCCCCGTGTTGGCGTGGGTTTCCTCCGGGTGCTTCGTTTTCCCCCACAGTCTAAAGACATGCGCTATATTGAATAAGCTAAATAGACCGTAGTGTATGTGGGTGTGTGCAAGAGCGTATGGGTGTTTCCCAGTGATGGATTGCAGCTCGAAGGGCATCCGCTGCGTAAAACATGTGCTGGATAAGTTAGCAACCCCAGATTAATAAAGGGACTAAGCCGAAAATAAATGAATGAATGAGATTGGGCTTGCTACCTAATACATGAATCCACAGTATGCATACTACACACTTTTGCAATTGTAAGTGTAGTGTGCTAGTCTGCTTAGTTTGTCATTAGTTTAATCTGCAGGTAGTGAAGTGTGGTGTCTTTACCCGTTTGTCGATGTCTCCGTGCTGCAGCTGGACGAATCGGGCGCTGATGGCAGCGATGTAGCTCTGCTGATTGGAGAAGGCCACACGCCCCGCCCCCTTTGGGTACTTCAGCTCCGGGTCGGTGTCAATGCCGGCATAACACACTCCACCATACAAGCGGTCCATGATCATGGCCAGCTCCACTGCACAACAGTAAACAAAGAGTGCAAACATTAGTTTAAGTGCTTGATGGAAAACTAAAACATGATGAGGTTTATTAAATTAAAGAACTTCAATTGTCATGATGGGCGGCACGGTGGCTCAGTGCTTAGCACTTGCACCTGCCAGACCTGGGTATTAAATGGATTCAAAAATGGTCAAACTCAAGCGTTTAGAGAAAAACATGTGTCATACCAGCTCTCAGTGGACGCGGCACTCCTCCTACAAAGATGGTCTTACGAGGGTCCAGCGGCTGAGATCCGTCCATCACGAAATCGCTGTCACTCAGGTTCCACGGACGAATCTGGACCTATAACCACAGACAGATCCACAACAATGAAAACAGAAGAAAGATAATCTTGTATAAAAGAGGTTTTCTTGAATGTGCACATCCAGTGTCCTTACATCATTAGACATGTGCAATTTAGTATAGATTTTTAAATGATAACATACAAACCTAGAAGTATATTTTACCATGAGTGTATGTCAGTACATTCAGCAGCGACTCTGAGCAAATTTCAACAACAATAGAAGTCATTATGAAGCTACATATAAAGGTGGATCAAAAATGCATTTTTAAAGGCACAGTGTGTCATTTTCTCCACTAGAGGGCGTGTATTCACAACAAACAAAGGTGTAGTTTCATCAATGACTGTAAAAAATATGGACAACACGACAGTGCCTTTTCCTATTGAACACTTGGAATGCAAAACGCCTCATGACAAGCACAAACTGTCGCAAAAAACTGCTGAAATTGGAGCTTGAGCATGCACAGAAGAACTACTTGATGGAGCCAGAGGCGGAGTCGTGGAATCAAGCTTCCAACCAAACGCTTGTACATCAAATCAACCACGCCCCCCGAACTGCTCATTTGACCGCCCGCATCTGGACTATAACAAAGGCTCGCTAAATAAATATAAGCACTTACATTTAAAAACACGTAATAATATGCGATTTATTAAAAACTGTGTGGTGTAAGCTGTTAATAATTTAATAAAAACAATATATGTTGGACTGCAGAAATACATGATCTTTCATACACTCTAGCCTAAGTTAGACTCAGCTATAAGCACACATCGCTTGTATATTGTTTATCATATTTTTGCCTCCATTTTTATTTGGTTTATTTGATGCCTTAATATCTGGCAAAGAGGAGATTACATTCATTTTAATGTTTATTAGGTGTTTTAAAATAAAAGGCCAATGGTAAATGGTGTATATAAATAATATATAACATTTACAGCTCTATTTGTTATATAAGATTCAGTTTCTAGAATAGCAAATTCAGTAGATTAACTCAATAACATGCCGAAACTCAAAATGTCAGAGACGTCCTTTAAATCAAGTTCAAATAACGTTACAGGAGATCAATGTGGACATAGGCTAACATTAGTTTTGTCTTTCCTAATTATTATTTTAGACCCATAAAAAGAATTACTAACAATCACCTGTATTTTACCCTGCATGGCTAACGTATCAGCAATAATAAAACCTGATAAGGCCTCACTTTACCAAATAAACAGTGATCCGTCAGATCCTGTAGGTCAGAAAGTACAACTCATTTTATGATGGTAAAATAACACAGAAATCGAATAATAACACCTCAATCTCCTCCCGATGCTCAGACGCTCTGCTTAGAGAAGCTGTCAATCACAACTGTCAATCTCGATGACACGCCCCGTTTTTATAGCATTAAATTACTAGCTAAAAACATACTGTACACTCTACAAAAATTAAGACCTGCACCTTTATCAGCTTGATAACCACCCAGGTAGCCCAGATTTGGCATAAATCTGGCACAGCAGGCATTCATCCGGCACTGGCATACAGCATGTGGGCCAAACATGCCTCTGGTTTGGCAGAGGTGGGACCGTCTTTAAGGCAGCACACAATACTTGGCCCAGATGTTAAATGTAGTATTTGGCCCAGATGATAATAATTGATATGTGGGCCATGTAAGTTTGGCCTGTCTTGACCCACATTTAAAATACACTTTTATTATTTTCAAATAAAGAAAAGTCTGTACCAATCAAGGTCACTTCAAGAAAAAGCACGCTCATAGCACGCCTAAAGCGCAATGATTCATGGGTTTATAAATTTCATTGTAGTTGCCCACATAGCAAATGTTTTCTGGCCCAGCTCCGGGCCACACAATAACTTTTCCCTCGGCCGAAGTACCGCAAAAAATGACGGTCCTGAAGTGGCCCACTCGTCTTTAACTGGATAAAGACCATAACCAGCCTGAATCTCAGGCAATTTATCACCCTTAACTGGCCCTGAACTGGGCCAAAACAGGTTTATTATTGGTACCGATTCTCAGATATAAGTTTATACTTTAACCAGAACCCTAAAAACTGAGCCATACCCCAGTCTAATGTTACCTAAACAATGTGAAGAATCGCTACACTGATCTGGGCCACAGACCTCCCATCCACAACTGGCCCAAATGTAGTTTGCCGTCATGCATGCAGTGCCATCGTTGCCATGCATGGCCCACATTCGGCTGACATTATGCATGCCAGTGCCGGAAACACATTCCATAAAGTCCATTTGCTATGTGGGTGTGTCACACCAACATATCTGGCCCACTTCAGGCTCAGTTATGGGTTATTAACTTGGCTGAGACTTGGCCCAGATATGGTCTATATTTGGCCCTTGTCTGGAAGCCAGACTTGGTCCAGTCATGTACCGTAATTCACTGCGGCATGCTGGAAAAACCCAGCCATTGACTACCATAGTATATTTTGTTTCTACTGTGGATGCCAAACGGCTGCTATCTTTAACATTCTTCAGAATATCTTCTTCTGTGTTCGACAGAAGAAAGAAATTCCTAAATGTTTTCAACCACTTGAGTGTGACTAAATGCTGAGGAAATGAACAGCCTCTTTAAATCAAATCAGAGAATCACACTGGTGTGACGTCATTAAGGGCAAAACCAAGGAAAAATAAAGTCTGCTTGGAGTTATAAACGATGAAAAAGTGAGGGCAGGATGAAAAATGTGTGACCGATTAGAATAAACCCCCATTTTCAGCCCTCTCATGAAGGTATTAAATGTGATTGTGTGTGTATGTGTGTGTGTGTGTGTGTGTAGACTCACAGGCTTGTCTTTGATGGTGGGACTGGACACACACAGGTAGAGTTTGCCGTCCTCCTCCAGACAGGCTTCAATCAGGGCCTGAACTGAAGTCTCCTCTTGGAACAGGAGAAAAGCATAACCTGCGCGCACACACACACACACACACACACACACACACACACACACACACACACACACACACACACACACACACACACACACACACACACACACACACACACACACACACACAGTATACTCTATTTTCAAAGGAATTCTAAGGAATGTTGAATGCAGATTATTTGCCTAATAAGTAACAATGGCTACAGTTTTAAATTATTTAAAGTTTTACAAAGTATTTTTTGTATTTTTTAATTATATTTTTTCTCCTGTGCCCCAGTAGAGCTTTATGTCTAGCAAGACAGATTGTAAAATTGTGAAATGTTGTTGCGCTATGAATGACTGTTCAAAAGTAGTTTATAATTTAATTTAATAATTTATTCCAGTGATTTTATTGATGATTTTTCAGCTTCATTACTCCAGTCTTCAGAGTTGCATGATCCTTCAGAAATCACTCTAATATTAGTTATTATTGTTATTAATTTCATTATGAATATTATTATTATTAATGGTAATAGTAATAAAAGCAATAATGACTGGAGTAATAATTTCATTTGAAACTACATACAATAAGAAAGCAGTCATTTAAAATTGTTATAAATATTTAAAAAAAATGTACATTTAATAAATGTCGCCTTGATGAACAGAATAAAAAAAAAATAAAAAACATGAAAAATAACCTGACCCCAAACTTTTGACTGGTAGTGTAAATGTGAATGACTCATCTATGCACCAGTCCTGTATTTCTATCAGCTGTAAATGTGCTGTTTTTCTAGCCGTACCTTTAGGGGGGAAGTAAGACTTGCTCTCTGCTTTGTGTGGCCAATCAACCACCAGGTGCCCGAAGCGCCGAAAACTGCTTGTGATTTCATCTGTGAAGGAAAAGAGAGTGAGAAATTACACAAAGAGCAGAGAGACACACAGCTTTATCATGCTGGACTAAATACACATGACTAAAAGCTATCTTTTCCATGTTAAAAGGAGTTTTTGTCCTATTTAAGCATCTGCGATGCATGAAACTTCTATCATAGAAACAGTTTCTATCTGTTAAAGTGAAGTTAATTTATAAACTAATTTCGAGAGGATCATGTGCTTATGATTGCTTGTGGCTGGTCCTGCATTATCAATTTATGATTCACCAATCAGACGATTCCTAAGCCATTATAAATACCCTGAGTTCCATATAACAGCCATCTTTGTTTTGAAGAATCCCTCTTCCACCCCTACTCCTCCTCCTTTCCCAGATGGGTGGCATGGTGGCCCAGTGGTTAGCAGTGTTGCCTCACAGCAAGAACATCACTGGTTCTCCTTACCAAGCCAGTCAACGTTTCTGTGTGGAGTTTACACGTTCTCCCTGTGCTTACGTGGGTTTCTCCCGGGTTCCCCGGTTTCCTCCCACCGTCCAAAGACATGCAACTTAAGTTAATTGACTAATCTAAATCGGCACCATAGACATGCTCCTAGTAAGCAGTTATCTCTTAAGAGCAATCACTATCTGTTCATTATCTAACAGCAGGGGAGTTCTTGAGATCTACCTGAGCTCAAACTCCCCTCCTGCCTTGCAAACGGGAAGAGAGCCCAGGCTCGAGGATCTTATGAGCTCAAGGCTCTCTACCGGGACAGCATGCCAAACAAGCTTTATAATCAATCATCAGCTAAGTGTGAACTCTTGAAACAACAGCATAAACTACAGTGACAATGCTCACCTCAGGTACTGATTATGTGCTTTATTCAGTGCTGAAATGCTACCAATGTGGGTTTAAACACCATTTTACATGACATTTATTGTCATACTACTGAAAGCAGCAGCAAATAGTTAATCTCATCTAAAATGCGAACAAATTAGTGAGAACTAACGCTAAAGTCTGATAAAGTTTCATACAAATGATCTTATGCTTACTAATTTTCTGCTCTTTTAGTAGAGCGTAGAGCGTAGGGCTGGGCGATTTTTACGATTAATCGAACTTACATTTTAAGATGATTTAATTTTTTATAAAATCGAGGAATAGCGATTTTTTAAATAAACATATTAAAGCACCTTTTCCACTATCGCGCCAAACCGTTCTAAACTGTTAGACAACCGTGCTGAATTGTGCTGACAGATTCTGTGTGTTGACGTCGCGGCTCTGTTGATGAGCTACCACAGCTGGCTCAGCGTAAGCGCGCTAGCCCATTGTCGTGAGGTGCGCGCGCAGTCAGCGGAGGCACGCGATGCGGCACCAGGCGAAAGTATAAATCCAGCTTTACACTCAGGGCCGGCGCATCCATAGAGGCGACGTAAGCAGAATAGTGAGCGAGAACCCCCCGGTCCTTACTTTTATCCGCGACACCCACCCCCTCCCGGTTATCTTTCATCCGCAAACCGGTAAGTTTCTATTTCACTTTCGGGTTGAGGGCATTCGCCTAGAGCGCCAGTTCAGCTTGCTCCTGCCCTGATTACACTATATATTCATGCCTAGAGCTTAATTCATTTGATTGACATTTGGGCAATGAGACCTTTACTTCGCCTGACTGAGCGTGAGTTTATGCATGCTGTGCTGTATTCGGTAGCACAGATTGCTCTGATCTGGGTGAGAACTTTACCAGCGACTACATGCACTGCTGAAAGCCTTTTTTTCCTGCTGCGCATCAAATCAACAACAACATATATCCATGCAACACAATTTTGCAAACTCTTTGAACAACGAGGAAATAATTGCACCTAATTCAAAGCCCAGACGTCTGGTTTTGTATTTTATACCTGTGCACCACCTGAAGGACGGTTACGGCGTGTTGTGAATGTCGGCTGTCACCGCAGAAAGTTAAATCTTTCTTTAATTTGGACTTTTGCTTGAAAGCTTTACGGAGTGGCACAGTAGCTGTCCAAGGTACTGTAGCTATGAATTAAATCATAACCCATATATGCACCAATAAACAAGTAAAATGAATGAATAAATAAAATAAATATGGATTCTTAAATGTCGGTATTGTTTTTACTCCAAAAAATATCAATACGTTTTGACAAATGTTTTATAAAAATAAATTGAGCAATTTTCAACATTTCAGCTATAGGCTGTTATACGATTCTGTTAAATATAAGATAGACATTTAAATATAGATAGATATGAAACAGGTTTCTGTGGGGTTTTTTGTTGTTCACGGTGATCTTTAATATATACTGGGTGGTGTAGCTACGCACAAATATTTTCTAAAACATCAAGCAGGAATTTGTCTATAGGAATGTAATAGGCTACACCTTGTTGACCAATTTATGTATGTATGGGCATTAAAAATACATGTTCCTTAACCAGATGGTTTTTCAAGTTACTTATAAAGAGATTGTTACTTCAGTCATGTTGTTGTAATGTTTTAAGTTGACTATAGTTACACAGCAAAAGAAAAAAAAAATCAAAATCGTGAATTGGTCAAACTTTATGAAAAAATCTAGATTTTTTTTTTTTTGCCATATCGCCCAGCCCTAGTAGAGCGTATACCGTAATGAGCAATGTATATGGTTGCCATAATAAACTTAATACGTCGTCTGCTTTCTGGTGTCATGAAAGCAAATGAACATTGTTTTTATTGTTGGAAGATATTTTTAGAGAACATTTTTAATGTTTTGTTCAGTATAATCAGAATATTTCAAACAAAAGCTGTGATACGATCAGATCTCAAACATAATACGATCAAAACAAATATCTGACTGAGTAACTACAATCAATGGCAAAATGAATGTGTGTAAACCTAGTCAAACGTGTGTGGTTATTTTGGTGAAAATGACTTAAAAGAAACACAGAAGTATTGTAAGGCATTGCATTTATAATATTGTAACATAACTAATTAAATTCAAATGACAGTAACTCATAATACATATTGTGTCAGGATCCAGCCCTTACAGCCCTGTCACTCCTGTCTGTGTTTAATGTCTCTTTGTTTGTTTTGTGTATTAGCACATGGTTGTCTCTTTTGTTGTGTTGGCCATGTGCTCCCCTTGTCCTGCCTCCTTGTTTTCCTATGCCTCGGCGCCTTGTTTAGTCCTTGTTTGTCTAATTATGTTCACCTGTTCCTCGTGCTCTCTACTCCCTTTATATGGAGTTCATTTTCCACTTGTCCTTGCCGGTTCGTCATACTATCTTTCATGTGCTTGTCTAGCCAATCTTGTTTAGTGCTTGATAGAGTTTTTTTTTTTATATCGTCTAGTTCTGTTTCTTTTGTCTAGCCTTAGGCCGTACTCACACTATGTACAGTTGCCTTGAACCGGGCCGAAGCACGATTGCGCCCCCTCTCCTCTCCCCCGACGACCTGCACTCACATTACATTCGGGCCTGGGCACGGTTACGTCATCGATGACGTGCAGTTCAGTAAGCGATTTTGCTCAGCACAGTGGAGATTTCTTTAGTAAGTTATAGTTATATCGTTTAAGTCGTTTGATATGCGGGTGACACGCTAGTCTAAATATTTCGCCGAACAGATCAGCCACTGTTGATGCTCATAAACAATCATAAAGTCCTCGTGCTGCAGGAATTAGGAGGTTTGCTGAAGGCGCAGCTGTAGTGCAGTGAGGGGTTTGCGTCTTTAATAAACTTCGACAGTTTGCGTTCATTGAACAGTACGAATGATTAATTAATCCATATCAAACAGATTTGTGTAGGCGAGGACTTTTTTTTTATTTACGAGGACTTTAGATGGGTAATTTAAGCGCAGATGGGTGGTTTGGCATATCACAGCCTCATTTCTCGCTTTCAATTTCGGGCTTAGGCACGCTTGCACTCACACTGTAAGCGTACCGCGCCTGAGCCCAAGTCAACCGCGCTCTGGCACACCTCTTCCAACCGGGCCAGGGCCGGCCAAGTGAACCGAGCCCGAGCCCGATTCAGAGCACTCACACTTCTTAAACGATCCGGGAAACGGGCCTGGGCACGGTTCGGATAGCATAGTGTGAGTACGCCCTTAGTCTAGTTCTAGTCTTTTTGATCTTTATCTCGAATTCATTTATATTTTTGATTCTGTTTTATTTATTTTTCTTCTTTTATCAAGGTTGCTATCCTTTTCAATTTTATTTCTGTTTGTAGTTCAAGACTTATTTAAAGTTTTCATTTTGCAATTTTTGTGATCCTCAGTCCCAGTCTAGCCCTAGTCTTTTGTTAGTTCTTTATTTTTTAGTTCCGGTTGCTGTGTTTTTTTTTTTTTTTTTCCCTCAAGCTCTATTTTTCCCCTTCTAAATATTTCTTTTTAACTTTTTTGTTTTACTTTGTTTTTTGCTTTGTCTTATGTTTTTTGTCTCCCCAGCTGTCTAGTCCTGTTGCGTTGCTTGTGTCACTTGCCTCCTGAGTCTTCGCTGGTTGTGCATCCCCTTGACTTGATGTTCCATCTGTTTGCCACCCCTGTCCCAAACCGGAGGCTCGGTTAGCTACTGATTGACTGCTTGCCCTGAAGTTTGGAATTTCCCCTTTCCTGACCAGCCTGTTTCACACCCATAAGACACTCCCCTCTGTATAATCCTGAAGTCCTGAGTCTCCTCCCCTCACCAGCTTGTTCTCCTGCTATCCCCCTGCACTATTGTGTGGACTGCCCGTCGGCATTGCCTTGTTTACCTCCTGTAAATAAACCTTGTGTTCTCCTGTCTATTCTGCGTTTGGGTCCTCCTTGCCAACCCTGACATAATGAGTCACATTTTGGAAGTAACGTGCCCAATTCAGCCTGTTGAATATCCTGTATCTGCATTGTGAATTCTTCACTGATATCAGAGACGTGTTCAGATTCTCCCTGCGCTGACAGTAAATCAGCCTCTCTGATCAGCAGCGGCCATTTTGTGTGCAGATCTGCTCTGGCTGGAGATTTGGGGTTTTCAGGACAGGACTGAGAGTTTTGCACAACATGAATGTATACAGTTAAAGTCAAATTATTTAACCCAATGATTGGGTTAGTCCATATTTTACCCAATCTGGGTTTAAATTTTATATTATGTTGATATTTTATGTTTTTTTATGCAGGCTACAGTTTCACTTTCATAAATAGCTACATTTTTGGGTGATGTATAATTACAATGCACGTCGTTAATCATATATTAAGAAGTACTTTAAATGATTAAAATCGATGAAAATGTAAAGACACACTCATAATTTCAATCCCAAGAGTAGATAGAAGTGGCGTCTGAAACAAACCTTCGTCGATGTCAGGAGGCAGGCCGCCCACAAACACTTTTCGGGAAAACCTCTCGATGCGCTCGCCGTTCTGGTGCGGGTAACAGTGAGGAGAGCCCAACACACCCTGGACGCCCTGATTCCCATGACCATCATCCAGTAAACCATCATCAATGGGAAAGAGTGAAGAACGTCCTGCGGGAAAACACAGACCACATCTGATCAGAGAACAACCCTAGAGTGAATAGTCCCTAGAGTGTGCGTGTGTGTGAAGTTTCAGCTCAAAATACCACACAAGTAATGTTTATAACTCTTTAAAACTGCCAGTTTAAGGCTTTGATCCTAGGTGTGGAGTTTTGGTGACTGTCGCTTTAAATTCAAATGAGATTGTGCTCTTTTTAGAAGAGGGCGGAGCTACAAATGCCTGTGTGTCAGCATAGTGGCAGATTCAAAAACAAGACTAACGTAATATGGTAATGAGGGAGAGATTTTCACTAGTGGGCGGGGCTTTCCCCCTCTGATGACACGTACAAAGTGAGAACATCAATCAAAGTGTTTCTGCAGACTGTTTTAATCAAGTCTGATTAGAACAAATACAATTAATAAATTTCTATCATTAGAGGCTGCTTATATTCACACACTGCTGACACACAACTGTGTTAAAACCCCTTATAAAAGTGATGTTAGCATAATAGGTCCCCTTTAAATACCATGCTTAAAACTGACAGTTCTGTAGAAATCAATTCAAAACAAATCCACTACTTGTACTTTGCTCTTTATGCTAAATATTTATTACAAGACTGTCTGAATTACTTCTGATTGGTCAGTCACGACATTCCTAGGTATGTTCATTTAGGGATAAAGTACATTCAGCAGGTTGTTATCGCAGAATAAAACCTGACAGGCAACGCAACTCAGAGCACTGTTGTATAAGACTGAAGGGCTTGCTGATGGTCAATGAACACTCAAAGAGCAGCTTCCACACATACACGCTGTACACAAACACACAGAATGCGACCATGCGAACACAGAGAGCTCAAAGAACTGTATTTTACCTCGTCGTCTGCCATAGCTCCTGGCTGCATGTGAATAAAAACAACACAGAACACTGAAACATGCGGCTCCAGGTCAAACGTCATGATTGTGTAAATACAGGCACACGTTAAGTCATGAAACATTCACTCCTGGAGATTTTCATGGTCTGAATGACCTTGGCCTATAAATGGGATCTTCTATATAACTATATTTGGTAACACTTTATTTTAAGTTGTCCTTGTTACATGTTCTGTATAATTACATGAAACTAACCCTGGACTTACCCCTCATACTATCCTTAACCATATAGAAAGTATACGTGTAGTTAATTAATACATTCAGTCATTTATTTCTCTTCGGCTTAGTCGCTGATTTATCAGGGGTCACCACAGCGGAATGAACCGCCAACTACTCTGGCCTATGTTTTATGCAGCGGATGCCCCTTCAGCCACAACCCAGTGCTGGGAAAGTTAATTAATGCAACTCAATAGTTAAACAAATATTTACAACATAACAAGGACACCTTTAAATAAAGTGTAAACCTATATTTATATACTAATTGACAAAAGTCTTGTCGTCAATCCCACTTGTAAGAGCAAATAATAACTTGACTTCTAGTTGATCATTTGGAAAAGTGTCAGAAGGTCTGCTGAATCATCTGTTGAGCTGCATCCCAATCATCACAAATACTGCAGAAGACCTACTGGAACCCTCATGGAGCCAAGATTCTCACAGAAATCAGTCAAGTTTGGTGAAGGAGAAAGCATGGTTTGGGGTTACATTCAGTATGGGGGCGTGCGAGAAATCTGCAACATCAACAGCCTGAGGTATCAAGACATTTGTGCTGCCCGTTACATTACAAACCACAGGAGAGGGACAATTCTCCAGCAGGATAGCGCTCCTTCTCATACTTCAGCCTCCACATCAAAGCTCCAGAAAGCAGAGAAGGTCAAGGTGCTCCTGGATAGGCCAGCCCAGTCACCAGACATGAACATTATTGAGCATGTGTTATGAACTGCACACTGTTTTGGTGCGTGTGTGTTCTTTCTCTGTTTCTCTTCTCTCTCTCCGTGCCCTGTTATTTTTACAGGTACCGCCTACTTCGGAGCACCATTGGCTTACAGGACTGCCAATCCTAATCAGCGTCGTGACGATGACTTCTCTCTCTGCCAATCGCAAGCGTTGCAGAGCCCTTTAAATCTGAAGCGGCAACGGGAAGAGATCAGCAGCTGCTGCTGTTGTTGTTGGTTGGCGTGTTGTCTGTTTGGTGGTGTGCGTTTGTAGCTGATATAATGTTGACTTTGAGTGAGATTTACTAATGTTGACTTTGAGTGAGATCTGTTTGAGTTGTCCGTTGTTAAGAGTTTATTCGTGTGTTTTTCACATCTTTAGCCCGCTAACGGCCCATTCACACGGGGCTTCAGCGTCAACGCTTGACAGAGGGCGTGTCTGAAGTTGGGGCTGACGCGATCGTCATAGCAGCGTCAGCCAATGAAATTAGTCAGCAATCGGCTACTGTTGGAGCTGATGTATTTGCATACAGCGATCTGATTGGCTGACGCTTCCGTCGGCGCTTGAAAAGTTGAGCATGTCCCAACTTCTGCAGGAAGCAAAACACCTCTGAAGCGGCGCCGACGGATCCACAATGCAGTTCGGCAACGCCTGACGTCACCCATTCAAAGTGAATGGGAAGCGTTGAAGCTGAAGCCTCGTGTGAATGGAGCGTAAGACAAGGGAGATCTGGAACAACATAGTAAGTCACATGACATACATACTTTGCACGCAGGATTATTGATGTATAGACACACTAGTTAGCGAAGTGCGCTATTTAGTATTTTTATTTTATTAGTTAGTGTAAGTTCAGGGCGCTTTTGCGCTGAAGACTTTTCTTTTCATATTATTTTCTTATTTAGAGGATTGGGGAGGAGATTAAGGGAATATTTTTGTTATATTTATTTCTTTGATTTAATAGCGCAACTTTCAGTTCCCTCTCCCGATTGTCTTGGTTTTTTCAACTTTATCTTATTGTTTGTAAATATTGTAAATACTGTGGGAGCAATAAATCTTTTGCGGTGCTAATTTGTTGTTTTGTCTTTTCTCTTGCCCTCTTCATCACCAGTTTTATACTTTGGTCATCTCTTGTTACTAAATTCCCTAGACATATTTCCATCAAGGATCGTAACAGCATGTTTAGGATAAGATAAAGGAGGAGGCGTTGAAGATGAATCCAAAGAGTCTTGATTAACTCTGGGAGTCCTGCAGGAACGCTTTCTTTGCCATTCCAGATGACTTTATTAATAAGTGATTTGAGTCATTCAGAGATGTATGATGCAGTCCTCCAAGCTCATGATGGAGTCAGACACAATATTCCTTCTTCTTCCACTGCACCATGTCTTTATATTCTATATTTCTGTTAAGTCACGAGACTTTTGTCTCAGCAAAGTCAGACCTTACTGTCCTAATGAAATCATTCAAAATCAAGACATGATCATATTTTATTGCAGTAAAATAAGCGTAATCTAGAGGCCTTTGCCTTTCATATAAACCACCTCTGATACTACATGATATTATGTTATGTTTTTTTTTAGGACAATAGTATTTTCAGCAGAAAAAATATCCAAAGATGCCGTTTTAAATTGTAAAGAAATCTATGTTGTTGAAACTAATGAAGACAGCAGAAGTCTGACATGTTTACTGCTCCAACATATTATAAATCTTTCATAAAATAATATATATTGTTTTCAAAGAGGAAAGAAGTTTTTGTTTTTTACCCAGACATTTAAAAAGAGTATATTTTAGAGCAGTAATCACAATATATAATTGGATATTTTTATCCAAGGTTATCACATCGTCAGAATCTTATACCGGCCCATGCCTAGAGCAACTGCATTACCAATGCCATCTCACAGCAATTCGTAACTTTTTGTGTAGTGGCTAACTTGTATGAATTCGTACAATCCTATTCGTTCAATCTGCTCATGCCCAAGGTACAAGGTGCCACGCCTCATTTTTAAAATCATACATTTTCGTAAGACTGAACTCAAATAGTTTTAGACTGAAAATAGTTTTGTTTCCTCATGAGATCGGGCTGGCATTACTGATGCTGGCCTCAGTGAACAATCCTGACTAAAAACACAAGCAAGCAAAATGAAGCCTTTGGGCTACAAGGACAGTTATTTTTAGAGTATAATCTAAGATGATCCCATTATCCAAAAAAAGAAAGCAACAGCTGCTGCAGAAAAATGCCATCGCAAGAGAGCAAAAGCACAATCCTGCGCAGCTTTAGAGACTGTGACCTAAACTGAGCGAAGCAGATCTCAATACAGCCAAACACAACAAGAAGAGCTCACACTGGCTAAAAACAAATAAAGCCCCACTCTCTGAACACAGCCAGCCGGGATTATTCATAATTGTATTATTCATACAAGGTAAAACTGATGAAATGACAATGATAAATAGAATAAAAATATGAGTAAAATATGTGTAGTTACAGAAACAAACAGGGGTGCGTTTCCCAAAAAACCATCGTTAGATAGTTTGTTGATCTGCCGTTTCCCAAATCCATCGTTCAAACAAACATACGCAAACTTGAGCACTTGAAACGACACTTCTGGAGCTGTAGTTAGAAACACAGTTCCTGGCTGTGTTCTATTCCCAGTTATCCCCCCTATGCCCTATTCATTTAGAACATTCTAACATTCAAAGTTGGAATTATTAAAAATAAAAAAGCATTAAGGTCATCTCTCTTATGTGTAATTTGCTTTCAAAGTATTTTTACAGTTCAGTTTTAACGATCTTCATGTTTACAATTGCGTCCCCTTCACAGTGCACTTTGAAAACTTTGATGTCATTTTGAACACAGCCTCATGACAAAAGCTATAGGTGAACTATTATTTAAAAGCGGAATTTATGTTACATCTCCAAAGCTTGTGAAAACAAAAAACACAGCATACGTTAATGCTTTTAATTTATAGTAGGTTATTTATTAAGTATCTGTACTGTATATGACATGGGCCTGCTGGTTAGAACATATAGTGGTTTGCACGTGCTCAAATTGTAAACGAAGACTTTAAAAAAAAAAATAAACAATATCCTACTTAATAATAACAATAATAATCATCATCATCATCATTAATATTATTATTAAAGTAGGACTTTTTTTCATTTTCTAATAAATAATAAATATTACATTTCATTTCTTAATAAATCGCCTCATTATTTATTTATTTATATGATTTATATATGATATTAGAATACGTGTTAGCTTTTGTAAGTGATTTTATGTTTTAGAATAGAATATGTAATGTCCTCAATAATATTTGTGAAGGAAACACAGGCCCTATATGTGCCGTATACATATATTTCAATTAATATGGAAAGCGAGTGCATGTTTTTACCAAAACTAATATTGGATTTTATTTTAAATGCGTGTGCATGTAAAACAATATAATTTGCACAAAGAAATTATGGGGTTCTTCTCTAAATAAGTTGTTACTCCACCCCGTTTAGAGCATCATTATGGGCGTTTTACGTTATAACTAACGTGGTTCAAACGATGAATCTGCGACAGAGAAACTAAGGGTTTTGGGAAACACTCGTCACATCGTTCTTTTCCGCACCCCAGAACAGCAGCTTCAGTGAGTCATATTTGAGATAGGGAAGTGAGCCAAACCACAGCAAAATGACAAAAGGAAAGCCTCTAAACCACGGGTTCTCAAACTCGGTCCTGGAGGTCCTACGGATTTTAGATCCAACTTGCCTCCACACACCTGCAAGGATGTTTCTAGAAAGCCTAGTAAGAGCTTGAATAGCTAGCCCAGGTGTGTCTGACTGGGGTTGGAGCTAAAACCTGCAGGACACTGGACCTCCAGGAACGAGATTATGAGATCTGCTTTAAACAGAGATGAGGACATCCAGATTATAGAGAGGCGTCAATTATACGTTTTTAATAGTATCTTTTGTCACCAAGTCATCCAAACGTACTTTAAAATAAAAAATAAATAGATAAATATAATAATAATATTAACAACAATAATAATAATAATAATAATAATAATAATAATAATAATAATAATAATAATAATAATGGCGACGCAGTGGCGCAGTAGGTAGTGCTGTCGCCTCACAGCAAGAACGTCGCTGGGTCGCAGGTTCGAACCTCGGCTGGGCTGGGTCAGTTGGCGTTTCTGTATGGAGTTTGCATGTTCTCCCTTCGTTCGCGTGGGTTTCCTCCGGGTGCTCCGCTTTCCCCCACAGTCCAAAGACATGCGGTACAGGTGAATTGGGCAGGCTAAATTGTCTGTAGTGTATAAGTGTGAATGAGTGTGTGGAAGTTTTCCAGAGATGGGTTGCGGCTGGAAGGGCATCAGCTGCCTAAAATCGTGCTGGATAAGTTGGCGGTTCATTCCCATTAATAAAGGGGCTAAGCCGACAAGAAAATGAATGAATTAATAATAATAATAATAATAATTTAAATAACAAAACCTGGAGAGATTCTCAACAAATTCTTTCAAGGACTCAACAAATCACTCATTTAAACTGGAACTTTGCAGCCAAGACCAGGTTATTCAAAACTATGCTAATGTGATCATATTACAGACAGAAGGAAAGCACAAAACTGAAGCCGACTGTCATATTTACCATTGAGCATGAGTAGGCCGTCAGCGCCTGGGTGTGGGCATCCCACATGGCCTGAACATGAGAGAAGAAACAGAGAAAGAGAGAAGGCAGGATCAAACGTACAGCCACAATCCTACAGAGCGGCCAGTGTAGGGAGCATCTTTACGCAAGCAAACCCAGAATGAGGTCAGAGAGAAAATAACAGCAAACAACTTCATTTTAATTCTCAATATTAACAAATCATTAACCAGCTTTTAAACCATTAACTAACCATAAACTAATCCACTGCTTATTAATAGTTAATAAGGTAGTACTTGGGTTGGATTAGGGCTGTAATATAGGATCATACTTCATAAGCACTAATAAACAGTTAATATCTTAATAATAGGCAGGTAATATGCCTCTAGTAAATGATGTGAATTGTTAGTTAAACTCAAGTGTTGCCAACTTTTGTATTTTTGGACACTTTACAGTACGGTTTACCATGTTTTTACTACCATGAACTAAGAATGAACAATACTTGTACAGCATTTATTAATCATAGTTTAACATTTACTAAAGTATTATTAAAATCCAAATGCATGATTAACATTAGTTAATGCACTGTGATTTAACATAAGCTAACAACTTTATTCAGTCATTTATAATGTTAAATAAATAGTGTAATAAATGTGTTATCCATTGTTTGTTCATGTTAGCGAACACATTAACTAATGCAAACTTCCTGTAAAGTGTGACTATCATATCATTAGCTTAGCATCATGATAACAACAACAGAGAATGCTCCATAAATCAGAGTACTTTACCTGCGGTTTTGATGCTAACAATCAGCTGTTACAGTCTCATTCACACAAATCAAAGTAGTTGTATTTATGACAGTAGTTTAGAGGGTTAGTTTTACAGAGACAAACAAATACACTCCTGTCCAGCTGATGGCGCTAATACACAAAGAAGATTATGAGGATGACTGGATGTTACACAAAATGGTTTGTAAACCCTGCTGAAAAATCCAGCTTAAACCAGCCTAAGATGGTTGGCTGGTTTTAGCAGGTCGACCAGCCTGGTTTTAGAGGGGTTTTGGCCATTTCCAGGCTGGTTTCCAGCCATTTCCAGCCTGGCCTTAGCTGGTCAGGCTGGGAGTTGACCAGCTAAAACCAGCTTGACCAGCCAAAACCAGCCATGTCCAGCTTAAACCAGGCTGGTCAAGCTGGTTTTAGCTGGTTTAAGCAGGTCATTTTCCAGCCTGACCAGCTAAGACCAGGCTGGAAATAGCTGGAAACCAGCCTGGAAATGGCCAAAACCCCTCTAAAACCAGGCTGGTCGACCAGCTGAAACCAGCCAACCAGCCTAGGCTGGTTTAAGCTGTTTTTTTCAGCAGGGAAGATTTAAAATGGATATTTATCATATAAAAAACGTGTAGATTCACTAAAGAAGACCCTTATTCACCCCCTGGAGTTATGTGAGGTACTTTTTAATTTTAAATGGATGCACTTTATTGGACTTCTTTTAGGCTGTTGATTAAAATCAGACAACTGTTGCTACTGTAGAGCTGGAAAAGCCCCAAATACTTTTTTAAATACCTCAAACTGAATTTGACAGACAGAAGAAAGTCATATAAACCTATAGGACGCACCGAGGGTGAGTAAATCATGGGATATTTTACATTTTTGTGTTAACTAACACTTTAAATAATCCTTTTATATCTCTGAGAAGCAAAATCCACATCACAGCTATAACAATAACATCACAGAAAACTAAATCACTGCAATCACTATTACCAGGGGCCTAGCGCAGGGATTCTCAACTCAGCGATCCTGCAGGTGGGCCGCGAGATAGCTTAAATTTTACTTTATTATTGTACTATAATTATTTGATTTCATAATTAAATATGTTTTATATAAAAATGATTGGTGTAATGGCATTTCCCATTTTCTGTTATTGATTACTTCGGACTCGGCAAAAAGACCCTCACTGTAAAATACAAACTTAACCGTGGCTGCACTTCCAACCGCTGCACGTCAACTAGGACTACATGCTCAGCTGTATTAACTAAACCGTCACGCAAATGTAAAGGTAACAATGATTAAAGTTATAACCAGTTCGCGCATGCCTCACGTCTGCGACTTGTATCAGTCGCACATCTCCGTTGATTCACAAACTATGCGTGCCCTCTTTGTGTGAACTTTTTCGAATTTCAGCATAGTTGTCCAAATTATTGTTTTATAACATGAGTGCAAGTGTTTTATAATGGACGCGCACCCATACAGGAGGATCTAGCAAGACTTGGTGGTCAGATCGATGTGTTTCAACAGACTTAGAGTGTTTTTACTGTATTAATTTATTGGATACGATCAATAGATGAATAGTAGTCAGTCCAACGCAAAGCAGCAGCTTTGTTTTTGTAATGTTTGTGTGTAAAGGTTCATTTATTAAAGAAAAGGCCCAAATACTATATATAATATATATAAACTAGTTTAGTTTAGTTTTTTTTATTATAAATTATATGCAGTAGAAAAATAAGATAATAATAGTATAAGCAAACAAAATGTTTTGCTAATGAATAAAGGTTTACATCCAAAAGTTTACGTTCTTATAATTATGAATCAACTGTTTCTAAATGCACCATACCCCCCCACCCCACCCCACCCCCAACCCGACTGCTAAGCCCCTGCCTATTACAAATATTATATATTTAGCCAATAAAAAATATAAACACAGATCCAAATCCTTCCTGCTGTCAAGAGTGCAAGCATTTAAAGGGACAGTTCACACAAAAATGTCAAATCTGTGATCATTTACTCAAACCAGTGTGAGTTTCTTCTGTTGAACGCAAAAGAAGATATTTGGAGGAATGTTGGAAACCTGTAACCACCGACTTCCTTAGTACGACAACAAATTCTATGGAAGTCAATTCCTGCTGAAAAATCCAGCCTAAGATGGTTGGCTGGTTTTAGCTGGTCAACCAGCCTGGTTTTAGAGAGGTTTTGGCCATTTCCAGCCTGGTCTTAGCTGGTCAGGCTGGGAGTTCACTAGCTAAAATCAGCTTGACCAGCCAAAACCAGCTAAGACCAGGCTAGAAATGGCTGAAAACCAGCCTGGAAATGGCCAAAACCCCTCTAAAACCAGGCTGTCGGTTTTACAAAATATCCTCTTTTGTGTTCAACAGTAGAAAGAAGCTCACATGTTTATGTTTACAAATGTTTAAATCTGTATTATAATTTCATCTTCATTGATGCAAACAGTCATTACACCCATAATTTCATAACCTTCAGGATTTTCAAATCGGTGGACAGCAATAAGTCTCAACAGGGTTTGAAACACAGCTCTTTTCTCTCGCAGGGAAAGTTGCTAGCAAAGATGAGTTAGCGTTGCTGTGTTAGTAGGTCACCCTTAAGTTTGACCCCGATCACATGACTGACGCAAACATGATCTGAAGCTCCGTCACATGACACATCCACATGTGCACTTAAGACAAGGAGGAATTCACTTTCAATCATGTCAGAAACATGAGGGGGGTGTTTAAGACGATCCAGAGGCCCAGGCAGTGTTGCAGACGTAAACACTTGGCCGGTGCTGCTGATTTGGCCACATTATAATCTTAGCTGACTAACAGGAAATGTTCAAAGTGTTGAAGAATATGACCGGTGGCATCTTAAATATTAATTATAAATCGATAATACAAACTAATACATGATAGACAAAGAATAATAATAATAATAATAATAATAATAATATAATTAATAATAATTATAATAATAATAATAATAATAATGATAATAATAATAATAATGATAATAATAATAATAATGATAATAATAATAATGATAATAATAATAATGATAATAATAATAAAAATAATAATAATAATAATAATGATAATAATAATAATAATAATAATAATGATAATAATAATAATGATAATAATAATAAAAATAATATTAATAATAATAATGATAATAATAATAATGATAATAATAATAATAATAATAATAATAATAATAATAATAATAATGATAATAATAATAATAATAATGATAATAATAATGATAATAATAATAATAATAATAATAATAATAATGATAATAATAATAATAATAATAATATTAATAATGATAATAATAATAATAATAATAATATTAATAATAATGATAATAATAATAATGATAATAATAATAATAATAATAATAATAATAATAATAATAATAATAATAATGATAATAATAATAATAATAATAATATTAATGATAATAATAATAATAATAATAATAATAATAATAATAATAATAATATTAATAATAATGATAATAATAATAATGATGATGATAATAATAATAATAATATAATTAATAATAATATAAGGTCCATTATGCAATTTTGGCAAAATAGTTCTAGAAAAATAAAATCAATAAGTAGAATTGTCCTGCAGTGTGAGCAAAACCGAACAAAAGTATTTTCTACAGGGCTTAATTGTTTGCAATATACAATTTCTCTTTCTTTTTGAATTCTCGGTCACACATGAGGCCTGAACATGCTGTCCTCAGATTCAGTTCTACAGAGCTCTCGTTGTTCATCCACAGTGATTCAAACTACTGTTTCCTTTCATCTGACTCTTCATCATGTATAAAATAGCTCATAGGATAAACCAATACTGTCCAGTGGTCTGGCTTCTCTGCCAAGTGTTTAATATTTCAGCAGCAGTGTGTTGTTGTGAGCGCTTCAGCTGGTGTCAGCACATTCCCTGATGAGGGCTAGCACTCGTGACGACCCATTACCCAAGCCATCGTTTACCAAGCAGGTTCTGAGGAGTGTTTCGCTCAGCACATCTCTCACATTCAATTAAGAGCACAACAGCATAGAAACGCTAAAGCGCATCAAGCTCACTGGTAGCTGAGCTACACCACAACTAACAGAGTATCTCCTTGCTGAAAAATCCAGCTTAAACCAGCCTAGGAGGGTTAGCTGGTTTTAGCTGGTTGACCAGCCTGGTTTTAGAGGGGTTTTGGCCATTTCCAGGCTGGTTTCCAGCCATTTCGAGCCTGGTCTTAGCTGGTCAGGCTGGGAGATGACCAGCTAAAACCAGCTTCACCAGCCTTGCCAGGCAGGGAGCCCAGCCAAAACCAGCTATGTCCAGCTTAAATCAGGCTGGTCAAGTTGGTTTTAGCTGGTTTTAGCTGGTCATTTTCCAACCTGACCAGCTAAGACCAGGCTGGAAATGGTCAAAACCCCTCTAAAACCAGGCTGGTCGACCAGCTAAAACCAGCCAACCATCCTAGGCTGGTTTAAGCTGGACTTTTCAGCAGGGTAATATAAATTAGTGTTTCTGAATTGTTAAACTCTTAAAGAACGCTCAACTTTTTTTGTAAACAGTCTCATTTTACAGCTCGCCTACAGTTAAACCATAGATATATACACTAGATGTCGCCTACCCTGCTATTGTCTATTAGAACGAATGCGTCAATAGAGCCGCCATTTTAGTACAGGGTAGCGCTCCTTTGAAATGAATGCGGGACCAAGGTGAACCGGAGGACTGTGGCCATCCAAAGCCAGAGAAATAAACATATACACATATATCTATGATCGGGAGTTTTCCCCGGTGGTCAGTATGCAAATATTTTTTTCAATTATGAAATATTATAATTTTACATCACTTTTCTACATTGATGGATGTGACCGCACGGGCATTCCTGACAAAGAGTGAGTGTTTGTGTGCATGGAAATGCATTACCCTCCTTCCCTGTTTAATTTGATCTAATTCATGTCCTGAAACACACACCCTCTCCAGCTTTCACTTCTCATTCTGACGGAGGGAGCGATTCGTTTGTGAATGAATCTCCGTTATGAACGACTCGTTCACTGAGCCGACAATAATACAAGTTTCTAGCACGGCAGCATCTTCTTGTCATATTTCATAACATAGTTTGCTTATTTTATTCAACAAAACTAGCAGAAGCTTAGAATTTAGTGTGAGTTGGTGCTACTTTGCCTTATGGTCAGTGCAGTGAGTGACTGTATTATCATCAATAACGTTACTTGTTAAGCACAAAAGTTCATAACATACAAAAACATAAAAAACAAAATCTTACCTATGAAATGTTCTGCCTTTGTGCTTTGTTTTCTTTGTTTGCTCGTTACTACAACGCAAACACAGCGCTAAAGTCCAGCATCTTCACATTGGCACACTGTCTTGACTAGTGCGGTTGAATGACGTTTGTCCTAGAAGCACTGTACCAATGTGGCGGCGCTATAGACGCATGCTCAGGGTCCCTATGCGATATCTAGTGTATATATCTATGCAGTTAAACAACTGAGTTTGACCATTTTTAAATCCATTCAGCCAATCTCTGGTCTGGCGGGAGCACTTTTAGCTTAGCTTAGCATACAGCCCTGCTGAAAAATCCAGCTTAAACCAGCCTAAGCTGGTTGGCTGGTTTTAGCTGGTCGACCAGCCTGGTTTTAGAGGGGTTTTGGCCATTTCCAGGCTGGTTTCCAGCCATTTCTAGCCTGGTCTTAGCTGGTCAGGCTGGAAAATGACCAGCTTAAACCAGCTAAAACCAGCTTGACCAGCCAAAACCAGCTATGTCCAGCTTAAACCAGGCTGGTCAAGCTGGTTTTAGCTGGTTTAAGCTGGTCATTTTCCAGCCTGACCAGCTAAGACCAGGCTGGAAATGGCTGGAAACCAGCCTGGAAATGGCCAAAACCCCTCTAAAACCAGCCTGGTCGACCAGCTAAAACCAGCCAACCATCTTAGGCTGGTTTAAGCTGGATTTTTCAGCAGGGAGTAGATCATCGAATCGGAATTGACCGATTTAGACTGAGTTTTGATCGTTTCCTATTTAAAGTTTGACTCATCTGTGGTTCCATGGTGTACTAAGACTGACAGAAAGTGAAAAGATGCTATTTTCCAGTCTGATATGGTTAGAGGAACTATACTCTCTCTCTCATTCTGGCATAATAATCAAGGAACTTGCTACACCCAGCTAGGTAACTATGTAACAGCAGTGCATAATTCATTCATTCATTCATTTGAATGTCGCCACAGAGGAATGAACCACCAACTTATCCAGCATTTGTTTTTTTATGCAGCGGATGCCCTTCCAGCTGCAACCTATCACTGGGAAACAGCTATACACACTCGTTCACACACATACACTACGGACAATTTAGCTTACCCAATTCACCTGTACCACATGTCTTAGGACTTGTGGGGGGAAACCGGAGCACCGGGAGGAAACCCACGCAAATGCGGGGAGAACATGCACACTCCTCACAGAAATGCCAACTGACCCAGCCGAGGCTCGAACTAGCGACTTTCTTGCTGTCAAGCGACAGCACTACCTACTGCGCCACTGCACTATAAGTTTCTTATAGTCAGTTAAATGTCTGCTGAAGGAGCAGTATCAGCAGATATTAAGCAGACAGTCTACTAACACTCAAATGGACCATCAAAATAAAGTGTTACCCTCGAACCAGTGACCTTCTTCCTGTGAGACAACAGTGCTAACCACTGAGCCACCGTGCCGCAGGGAATAAATAATAATATACTTGTTAAAAATAAATAAGTGGTATTGTTGTTGGCCCCACCACTCATATAAACAAGGATTTCCGTATTCTTACACATGGCTCATTAAGCTGAGCTAATATTTTAGACCGACTGCATTAGTAATCATCCAGAATTACACCAGCATGAAGATTAAAGTAAACAACATCAATGAGGATTTCATGTTGACTTTAAACAAGGCCCTGTGTAAACCGCAGAGACACAATCCTGTCCTTTATCTGACACACACACACACACAGGCTGGCAGAGTGTGTCCTGTGCTAAATATAGCCAGACCCACACCCTTCTCTCTCTCTCTCTGGGTGTCTGCAGTGAGTGCCGCCCCGTGTGTCTGGTCCATCTGCTCCAGCAGGCTGAGCGAGAAACTGAGAGAGAGAGAGACCCACCCTGATCCA
Source organism: Danio kyathit (assembly GCA_903798195.1). Classification (NCBI taxonomy): domain Eukaryota; kingdom Metazoa; phylum Chordata; class Actinopteri; order Cypriniformes; family Danionidae; genus Danio; species Danio kyathit. Next base: position 2,950,945 of record LR812541.1, on the reverse strand, counting down.
CTCCTGCCACACCGGAGACCAGGGGCCAGTTGCACCAGCAGTGCGCAAGTTAAAACGTAGCCTAGTAGGGACTCTAAATTACAACTTACACATTACTGAATATGTTTGTGTTACACCGCTGAACTTAGTTTAAACGTAACGCTACGCTCAAATTAAATACTTACGGCAGCCTCCCCCAACGTATAACGGTAGGAAAGAGACGACAGAGAGGTTAGTTTACATAGAGGAGCTCACGATTCCCTCTACTCACGGCCTTACTTTCTACCCAAACCTCACATTTTATTTCGGTTTGTGAAAGAAGGGTTTAATTTTCTTTCCAGAAGTGTTTTGTGTTCATTGTGTCCATCAATTACAATGAGAATCTCTTCATGACTGAGTTCTTCCCCCTGCTCTTTTCTCTTTCATGTGTAAGATATAAAAAAAAACAAGTTTAATGTTTTGATAATTTCATGTGTATTTCGCCTGCATTCATGACTCGCGGTGCAGATGTGTGCGTCGTCTGTTATAGTGACTGACTGTGATATACTGTATTCATTCATTCATTCATTTTCTTGTCGGCTTTGTCCCTTGCGGGGTCGCCACAGCGGAATGAACCGCCAACTTATCCAGCACGATTTTACACAGCGGATGCCCTTCCAGCCGCAACCCATCTCTGGGAACTTCCACACACACATTCACACTCATACACGATGGACAATTTAGCTTACCCAATTCACCTGTACTGCATGTCTTTGGACTGTGGGGGAAACCGGAGCACCCGGAGGAAACCCACGCGAACCCAGGGAGAACATGCAAACTCCACACAGAAACGCCAACTGACCCAGCCCAGCCGAGGTTCGAACCTGCGACCCAGCGACGTTCTTGCTGTGAGGCAACAGCACTACCCACTGCGCCACTGGGTTGCCCGATATACTGTATTATAAAGCTGTAATTTGTCAGTTCATATTCATAGGACAGTTAAATATACAGTTGAAACTATAAGTTTACATACACTCTAAAAAAAGAAACATTACCATTTTTAAAAAAATGTCTGATGGTAAATTATACTAAACGTTTACTATTTACCATTTTAAAACAAGTCAGATGTTAATGTGACTAAACTTTTCCTCTTTTAGGTGAGTTAGGATGATCACATTTGTTTCTGTTCTGCTTAACAGCAGAATAATGAGAGAGATATTGTTGGAGAAATTGTTATAACTTTTCTTGAAAGTCAAGTTTACATACAATAAGATTATTCTGCCTCTGAAAAAGCTCAGATGATGGTGTCAAGGTTTTGGAAGTTTCTGATTGGCTAATTGACAACATTTGAGTTAATTGGAGGCACAACTGTAGAATAGTATTTAAGGGAAACCTCAAACACACTGCTTCCTTGTGTGACAACATGGGAAAATCAACAAGCCAGAATCAACAAAAAACCCAGATTACAATCTGCTAAATTACACTGGGAAAAAGACTAATGTGTGGAGACATGTCCTGTGGTCTGATGGTGCTAAGATTGAACTGTTTGCCCATAATGACCAGTGTTACATTTGGAGGACAAAGGGGAAAGCTTACAAGCTTAGGAACAGCATCCCAACTGTGAAGTTTGGGGGCGGCAGCATCATGTTGTGGGGCTGTTTTGCTGCAGGAGGGACTGGTCCACTTCACAGCATAGATGGCATCATGAAGAATGAACATTTTGTTGAAATACTGAAGCAACATCTCAAGACATCAGCCAGGAAATTAAACTTGGCCACAAATGGGTCTTCCAAACAGACCATGACCCTAAGCATACTGCCAAATTAGCTAAAATGTGCTTTAAGGACAACAGAGTGAATGTTTTGGAGTGGCCATCACAAAGCCCTGAACTCAATCCTATAGAAAATTTGTGGGCAGAGTTGAAAAAGCTAGTGCGAGCAAGACAGCCTACAAATCTGACTCAGTTACAGCAATTCTGTCAGGAGGAATGGGCCAAAATTCCTGCAAACTATTGTGAGAAGCTTGTGGAAGGAGACCCAAAACATTTGACCAAAGTTATACAGTTTAACAGCAAAGCTAAAATAATACCAAGGAAATGTGTGTAAACTTTTGACTGTCTAGAAATTAATCAAAAATTCTCCAAAAAAAAGAATTCTCTCATTATTCTGGCATTTAGCAAATGTAAATGATTTCGGTAATCCTAACGAACCTAAAATAGTAAACGTTTAGTATGATTTACTATCAGACATTTAAAAAAAATGGTTATGTTCCTTTTTTTAGAGTGAATGTAAACTTCTGGTTTCAACTGTATAATAAAATACATTTATGCATATGATTATTTAAACATAAATAGTTGTATGATAAATAAATAAACAAAATACAATAAGTGATTTTGGACATTTACATAGGGTTTGGTAAGGTCAATTTTGGATTTACCATGGTAAAATAGCACTTTCACACAGTATTTGGATTTACAAGAGTTTTTTTTAACCATTTGTGCTTTATTATGTTAATTGAACCGTGTAAAAAAGGGTGGGCTATTTTACAACTACTCTGAATGCCAATCATATTTTCGAGCCCAAACCATACGTTTTATAGTCTAGCATTTCCAAATGAACAAAACATAGACATTACATATCTAGAAGCAACAGTGACCTTCACAACCCTCTCTAATATACAGTATACTACTGATATTCATCATAGTACAAAGCGCTTAATCAACAGTAATGAAGACAGTCCCCTCACATGAGACATATACAATTAAAGCCAGAATTATCAGTCCTCCTGATTTATTAGCCCCCCATGTATATTTTTTCCCAACTTCTGTTTAACAGATATATTTTTCAACACATTTCTAATCATAAACTCATCTCCAATAACTGATTTCTTTTATCTTTGCCATGATGACAGGAGATAATATTAGACTAGATATTCTTCAAGACACTTCTATACAGCTTAAAGTGACATTTAAAGGCTTAACTAGGTTAATTAGGTTAAAGTTAGGGTAATTAGGCAAGTCATTGTATAACAGTGGTTTGTTCTGTAGACTATCCAAAACAAATATTGCTTAAGGGGGCTAATAATATTGACCTTAAAATGGCTTTAAAAAAATTAAAAACTGCCTTTATTCTAGCCGAAATAAAACAAATAAGACTTTCTCCAGAAGAAATAATATTATAGGAAATACTGTGAAAAATTCCTGAATCTGTTAAACATCATTTGGGAAATATTTGAAAAGGGAAAAAAATTCACAGCAGGGCAAATACTTTAAACTTCAACTGTATAGATATACAGCATAACCCCTTAATGTACAGGAAGTGACCTCACCCTTCAGCGGGTCCTGCTCCGCCCTCATGATGTCAATCAAGGAGCTTTCCAGCGAGTGCATGTTCAAGCTGTCGTACATCCGGGAGCGATCCTGAAAAACAGAGAGCAACACGTCAGCAAGAAGCAGGTCGTTTGCGTGGGAATTATGGGATTACATAGTGAAGAAAGCACACGCTTCTGTGCATTGGGTAGACACTTTTTTTAAATGACAGAACTAGTGACCTTAATTGGCTAACAATGACACACCCCAGACTGCACTCTTTCACCAACGATGAATGTTGATTGTACAACAATTATACATTGATAAAAACGATGAATGTTGATTCTTCCCAGCCTTTAGAGAACAAGCACGTCAGACTACTGTAGGTTTTTACAACGAGCCATATGATCAGGACATCAAAATAAATAGGAAGAAGCCAGTTCATGCCTTTTTTGAGGGGTCACCGACACATTTCCATTGTAGTCAGTGCTATTTGCAGCGTGTTTCTGTATTTGCATGTGTTGTGAGAATTTGCATCTGTTTTTTTTTACTTGAGCTCTCTCAGCCACCATATACAGTTGAAGTCAGATTTATCAGCCCCGCTGTTTATTCTTTTTCCAATTTTTTTTCAACACATTTCTAATCATAATAGTTTTATGCTGGTTGCGCTCTACTATTGGAGCTCCAGACAGGCATGTTTCAGGCCAGTTGCTCTGAGCAGGAATAGTGTGTGTTTGTATCACCTCTGAATCCCTGGAAAACTGTGTCAGGCTGAATTCTGGGTCACGCTCTCAATCCAAACGCTCCGGAATGTTGTTGAATTAACCGTCCCGAGTGGAAATAACCCGGCAGGTTTGTTGTGTTTACTGAGTTTTGGACGGGAAGTTCAGCCAAGCTAGCATTGTTGCACGGCTGGTTTAGTCTGAATGAAACTGTGTGAAGTGTGTGAGTGACGTTTGTTTTTGTTGTTCATCTGCGTATCCCGCGCCCCTCCCGCGGATGTTTAATGGGGCATCCCGTCTGCCCATCACAACACCTGCCCAACAACATGCCACGCATATCTGCCGCATTACTACCAGGAGCAATGCGGACATACACACAGACATTCATTGCTAGATCTGTGCGTGTGCTCATCAGAGGAAACACTCCCCACATTCACCACCAACACACACATGCACAAACACACACACAAACACTCATGCACAAACGTACACACACTGGCATGCACAAACGCCGAGGCTTGAATCAGTGACCTTCTTGCTGTGAGGCGATTGCACTACCTACTGCGCCACCACGTCGCCCTCTTAAACATCACTTGGAAAATATTTTAAATAAAAAAATGAACATTTCTAATATTCATTCATTCATTTTCCTTCGACTTTGTCCCTTATTTATCAGAGGTTGCCACAGAGGAATGAACCACCAACTATTCCAGCATATGTTTTACGCAGTGGATGCCCTTCAAGCTGCAACCCAGTACTGGGAAACACCCATACACACTCACATGTCTAATTCTAAATCCTCCCCCATATTTTTTAATAATTTAGTAATAATAAGGCTAATAATTTCATCTTCTACTCTAAATACACACATGCACACATTCACTTACACGCGCACATGCAAACAAATGCCCATGCAAGGTTAAAAAAACCGGAGAAATAAAGGAAAATGAGGAAAAACGGGACAATAGCGGGATAGAATGGTAAACATTGCAGAATCCCAGGTAAAACGAGAAGGTTGACAGGTGACACACACACAGGAGTGTGTGTTGGTGGCGTCACACACAGATGCTTTGACCCGTCACATCCATCTGCCTCCCGCAGGTACGGCACCTTTTAAAAACAGAGCTTATATCATTCCTGTGCCATCTTCAGCATTCGGTCTCTTCACACACACAGAGAGGAGCTGCTAAATATAGATTCAGCAACACCGCCAGAAATAGAGCCTGAAGAGCAGCTCAGTCCTCCAGTCGAGAGCGTGAGGCCGATCCCAGACGCACGCTATCATGCTTTAATGCAAAGCCATTCACTCCAAACTGCATGAAGATCACCTCTCTTTCCTTCTCTACAGCCTCCATTTCTCATGTCTAAATCGACTTCTGCCAGGCTGCCATTAATTACTGAAGCTTTTATCATGATATATGGTATTATCAAGATTTGACCTGGCATACAGTTGAAACCAGAAGTTTACATACACGTTATACATATACTAAACGTTTACTATTTTAGGTTCGTTAGGATTACCTAAATGATTTACATTTGCTAAATGCCAGAATAATGACAGCATTTTTTTTTTGGAGAATTTTTGATTAATTTCTAGTCAGTCAGAAGTTTACACACATTTCCTTGGTATTTTTTAGCTTTGCTTTTAAACTGTATAACTTTGGTCAAATGTTTTGGGTCTCCTTCCACAAGCTTCTCCCAATAGTTTGCAGGAATTTTGGCCCATTCCTCCTGACAGAATTGGTGTAACTGAGTCAGATTTGTTGGCTGTCTTGCTCGCACAAGCTTTTTCAACTCTGCCCACAAATTTTCTATAGGATTGAGGGCAGGGCTTTGTGATGGCCACTCCAAAACATTCACTCTGTTATCCTTAAAGCACATTTTAACTTTGGCAGTATGCTTAGGGTCATGGTCTGTTTGGAAGACCCATTTGTGGCCAAGTTTTAATTTCCTGGCTGATGTCTTGAGATGTTGCTTCAGTATTTCTACATAATGTTCTTTCTTCATGATGCCATCTATGCTGTGAAGTGGACCAGTCCCTCCTGCAGCAAAACAGCCCCACAACATGATGCTGCCGCCCCCATACTTCACAGTTGGGATGGTGTTCCTAAGCTTGTAAGCTTTCCCCTTTGTCCTCAAATGTAACACTGGTCATTACGGCCAAACAGTTCAATCTTAGCTCCATCAGACCACAGGACATGTCTCCAAACATTAGTCTTTTTCCCAGTGTGATTTAGCAAATTGTAATCTGGCTTTGTTGTTGATTCTGGCTTGTTGATTTTCCCATGTTGTCACACAAGGAAGCAGTGTGTTTGAGTTTCCCTTAAATACTATTCTACAGTTGTGCCTCCAATTAACTCAAATGTTGTCAATTAGCCAATCAGAAACTTCCAAAACCTCGACACCATCATCTGAGCTTTTTCAGAGGCAGAATAATCTTATTGTAAACTTGACTTTCAAGAAAAGTTATAACAACCTCTCAAAAAAATATGAAAAGAAAATGAAATGTGTCATTACTATTGTCTTTCCGCGTCCCTCTGCCTCTGTGTGTCTTGTTTCTGTTTTCAGCACATGACGAGTGTGTGTGTGTGATCATGTGAGTGCAGAGATGAGGGCAGGAATCTAAAGAATCCCCAAACGGCGCCCTGTTTCTAGAAATGAACAATGCAGCAGATACTGGTGAAGCTCAGTCCTGATGATCTGAAATGTGTTCTGTGTGTGGGCGGGAATTGGCGGGGGTTGGTCAATCAAACATCATTTGTATAGCAATAACAACTCAAGTTATGGACTTTTGTCTAGGAATAAATTCGGCAACCTGTGATTGCCTTAAAATATTAGTTTAAATCATACTTGAGCATCTTAGCATGTCATCGGTTTTATTTTGCTGACCAGCTCTCATAATCCATGGTAAAACTGTCACATTGCGCAGCATGGAGCGAATTAATTTGCAGTGACCAGCAAACTCAACTTCACTGTAGGCATAATACACTCACTGGCCACTTTATTAGGTACACCTTACTAGTATCGAGTTGGACCCCCTTTAGCCTTCAGAACTGCCTTAATCCTTCGTGGCGTAGATTCAACAAGGTGCTGGAAATATTCCTTAGAGATTTTGCTCCATATTGACATGATAGCATCACGCAGTTGCTGCAGATTTGTCGGCTGCACATCCATGATGCCAATCTTCCATTCCACCACATCCCAAAGGTGCTCTATTGGATTGAGCTCTGGTGACTGTGGAGGCCATTCGAGTACAGTGAACTCATTGTCTTTTTAAGAAACCAGTCTGAGATAATTCATGCTTTATGACATGGTGCGTTATCCTGCTGGAAGTAGCCATCGGAAGATGGAGACACTGTGGTCATAAAGGGATGGACATGGTCATCAACAATACTCAGGTAGGCTGTGGCGTTGACACAATGCACAATTGGTACTAATGGACCCAAAGTGTGCGAAGAAAACATCCCCCACACCATTACACCACCACCAGCAGCCTGAACCATTGATACATAGCAGGATGGATCCATGCTTTCATGTTGTTAAAGCCAAATTCTGACATGACCATCCAAATGTGGCAGCAGAAATATATATCAGGGCTCGACAATAAGCACTGCCCAATGGCCCGGGGCCAGTGTGCGAGACGCTCGGCCAGTGCTGCCTTTTCACTAAAGCTTAATTTGGCTGCGACTGTTTGTCAATTGTGTGCAAATACAGGGTGCTTTCACAGCCAGACGTTTGTTTCGGAACCTGTCTCGTTTGCCCAGTAAGCGCAGTTCATCTGGCATGAGAATCCCGCAAATTTGTCCGAGATCGCCAGAATGAGGTGGTCTCGGTTCGATTGAGCGGACCGATTGTAGTGAGAAGTTGCAGCTGTATTTAAAGAAAAGTTATGCTGAACAAAGTGTATGTATACAATTATGTTTGGCTTTTGACACATTATTTAAAATATGTGGCTAAGAAATAGCTAGTAAATTCTTTTTTTGGTGGGGCTAGTCAAAATTTTGGCAGTGCAAGTAAAAATCTGAACCACTGGCCAGATCGGGCCACTAGAAAAAATCCTTATATATATATATATATAAACAAGCATTTTATGTACAATATGAGTGTGTATTTGAACATGCATACATAAATATACATATTGTAGTACACACATATACATTATGTATGTACAAAGTTTTATCTTGGTTGCGATTAATCGTTTGAAAGCACTTATTTAAATTAACAGTCCAAATGGAGGATCTCTGACAGAGAAACTATAGTTTCGGGAAACATTCGTCAGAAAAGCCTGTTTCAGGAGCTCAGACAGGGTGTATCCACACTCACACACACTCACACACAAACAAATGTTAATCACCTGCTGCTTCAGCTTGTCTACAAAACAATGGGTCAACATGATGGAAATTAGTCAGTTCTGCTGAGCCCACACACACACACACACACACACACACACACACACACACACACACACACACACACACACACACACACACACACACACACCACACACACACACACACACACACACACACACACACACACACACACAGTTGTTCATGCTCTAGAATATCTCACAGATATGTAAAGCAAGAAAGCACATTGAATACTTTCTGTACGTTTGTGATGGTTTTCATTTAAATATAGAGCATTATGAATTTGTTGCTCTTTATTTGTCAACTGAACTGCACCTTATGAGTATTTCCTGCAGCTTAGTCCCTTATTTATCAGGGGTCACCACAGCGGAATAAACCGCCAACTATTCAAGCATATGTTTTACGTAGCGGACACATTCACACACACAAACACACACGCTCACACACTACGGCCAATTTAGTTCATCCAATTCACCTATAGCGCATGTGTTTGGACCCTGAGCAAACCCACGCCAACACGGGGAGAACATGCAAACTCCACATAGAAATACCAACTGGCCCAGCCGGGGCTCGAACCAGCGACCTTCTTGCAGTGAGGCGACAGTGCTAACCACCAGACATAAACTTTGCATTTGAGCATAATCCAGCGCAGCTCTTTGATAAGGAGAAGATCTCTCCTTCCTCTCTGTGCAGTATTGGATGAACACAATATGTCGCGTATTCCTCTATTTTGAAAAAGAGGAGAACATCGCATCACTGCTTGAATTGACTGAAATGTTTTGTGCTTTTCATAATGGATTAATTCGCTCGCATCGTGTGCAAGGTTTGTGGATGTGACAAGTTTTCAGATATGAATATGAAAAAAAAGCATAAGAACATTTCAGACGTCAGTGTTGAAAGACCTTTAGACCGCACACACACCAGCGCTCTGCTACAGTGCAGCTCTGAGCTCAGACTGTGAGAAACACTGAAGGGAGAGACAGAGGACAGCACCAGTTTCTTCAGGACGAAACCACCAAAACCACCCTGATGAGCTCACTGTGAGTCACTGCTGTCCTCAGGTGCTCTACAACATCTACAACACCCTCCTGAGCAGCAGTGAGCTCTGCAACCACACACACACTTAGGCCCAATCCCAGTTTTAATTTTGTACCCCTTCCCCTTGGCCCTCAAAACCGAGGGTGAAGAGGAAGGGCTTCAAATTTACCCCTAAGAATTGGGACAGCACTACAGCACCTGCACACGTCCTCATATGTCATCGCGATCTCTTACCTCATATGAGATCAGACGATGGCGACTGCTGTAGTGATTCCAGTTGGGTTATTTTTTGGTGTTTATCTTCAGGAAATCACTGAAGGCATATATTATGTATTCATAATGATCTAATGTGGCAATAAGATCGTAACTGTACTGTGCATTTACACAGTGGCCATATTCATCATGTAAACACACCTAGAATTGGGATTGGGCCTTACACATGTGCTCAAGCATACACATATACACCTACACACGCAGTCATACACACAGTCATCGGCTTGCACAAATGGTATATCTGCTCATATTCAACTCAATTGAATTCAATTCATCTTTATCTCTACAGCGCTTTTTGGAATGTGTCACAGCAGCTTAAAGGGTGGTCCACAAACTTTAGTTGATGTGTAATGTAGCTGTGTGAACATAAACGACATCTCTGAATGTAAGACGCTCAAAGTTCAATATAAACACAGTTAGCTTAGCAAAGCCTAAAAAAAAAAATACATTCGGGCTAGTGAGATCACAAACGCTTCAGGTTATGCGCATTCACCATGCGCACACACCCTATGCAGTGAAGGGGCGTGGCCAGAGGCGCTGTAATGTTATAGCTGAGAAAGCTAAAATGCCACCAAACGCTGCTATTTCCACAGAGCTTCTTCTGTTTCTGTATTTGGGCTTCCAAAGGACAAAACACAAAGAGAGAAAAGCTTACAGTTTAAATTAAATTATAGAGACTTAAAAACAGATAAAGCTCTAGCATTTGACAAAGGAGAGCTTCCAGAATCTCTCCCAGTTCAGTGTTGGATTCGGCTAAAACTCCTCCAACAGACGAAGCTGTGGATTGTGAGCCACAACCTGTAAGTGTTTTTATTTGTTAAAATGGATCTATTACATACACAGTTTCTAGCATTAACGGTTTGTTGTAGCAAGGACGTAAACAAGGATGTAAACAATGGGAAATGCTGTTTGGCACCGCTAACAATTTAGCTACAAATTCATATTTATCAGTCAAACTGCTGTAAACAGCCACAATCTTCACCAGCGCTGCAGTGTCTCTCTATGCGCATGCTTTCCCTGCGTTCTACATCTCAAATAACAAACTCGCAGAAGATATAAGACTGTTTCATATTACTTACAGATGCTTATAACCCAAATATATATGAAAGACACTTGTCAGGTTTTATTTTAGAGAGCAGGCGTGAGGTTCAGCTGTGTGCTCTTCATTTTCTGTCTGATTCAGGCAAACTGATACGGCTAACAGCTACTGTTTACATAGCGCAAAAGCGCATGCTTGTAGGGGTGTGACGTGGTGACTTGGAGCTAATCCGTGAATCACAGCACATTACGTTAGATGACCAATCAGAGCCTCTTGAGGGTGAGCTTTTTGGAGGAACTAGGAAATGTGACAGTGGCTTTCATGTTAGCTGAGTAGCTGTTTATAAATAAAGTAAGATATATGAAAAAAATAACATGATTTTTCTACAAATGAAGCATGAGCACACATTGCTTTGCATCTTATAAACACAACCAAGCCTTAAAAATACACTCTCTGGACCACCCCTGTAGCATAATCTTCAATGAGTATTATAAATATCTTTGATGAGGAAAACTCTCACAGGTACCTGCAGGGGCAGCAGTGTGTTGCTGTTGTTGTCGGTGCGAAACATGTTCTCCTCGATCCAGGATTTGGGTCCCAGGGAGCCAGCGGAGCGCGGGAACTTGGGTGGAGCGATGACGTTACTGGAGAAAGGCTTCTTCATAGGCGAGATCTGGTTCATGGAGCCTGGCACCCCCATGCCACCCCCGCGCCGATGGTCTCTGCCCCAGGACATGCCTCCAGAGTTCCAGCCGCTGCCCTGATGGCTGCCCCACGGAGACTGCTTCATCATGGGCTGCGGAGAGACAGGAAGGTCAGTTAGATACACTTGCACTTCAATGCAGACACTAGATATGGCAGGTCACTTGGTAGCCATCTTGGGAATGTATTCAATCTGCTATTTTCAACCTGAGAGGAGAAATTAAAAAATCAGTGGCACTTTACTTGAAGGGGTGTTCATTGTGCATTGTGGATCCGTCGGCGCCGCTTCAGAGGCGTTGCTCGCTGCAAAAGTTGGGACTTGCTCAACTTTTCAAGCGCCGACAGAAGCGTCAGCCAATCAGATCAATGTATGCAAATACACCAGCTCAGACAGTGGCCTATTGCTGACTAATTTCATTGGCTGACGCTGCTATGACGATCGCGTCAGCCCCAACTTCAGACACGCCCTCTCCTGTCGCCCTATAAACAGGAGGAAGCCCCGGGCTCAAGGATATTCTGAGCTCAGGGCTCTCTCCCGGGACAGCATGCCAAACACGCTTTATTACCAATTATCAGCTAAGTGTGAACTCTTGAAATAAAGGGGAATTACCTATTAAATGTCATATAGCCTAGGGAAATATTAATATGTTTTAGGTCTCTCCGGAGCATTTGGGCAGAATGTTTGATGACGTCTATCAAAACGAGGATGTTATAAAATACATTTTATACCGAGTTATTACCGAACCATTTCTGTGGTTTTATATTATGGATGGTGTGCTGGGTCATCCCTCCGTTAGTGGCGAGACCACTCGATACACGATGCCAACAGCTGGTCAGCGAGTAAACAAATATAATGAATGAAAACACACAGGCCTGTGCGTATAGACATATAATGTGATGCTGTACAGTAACGTGTCATTTGTTTATTTCGGTTGTCTTCATTTTAATCGTTTCGTGATGATGCGATAGTGTGCTTTCAAGAGTTTACACTTAGCTGATGATCAATAAAGCGTAACTGTCATGCTGTCCTACACTCTCAGAAATAAAGGTATGCGAGCTGTCATTAGGGTGGTACCTTTTCAAAAGGTACAAATTTGTACCTAAAGGTCCACATTAATACCTCAAGGATACAAATTAGTACTTAAAAAGTACAAAAGTGTTCCTCTTAAAATTTTTGGGTACTATTAAATACTTTTAAGGTACCAATATGAACCCTTTAAGTACAAATATGTACCTTTTGAAAAGGTACCACCCCAGTGACAGCTTGCGTACCTTTATTTCTGAGAGTGTAGAAGAGAGCCCTGAGCTCGTAATATCCTCGAGAGGCGAGAGGGGAGTTCGAGCTCAGGTAGGTCTCGAGAACTCCCTGCCGAGTGAGAAGTGTAAACTAAGGTTGTCTTAGGTGATAATTTGGTTTAGTCGATTGGCTATGGTGTATGTTTTGGACGGTGGGAGGAAACCAGGAAACCCAGGGGAACACGGGGAGACACGCAAACTTCGCACAGAAATGCCAACCGGCCCGACAGGAGGTTGAACCGGTGGCGTTTTTGCTGTGAGGCAACAGTGCTAGCCACTGGGCCGCCCTATAGGAAAAGGGTGGAAGTAGGGGTGTTAGGGGGAAACTTCAAGACGAAGATAACTGGGGTGAAAAGCTCTGGTTATTTATAATGTGTCCGTAATCATCTAATAGGGCAGATTACGGAGCTAATGAGCTGCCAGTTGTGTTGATCACAAGCATGTGATCCTCTCAAAATTAGTTTATAAATAAACCCCACTTATCTGCCTGCCTGAATCCCGCTGAACTGGGCCTGGGCGGGTTGTCTGACGTTTGATTCGGGGGTCGTTCTGGGGGCGGGGTTTGCGGGATGCGCTGAAAGCTACTAGGCGGACAGTGGAAACACTACATGATTTCAGCCTCACTGCTCATGCTTCCGGGCTATTGGTATGGCCTGGCCCGATTAAAGCCCTGGCTCGCACTGGCCCAACAGTGGAAATGCAGCTAATGGGCCAACTTTGGCCCGCGGGCCCTCCTTTGGGCATCTCTGGTTTACAACGTACTTTTCTAATGGCTGAGTAGTACATTTAAATTCATATGCAGTACCTACTGAGTAGATGGTGATTTCGGACACAGCCCAAGTCTGGCTTCCAGACATTGGCAAAACATGGGCCATATCTGGGCCAAGTCTCAGGCAAGTTAATATCCAATAACTGGGCCTGAACTGGGCCAGATATGTCTGGAAGGTAATACACTGTGGCATGTGGGCCAAGCAAAAGCAGAGAAATGTACCTATGTGGGTTGAGTATGAGTAAATGGTGATTTTTAAATGGTTCTGGGAAGGGGTGAACTATCCCTTTAATGTGAATGAGAGTGACTGGCGTGATCGGCCATATGTGTGTGTGTGTAACTTTGAGCATGTCCGGGCTTTGCCTTGCTCTACAAGTAAGAAGATTTAAAGCTTTACATCTAACACTCCACATCTCGTGGACACAGAGGCAACAACCCACAAGAATATAAGCTAAAAACACACACACATATGCACAGAACGCACACACTTTGCCAAACAATGACAAAAAAACAAACTAATTTTCATTATCAGTCATTGCTGTCGTTGCATTGTGTGCACAAATGAGCGTCACACCCATCACCGTAATGTCTTTATGTATAATTGGGTAATGGCCTGACTGTGTGTGTGTCAGTGTGAGAGAGAGAGACTGTGTGCTCATACAATCTGGCTGAGTGTTTAGGGATAGTGAGAGATAATTACCGCTGATGATGGCGTCTAGACTCAGGAAAGACTCTGTTTTCAAGAAAAAACCACAAGCTAACACCTACACTGGAGGTTTGATGTATATACTGTGTAAACCTGTAGAGATATTTCGTCACCTTTTATTAAAACACAGAAAGCAAAGTGTAAAGATCCTGAATCAAGTTCTCAGGGGTCAACAAACACCACTGCAACTTGCTGATATAATCTGTCCTATGTGTCTCTTCACAGGTAACATTTGTGTGCAAAAGAACTTCTTGAAAACAGATTTCAGACAGACATTAGAAGCAGTAAAATGGCGAGAGTGTTCGATTCATGGCAGCACGGTGACTCAGTGGTTAGCACTGTCGCCTCACAGCAAGAAAGTCATTGGTTTGAGTCCCGGCTGGGCCAGTTGGCATTTCTGTGTGGAGTTTGCATGTTCTCCCCGTGTTGGTGTGGGTTTCCCCCACAGTCCAAACACATGCACTATAGGTGAACTGAATAAATTAAATTGGCCATAGTGTAAGAGTGTGTGTGTGAATAAAGGTGTATGTGTGTTTCCCAGAACTGGGTTGCGACCCCTGATGAATAAAGGGACTAAGCAGATGGAAAATGAATGAATGAATACTCATTTCATTATTATCAGGGCTTAATTTGTGCCGAAACTTGCCGGACCCGGCACCTCTGAAATCTGATCCGGCACCTCATTTTACCGATCCCCCTCCTCAACAGTCCTTTTCTCCCGTCCACTGTTCACTTTCGCTTTCTTCCGCGACTCCCCAACCCTCTTCACTGTCATCCGCGACACCTCTGCCCCGCTCACTTTCGTCCGCGACACCCCCCTCCCCACTTTCGTGCGCGACACCTCTCCATCCTCGGGTAACATGTCGGATCCGTTACCCCGATCTGTTCCGGGACCTCGCAATTCACAAATTAAGCACTGATTATAATTAAGGGTGTCTTATAATTATTGTTCTGGTTCTTGATTCTGATTTGACGTGCCACGTTCAACCAAAATATTCTACAAACATACACCTGTGACTGATGCTTGGCAAAAAAAAATACTGGGTTGATTTAACCGAAGTCCCTTTAACCCTCCTGTCGTGTTCACATCCTGCCCCTTACTTTAGTGTTCCCGGTCAAAATTGACCGGTCTGTTTTAACTGCTCTTATATTAGCACAAAAATACATTTTCTCCACCAAACTCTTATTCAGCATTCTTTAGCTGTGAACAATGTCTCATAGTAGTGTTCAACATGAATTTACAGAATTAGACAAAATAACTGCAATGAAAATAAAAATAGGATTCTAAAATGAACAATAGATGACAGAAATCAAAATACTTAGTTTCATTACTAAATAGACTGCTAACTAAAATAACTATCACAGGGTTTGACCAAAGAAATTGAAATTTTAATCCATCTGAATGATTTATCAACCAGCAAAGCACAAACAAAATGATATCCTTTCCTGTGTTCTGAGTGATCGAATTTTCAGTCCTTCAAGTGTACTAATATAGGGAATAGTGACTGAGGGTATATACGGTGAGCATGGACACAGAACTAGCACTAGTTATACTTTGGTCATTTTTGAGCGAGATAATAACGGTCTAAATATAATAAAATATATGTTGCTAAGCTAAGCTAAAAGTGCTCCTGCTAGACTCAGAGATTGGCTGAACGGAGATTGGCAGAAAGAAAGAAAGAAAGAAAGAAAGAAAGAAAGAAAGAAAGAAAGAAAGAAACAAACAAACAAAGAAAGAATCACATAACAGACACCTAGTCTGTGTAAAGATATGATACACTGTTTTATCAGGAAGTTGATTCACGTTGGAGGATCCAACACTTTCATGGCAATTCATAACTTATTGGTTTAGTAGCTAATCCATATGAATTTGTACGATCTCATTCATAAAGTTTTGTACAATTTGCTTATCCCCAATGACAACTGGGTTTAGGGGTGGGGTTGGGTGCCACGCCTTCTTTTAAAAATTTTACATTTTGTATGACTGAACTCATATGAATTAGCCTCTAAACTGACAAAACGTAAAATAGTTTAAGCTTCCTTGTGAGATCAGGCTGGAGGATCAGCACATAAGCACATAAAAGAGATGTGTGCCTGCAAATGATATTGTTCTGTCTGAAATGTGAGTGAGTGAGTGAGTTGGGTCTGTATGGGGATGTTTTCTGTCTGATAAATGAATACAGCCTGGATGCCCATTCATTTCCTATAGCGGTCACTTTTGACCGGGAACACCACAGGTGTAACAAGGTTGATTAAAACATTCAAAATTCAATGAAAGAGGTGGTCATCACTTTTATATGTTCAAATGCATAGTGTGGAGGATATCATAAGGCCTTGAGGCAATCTGATGTAAAACACAATATTTATGAGTGATTTAGGTTGTAAATTGGTCAGATTTGACCCGAACACGACAGGAAGGTTAATGAAAAGTCGTTTCACTCGGCGGCCATGTTTAAAATGTCTCTCTGGCATTCTGTTTGATAATAATAATAATAATAATAATAATAATAATTCCTTACATTTATATAGCGCTTTTCTAGTCACTCAAAGTGCTTTACACAGTTTTTGGGGGAATCTTTAAAAAAGAAAAAAATTCAAAGAGGGGCTAATAATTCTGACTTCAACTGTATATATATATATATAACCTATATAACCTATACAAATTTAACCTATATACAAGGGCGTGCAGAATTATTAGGCAAGTTGTATTTTTGAGGATTAATTTTATTATTGAACAACAACCATGTTCTCAATGAACCCAAAAAACTCATTAATATCAAAGCTGAATATTTTTGGAAGTAGTTTTTAGTTTGTTTTTAGTTTGAGCTATTTAGGAGGATATCTGTGTGTGCAGGTGACTATTACTGTGCAGAATTATTAGGCAACTTAACAAAAAACAAATATATACCCATTTCAATGATTTATTTTCACCAGTGAAACCAATATAACATCTCAACATTCACAAATATACATTTCTGACATTCAAAAACAAAACAAAAACAAATCAGTGCCCAATATAGCCACCTTTCTTTGCAAGGACACTCAAAAGCCTGCCATCCATGCATTCTGTCAGTGTTTTGATCTGTTCACCATCAACATTGCGTGCAGCAGCAACCACAGCCTCCCAGACACTGTTCAGAGAGGTGGACTGTTTTCCCTCCTTGTAAATCTCACATTTGATGATGGACCACAGGTTCTCTATGGGGTTCAGCTCAGGTGAATAAGGAGGCCATGTCATTAGTTTTTCTTCTTTTAGACCCTTTCTTGCCAGCCACGCTGTGGAGTACTTGGACGCGTGTGATGGAGCATTGTCCTGCATGAAAATCATGTTTTTCTTGAAGGATGCAGACTTCTTCCTGTACCACTGCTTGAAGAAGGTGTCTTCCAGAAACTGGCAGTAGGACTGGGAGTTGAGCTTGACTCCATCCTCAACCCGAAAAGGCCCCACAAGCTCATCTTTGATGATACCAGCCCAAACCAGTACTCCACCTCCACCTTGCTGGCGTCTGAGTCGGACTGGAGCTCTCTGCCCTTTACCGATCCAGCCACGGGCCCATCAAGACTCACTCTCATTTCATCAGTCCATAAAACCTTAGAAAAATCAGTCTTGAGATATTTCTTGGCCCAGTCTTGACGTTTCAGCTTGTGTGTCTTGTTCAGTGGTGGTCGTTTTTCAGCCTTTCTTACCTTGGCCATGTCTCTGAGTATTGCACACCTTGTGCTTTTGGGCACTCCAGTGATGTTGCAGCTCTGAAATATGGCAAAACTGGTGGCAAGTGGCATCTTGGCAGCTGCACGCTTGACTTTTCTCAGTTCATGGGCAGTTATTTTGCGCCTTGGTTTTTGGTTTGATTTTTCCACATGCTTCTTGCGACCCTGTTGACTATTTTGAATGAAACGCTTGATTGTTCGATGATCACGCTTCAGAAGCTTGGCAATTTTAAGAGTGCTGCATCCCTCTGCAAGATATCTCACTATTTTTGACTTTTCGGAGCCTGTCAAGTCCTTCTTTTGACCCATTTTGCCAAAGGAAAGGAAGTTGCCTAATAATTATGCACACCTGATATAGGGTGTTGATGTCATTAGACCACACCCCTTCTCATTACAGAGATGCACATCACCTAATATGCTTAATTGGTAGTAGGCTTTCGAGACTATACAGCTTGAAGTAAGACAACATGCATAAAGAGGATGATGTGCTCAAAATACTCATTTGCCTAATAATTCTGCACTGCCTGTAAACTATATTTGATGGTAAAAACAAAATATTATTAATTTGATTTGGTGATGATAAATAACATGCTTAGCCAGTTAATTTGTATGTCAGATTTTTTTTCATTAACATTCCTCATTTTGAGCCAGCATTAGTAAAATGCATGATCGCAGTGAAGCTTCATCTGCAGACTACAGTAATGAGATCTTTTTCCAACAATCCATCTGTGAGCTCAAACAGCAGATTCACTGAGATGGGCCAGGGCTCGAGATAGCCAGCAGCATCACGTGAGGCCCTTCAGTGATATTAGCGGCCCTCGTGCTTCAGGAGCCCATGGGGGCCCTTACAAAGCCACACAAAAACACATTCATTCCCTGTTTCTGCTGTAGATCATGTGCAAATATAAACACTAACACTAAACACTCAGTTCAGAACGCCGCATGCCATAATGTGGTAAACTCACTTTGACCTTGCTTTTACTGTGTGACGTCTCTTTAGTTGATTGCAGCACTAATGATCGTGGCATTAGATGACACGGCATTGGAAAGTGCACACTGAAGAGTATCTGCAGCGCTGCACGCCACCATGTTTAATAATTACGGCTGAATTTGTATTTATTTATTTATTTATTTATTTTAAGGGATCCGGGACCCTCAGGGAGACGCTAGGGAGTGGTAGGACTCACAGATGTAATTAAAAATAATAGATTTAAATTAAATTATCAAATTGAAAACATATACAGGTGAAGTCAGAATTATTCGCCCCTCTTTGATTTTTTTCTTTTTTAAATATTTCCCAAATGGTGTTTAACAGAGCAAGGAAATTTTCACAGTATGTCTGATAATATTTTTTCTTCTGGAGAAAATCTTATTTGTTTTATTTCGGCTGGAATAAAAGCAGTTTTTAATTAAAAAAAAAACATTTTAAGGTCAATATTATTAGCCCCCTTAAGCAATATTTTTTTCGAAAAAATAAACAGGGGGCAAATAATATATATACATTTACAAAATCAAATTGTAACAAAACATAAATAAATTAATAACATAATTGAAAATTATAAATACATTTATTAATAAAATAAAAAAGATTAATGTGAAATTACATTTTTAAACATATTAAATTAAAGAATATAATATATCAATTAAACAAATAACAAAAATCTTACAAATATAAATACCTATAAAATTACATTTTTGTTGAAAGGTATTAAAATTAATAGTCCAATGTTTGATTAAAAAATTGTAAATAAATAAATTTTTAAAAATAATATATATATATATATATATATATATATATATATATATATATATATGAAGAGTTCAGATAACCTCTAAGTGTCAAAAATGAACATTTTTCTTAGCCTTCTTTGTTTATGTTCATTTATTTCACTTTAAAGATCATAAAAATAACTTATTTTTGGCCATAAAAGGGAAATTACTGATATAGGAGCCTGATAAAAATGCTCATTTTAAAAGAAAATTTCAGATGGGATTTAGAGGTTCTTGCTTCTGAACTCTTCATATATATATATATATATATATATATATATATATATATATATATATATATATATATATATATATATATATATATATATATATATATATATATGTACAGTTGAAGTCAGAATTATTACGCCCCCTGTTTATTTTCCCCCCGTCTTCTGTTTAATGGAGAGCAGATTTTTTCAACACATTTCTAAACATAATAGTGTTATTAACTCATCTCTAATAACTGATTTATTTTATCTTTGCCATGATGACAGTAAATAATATTAGACTAGATATTCTTCAAGACACTTCTATACAGCTTAAAGTGACATTTAAAGGCTTAACTAGGTTAATTAGGTTAACTAGGCAGGTTAGGGTAATTAGGCAAGTTATTGTATAACCGTGGTTTGTTCTGTAGACTATCGGAAAAAAAAATTACTTAAGGGGGCTAATAATATTGACCTTAAAATGGGTTTGAAAAAATTAAAAACTGCTTTTATTCTAGCCGAAATAAAACAAATAAGACTTTCTCCAGAAGAAAAAAATATTATCAGACATACTGTGAAAATTTCCTGAATCTGTTAAACATCATTTGGGAAATATCTAAAAAAAAAAAAAAAAAAAAAAAAATCAAGGGGGGCGAATAATTCTGACTTCAACTGTATATAAATAATTATTATTAATATTATAAGTGATTAAGTAAAACTTTAATTTGATCAAATAAAAAATCTGTAAGAAATGCTACAATAACAAATATGATAGATGTAATAATGAACTGAAGGTAATATATAAATAACATTATAAATAAGTATTTTTACAGTCTATGGTATTATCGTAATATTTCTGACTTTTTTCATAACATGTTTTTCATAATAATTTGGGTTTTTCACAACTGACTCTTCATAAAAGACAGCGTGTAACAGACGAGTCCCACATAAGCATGATGGGGGTCCACAACATACCTGAACCCTCTAAAGCTGCATAAAACCCTCTGAAGCATTTGAAGATGTCAAACACACCATCTCACATGCTCTCTAGTCAATCCTGCTCAGCAGTGTGCACTGCGTAGTATGCAGTAAGCTTGTGACGCACTGACAGGCCGCATTTGTTCAGCGAACAGACGTCACAATGGCTTCACTGAGCGCTGCATTATGACGCAAGAGGTGACGATTTAGGGCCGCGATTGCGTCACAATGACAGCTCAACCGCAGCCTTCGATCACTATTATTAATATTTATTAGCTACTATCACTGTTAGCGTTGCTGAAGGTGTTATTATTGCTGTGTTGGTGAACACGGTTGCTCACCTGGTGGTGGTTGTAGTTGTTCCTGTGCTGCAGATAGGCGCCCTGCTGCTGCGGGGGAATCTGCGGGCTCACCGGGGACCGGCGGCTCTGCGGCGGCTGCGGGGGGACGTTGATCTGCGGGGAGAACGGGCTGCTAAAGCCCTGCACCGGGCACGGGTTGGCCGAGAAGCTCTGGAAGAAGCCGGGGTTGATGGAGGAGGGGATGCCCGGGTAGAAGGTGTCCGGCTCGGTGGTGGCGGGGATCGGGTTTAATGCGTTCGCGGAATTGGAGACGGGCGGTGGAGGGGAGCTGGTCTGCACCGACCACGGCGTACCAAACGCGGGCAGGGTGGGGGAAGCCGAGCCGCCGCCGCCCCCGGGGTTCTGCATCTCCGGGAACGAGCCCGCGAGCATGTTATTAGCGCCAGTGCCGTTGTTGATGTGGTGCGCGCTCGGGGACTCCATCTGGATGTTCACCTTGGACGATGGCGCATCGGTGTCCAGGCCCGTGCTGGACGAAGAGGAGGAGGAGGATGAGGAGGAGGAGGTGGAGTACGGCGGCTGCGGATCAGCCTGCTGATGTATGTTCCGGTCGTGCTGAAGGTCACTGGCTGTCTGCGCGTGACCGGCGGCGGAAAAACGGCTGCTCTGCTCGCTGCTGGACTGAGAGGCTGTCAACCCCGCAGGCTCATCCTGCATGTTGCGCTGATGTGACTGGAAGAGAGGGGATACCCGAGGCGAGCTGCTGGGGCGCACCGGGGACGCGCTGCGGTAGGGTGTGAACGCGTCTCCGCCGAAGAGCGCGGGTCCGCTGATGATGGCGGTGTTGGTGTTCGCTGTCTGCAACAAGCCGAAGCCGTAATCACCCATTTAATTGTGTCAAAGCTCTCGTACGTCCACCCAGGCCTGCTCGGGAACAATAAGAAAGACACTGAGTCCTAGAACATGCTAAAGCCTGCTTGGAGCGAGAGAGGAGGAGCTTTCGGTCGAGTCGGTCGCCTTTTTGCACGCTATAAAGATTGTTCGCGGATTTAATTGTCTGCGGCTTTTTTAGCCGATCTAGCCGTCCGTCCGTGCGACCGACCGCGCATCCCCCTCCTCGCGTTACCGGCTGATCTGCTGCTGCGGCAGAGGATTAAAACTCCTGCATGCGCGTCACCGGCGCGTCATAATGCATGCGCGAGCCCGCCCCGTCCGCGCCGCAGAGAGAGCCGCAATGTGCGCGTCACTCATTCATTATTCAGGAGGTGCAGCAGCGCAGGGCAGCAGATACACCGGCACCGGCGCAAACACGGCAGCTGCTGCCGATCAACTGCTCCTCCAGCCAGCTCACCTTTAGCCTAAACAACCGGCCTGTAATGAACCCGTTATAAACTCTGCTTGTGCTCATAGTAACCAGATGAAAAGATGAACACTTAGACCTGTGATAGCCATTTGATAACTGTAGTGCATATCTAGTACGCAAAGTATGCTGTTTAATTTATACAGAGTGCGACTAGTATCTGTTTTGCATAGTGTGCAGTATGTGCGGTATATTCCATACATAGCCTACGTACTTACATTGTAGATAGTATAATTTAGTATGCAAAGTAGATATTAGTTTATTATACATTGTATAGTGCATACTATTTAGTATTTTTAATGCAGTAAAAAATATAACTATATTATATATCTTAGCATTTAGTGTGTACTGCAGTGATGGTAGTGGTAAGCAATTATTATTTAAATTTCTTTTAGATTATGTAGATTAATTTTTCATTAACTCGTCATAAACTGCTTACCGTGCTTATTAACCAGATGAAATGCTGAACGTTCACATAGCTTGTTACATGCAGACCTGTGACAGCCTGTGGTACAACATTTGGATTGTAGTGCACATACTGTATAGCATAGTGCACTTAGTATGCTGTTTAATATTGTGTACTATCTTTTTATATAGAGTGCAGTATACGTGGTATATTCCATAAGCAGCCTATGTACTTACATTCTAAATAGCATAGTTTAGTATAGTTTACAATATATGAATAAATGACCTATTTTAGCATTTAGTATGCAATAAATAGAAAAATGATGAACGTTTTCATATCGCGTTACACGCAGACCTTCTTTGTCTGTGATACATGTGGATATTGTAGTGCATATATAGTTTAGTACACTAAGTAGTATGCTGTTTAATTTATACAGAGTGCGACTAGTATCCGTTTTGTATAGTGTACAGTATATGTGGTATATTCCATAAGCAGCCTATGTACTTACATTCTAAACAGCATAGTTTAGTATGCTAGTATGCATTAGTTTATTATACGTTGTATTGTGCATACTATTTAGTATTTTTAGTTTAATGTAATTTAGTTTAGTAAGCGATTATTATTGATCATAATTTTTAAATATTAAATTATTAAGATTAAACTATTTAGAATTTATTAAAATACTTGTAACAAACAGCTTAGTGTGCTTAGTAACCAGAAGAAATGATGACTTTACACACAGACCTGTGATCTAGTACACTACGTAGTATGCTATTTAATTTAAACAGAGTGCTACTAGTATCTTTTTTTTGTATTGTGTGCAATATATGCGGTGTAGCATTCTAGATAGTATACTGCAGTATGCTACATAGTATGCATTAGTTTACAATATATGAATAAATGACCTATTTTAGCATTTAGTATGCAATAAATAGAAAAATGATGAACGTTTACATATCGCGTTACATGCAGACCTTCTTTGTCTGTGATACATGTGGATATTGTAGTGCATATA
Source organism: Danio kyathit (assembly GCA_903798195.1). NCBI lineage: Eukaryota > Metazoa > Chordata > Actinopteri > Cypriniformes > Danionidae > Danio > Danio kyathit. Next base: position 2,927,014 of record LR812541.1, on the reverse strand, counting down.
TAGTTTAGTACACTAAGTAGTATGCTGTTTAATTTATACAGAGTGCGACTAGTATCCGTTTTGTATAGTGTACAGTATATGTGGTATATTCCATAAGCAGCCTATGTACTTACATTCTAAACAGCATAGTTTAGTATGCTAGTATGCATTAGTTTATTATACGTTGTATTGTGCATACTATTTAGTATTTTAGTTTAATGTAATTTAGTTTAGTAAGCGATTATTATTGATCATAATTTTTAAATATTAAATTATTAAGATTAAACTATTTAGAATTTATTAAAATACTTGTAACAAACAGCTTAGTGTGCTTAGTAACCAGAAGAAATGATGACTTTACACACAGACCTGTGATCTAGTACACTACGTAGTATGCTATTTAATTTAAACAGAGTGCTACTAGTATGTTTTTTTTGTATTGTGTGCAATATATGCGGTGTAGCATTCTATATAGTATACTGCAGTATGCTACATAGTATGCATTAGTTTACAATATATGATTAAATGACCTATTTTAGCATTTAGTATGCAATAAATAGAAAAATGATGAACGTTTACATATCGCGTTACACGCAGACCTTCTTTGTCTGTGATACATGTGGATATTGTAGTGCATATATAGTTTAGCACACTAAGTAGTATGCTGTTTAATTTATACAGAGTGTGACTAGTATCCGTTTTGTATAGTGTACAGTATATGTGGTATATTCCATAAGCAGCCTATGTACTTACATTCTAAACAGCATAGTTTAGTATGCTAGTATGCATTAGTTTCTTATACGTTGTATTGTGCATACTATTTAGTATTTTTAGTTTAATGTAATTTAGTTTAGTAAGCGATTATTATTGATCATAATTTTTAAATATTAAATTATTAAGATTAAACTATTTAGAATTTATTAAAATACTTGTAACAAACAGCTTACTGTGCTTAGTAACCAGAAGAAATGATGACTTTACACACAGACCTGTGATCTAGTACACTACGTAGTATGCTATTTAATTTAAACAGAGTGCTACTAGTATCTTTTTTTTTGTATTGTGTGCAATATATGCGGTGTAGCATTCCATATAGTATACTGCAGTATGCTACATAGTATGCATTAGTTTACAATATATGATTAAATGACCTATTTTAGCATTTAGTATGCAATAAATAGAAAAATGATGAACGTTTACATATCACGTTACATGCAGACCTTCTTTGTCTGTGATACATGTGGATATTGTAGTGCATATATAGTTTAGTACACTAAGTAGTATGCTGTTTAATTTATACAGAGTGCTAGTCGTATCTATTTTGTGCAATATACGTATGTGGTATATTCCATAAGCAGCCTATGTACTTACATTCTAAATAGCATAATGTAGTATGCTACATAGTATGCATTTGTTTATTATACGGTACAATATGTGAATAATTGTAGTGCATATATAACTTAGTACACTAAGTAGCATGCTGCCTAATTTATACAGTGTACTACTAGTGTATTTTTTTTAAATTATATGGAGTATATTTGGAATATTCCATACATACCTTAGGCATTATATATTGTATAGTGTATACTATTTAGTATTTTTTATTTTAATGTAGTGAACAATCTGTAAATAGTTTATATATCTTAGCATTTAGTATGTATTGAATAGAGGCAAGTATTACTTTACTGTAAGCAATTATTATGTATTATGTTATATATAGTATGCATAAGTAGTATGCTGTTTAATTTATAGAGTGAACTAGAATCTATATTGTGTTGTGTGCAGTATATTAGATGGTATATTCTATATGCAGCCTACATACTATATTTACATACTAGATAGCGTTGCGTGGTATTCTACATAGCGTGCAGTTGTGTATTACATGTTGTATAGTGTATACTATTTAGCATTTTTTATTTCAATGTAGTGAACAATCTGTAAATAATTTATATATCTTAGCATTTAGTATGTAGTGAATAGAGGCAAGTATTACTTTACTCTAAACAATTATTATGTATTATATTATATATAGTATGCATACTGTAAGCAGTATGCTATTCAATTTATGCAGTGTACTAGAATCTTGTGTGCAGTATTTTATATGGTATATTCCATACGCAGCCCACTTGCTATGTTTACATTCTAAATAGCATTGTGTAGTATGCTACATAGTATGCATTTGTTTATCATTTTGTAAATATTTAAAGTGTTTATTATTTAGTATTTTAGTCTGTTTAATGTAGTATAAAATCAAAAATATATCTTATATAATTTTTTGTTGGTATTAAATAGTAAATATTACTTTACTGCAAGCAATCATTATGTATTATTATGTACGTATGTAGTATGCATACTGCAAGTAGTATGCTGTTTAATTTAGAGTGTATTTGAATCTCTATTGTAATGTGTGCAGTATTTTACATGGTATATTCCTTATGCAGCCTACATACTACATTTACAGTCTAGATAGCATTGTGTAGTTTGCTACATACTACATGCTACATACACCATAAAGAAGCTAATGGAAATTGTATAAATACATAAAACTGCATACTACAGATGCAATGTGCTATTAAACTGCTGTTTTCGTGCTTGAAAATAAACCATAATGATGCCATGTTATTCTTTGTAATACACACATGTATACACACACACACACACACACACACACACACACACACAAATGAATGTACATACTATAACATATGTTATCATATATACTGTTGTGTAATACTAGTGAATAATGGAGAATTGGATGTGCAATGATGTACTTGAGTACATACTCTAGTACAAAGCATGCTGTTTACATAATAATAACGGAGGTAAGTGAATATGCATTGTGCGCAATCATGCTAGATCCTAAAAATATAGTTGATTACATACTGTAGTACATACTAAAGTATATACTTTAGGTGATTGTAAAAAAAATCTAGTTTAATGCGTACTTGAGTATATACTAAAGTAAATTCTGCAGTGTATATAACCCAAGATAATGGAAATTAGCAAAAATGCCACAACATTTTCTAAAGATCAGTTCTAAAGATCATTGAGTATGTACTGCAGAAATTGAAGTATGTACTAAATGTACCACTGTGTAATACTAAATAAAGGAATAAGTGATATGCGTGCTCACAGTGCACAATGGTGATAGAGTTAAAAATATTGTTAAATACACACTGTAGTGTACACTGAAGTATATACTGCTGTAAATATATAAATACTAGAATGGATATAAGTACATATGTGATAGCCTCAACGTGCAGCATTGATGCTGAATCCTAGCAATGGCACTGGATTAAAAAATACTTAAATACATACTGTAGTGTATACCTAAGTATATACTGCTGTGTATATAACACTGGAGATAAGTGAATATATGATGAGCATCCTGAGAGTATTGATTTGTAGTGTGTACTTAAGTACATACTGCTGTATATATACACTAAAATGGAGAAGTGAATATAAGTGTATACATAATATGCATCTTCAGTACTCAATGATGGTGGAACCTAGCATTGGTGCTGGTTTAAAAATATATATAATTTAGTACATACTGTAGGGTACACTTAAGTACACACTGCTCTATATATACACCAGAATGAAGAAAAGTGAATATAAGTGAATACGTAATATGCATCCTCAGTGCGCAATGACACTGGATTCTAACAATGGTGCTGGGTTAAAAATATAGTTTAGTACATACTGTAGTCCGTACTTAATACTGCTGTATATATACACTAGGATGGAGAAAAGTGAATATAAGTGAATACATAATATGCATCCTCAGTATGCAATGATGCTAAATACTAGCAATGGTGCTGGTTTAAAAAAATATAGTTTAGTACATACTGTAGTGTACACTTGAGTACATTCTACTGTGTATATAACAGCATTACGTAATATGCATCTTCAGTACTCAAGGATGTTGGAACCTAGCAGTGTTGCTGGTTTCAAAAAATATAGTTTAGTACACACTGTAGTGCGTACTTAAGTACATACTGTTATGTATATAAGATACTACAATGGAGAAAAGTGAATATAAATGAATACATAGTATGCATCCTCAGTATGCAATGATGCTAAATACTAGCAATAGTGCTGTTTTAAAATTATATAGTTTAGTACATACTGTGGTGTACACTTAAGTACATTCTGCTGTGTGTATAACAGCATTACATAATACATGTATGCATCTTCAGTACTCAATGACGATGAAACCTAGCAATGTTGCTGGTTTAAAAATATATAGTTTAGTACATACTCTAGTGCGTACTTAAGTACACACTGCTGTGTATATAAGACCCTAAAATATAGAAAAGTGAATATATGATCTGCATCCTAAGTGCACAATGATGCTAGATATAGTAGTGGTGATGGATTCCAGAAATATTGTTTAGTACATACTGTCATTTTTAATGAAGTGCATACTGCTGTGTATATAAAACACTAGTATGCAGTTAAGTGATTATTTGATCTGCTTCCTCTATGCACAATGACTCCTGATTATAGCAATGGTGCAGGTTTAAAAATAAATAGTTTAGTATATACTGTAGTGTGTACTTAAGTATATACTGCTGTGAATATAAGACGCTAGAATGGAAAAAGTGAATATGAGTAAATATGTCATTTGCATCCTCAGTACACAATGATGATGGAACCTAGCAATGGTGCTGGTTTAAAAATATATAGTTCAGTACATACTTTAGTGTGTACTTAAGTACATACTGCTGTATATATGCACTAGAATGGAGAAAAGTGAATATGAGCGAATACATAATATGCATCCTCAGTATGCAATGATGTTAAATAGTAGCAATGGTTATAGTTAAAATAATATAGTTTAGTACATATTGTAGTCTATACTTAAGTACATGCTGCTGTGCATATAAGACACTAGTATGCAGATAAGTGATTATATGATCTGCATCCTCGGTGCACAATGACTCTTGATTATAGCAATGGTGCTGGTTTAAAATATATGGTTTAGTATATACTTTAGTGTGTACTTACTGCTGTATATATGCACTAGAATCTAGAAAGTGAATATGAGTGAATACGTAACATGCATCCTCAGTACACAATGATTCTAAATACAGTATTAGCAATGGTGTTGGTTTAAATATATATAATTTAGTACATACTGTAGTCTATACTTAAGTACATACTGTTGTGCATATAAGACACTAGAATGGAGAAAAGTGAATATATGATCTGCATCCTCAGTGCACAATGACACTGGATTCTAGCAATGGTGATATTCCAAAGATATAGTTTAGTACATACTGTAGTGTGTACTTAAGTACATACTGTTGTGCATATAAGTCACTAGTATGCTGATAAGTGAATGTGTGATCTGCATCCTCAGTGCACAATGACACTGGATTCTAGCAATGGTGATATTCCAAAGATATAGTTTAGTACATACTGTAGTGTGTACTTAAGTACATACTGCTGTGCATATAAGTCACTAGTATGCTGATAAGTGAATGTGTGATCTGCATCCTCAGTGCACAATGACGCTGGATTCTAGCAATGGTGATATTCCAAAGATATAGTTTAGTACATACTGAAGTATGTACTAAAGTACATACTGCTGTGCATATAAGACACAAGTATGCTGATAAGTGAATGTGTGATCTGCATCCTCAGTGCACAATGACGCTGGATTCTAGCAATGGTGATATTCCAAAGATGTAGTTTAGTACATACTATAGTGTGTACTTAAGTACATACTGCTGTGCATATAAGACACTAGTATGCAGATAAGTGAATGTGTGATCTGCATCCTCAGTGCACAATGACGCTGGATTCTAGCAATGGTGATATTCCAAAGATGTAGTTTAGTACATACTGTAGTGTGTACTTAAGTACATACTGCTGTGCATATAAGACACAAGTATGCTGATAAGTGAATGTGTGATCTGCATCCTCAGTGCACAATGACACTGGATTCTAGCAATGGTGATATTCCAAAGATGTAGTTTAGTACATACTGTAGTGTGTACTTAAGTACATACTGCTGTGCATATAAGACACTAGTATGCAGATAAGTGAATGTGTGATCTGAATCCTCATTGCGCAATGACGCCGGATTCTAAAAATAGCTCATTAAAATGCACCCGGGTGTCAAGGAGATTAGTATGCATGCTTAAACAGCATCCTCACGCTCCTAACGAGGAGATGTTATTCCGTCCCTCTGGTCTTTGTCCACCTTTTCAAGCATCTGATCCCGTTTGACAGCTGGTTGTGTTTGTTCCTCCCACCTCAAAATGTGGCATTTGTTTTAAACACTGTGCATTCAGCCCCCTTGAGTGCACACACACACACACACACACACACACTGATCAATAATGAAGGCTTTTATAGCACGCCTGTGGAGGGGCTTTCTGTCAATGGGCACAATTAATTATGCTTTTATTGCCATCAATGCAAGCACAATTCTTCTTTTCCAAAATCCCCATAAATGTCTTATTCCTCCACTGATTCAATCATGCAGATTAATCATATAATCATTGATCTAAGCCCATCACAGCTTCTCCTCAATGCGGAGACTTGTCTGACAGTTACAGATTAACCCACAGCTCACAATTGATCAATGCCTTAATTCTCACTTTCCCCATCTGCATGCGGAAAGCACAGCATCGTTATTATTCCTGAAGATTGCATGCAAGCAGATTGTGGTTTTGAGCTGGAAAACACATTGTGTGATTGGCTGATGTGGTTTAATCGCATGTGCATCATTTGTAAAATGCATCATGTGTGACACTGGAATACAACACATATGTTGTGCATGTATATTTATGACAATAGCCAAAATCCATTGTATGATCATTTTATTTTATGCTTAAATTCATTAAAAAATTAAACAAAGGTCATGTTGAGGGAAGATTTTTTTTGTATATTTCATATTGTAAAAATAAAAACCCAATCCTTGATTAATATTATACATTGGTAAGAGCTTGGTCAACTTTAAATGGTGAGTCCGTCACTATTTCTTTTTATTAACCATCAGATTTGCAAATAGAAAAATAATCATTCATTCAATTTCCTTCGGCTTAGTCCCTTTATTTATCAGGAATCGCCACAGTGCAATGAACCACCAACTATTCCAGCATACGTTTTACGTAGCAGATGCCCTTCCAGCTGCAACCCAGTATAGGGAAACACCCATACACACTCACATTCGCACTCATACTCTATGGCCAATTCAGCTTATTCAATTCCTCTATAGTGGACTGTGGGGGAAACCGGAGCACCCGCAGGAAACCCACACCAACACGGGGAGAACATGTAATCAGTTCATCAAGGTCCTCCGACTGTGTGTGTGTGTAATCAATGTCAAACAAGAACCGGTGTGTGCGAGGTGCATGCTGAGAGTTGTAGTTCGTAAATGTGGCATGTGTGTATTTCTTCAGCGATCCGCAGTAGCTTGATCGCTGGTCACTGTAACAGTCTTAAAGGGTCAGTTCACCTAAAAATGAACATTTCCATTGACTCACACACAAGTGATTCATTCATTCATTTTCCTTCAGCTTATTTATCAGGGGTCGCCACAGTGCAATGAACCGCCAACTATTTCAGCATATGTTTTACATAGCGGATGCCCTTCCAGCTGCAACCCATCGCTGGAAATCATCCATACACTTGGCTTCCCTAGTCCAATTGCTCTATCAAACTGTATGGGGAGACTCGACAAATGGTATTAATAAACATTTACAAAGCACTGTATTACTTTCGGCGACGCAGTGGCGCAGTAGGTAGTGCTGTCGCCTCACAGCAAGAAGGTCGCTGGTTCGAGCCTCGGCTGGGTCAGTTGGCGTTTCTGTGTGGAGTTTGCATGTTCTCCCTGCGTTCACGTGGGTTTCCTCCGGGTGCTCCGTTTTCCCCCACAGTCCAAACACATGCGGTACAGGTGAATTGGGTAGGCTAAATTGTCCGTAGTGTATGAGTGTGTATGGATGTTTCCCAGAGATGGGTTGCAGCTGGAAGGGCATTCTGCTGCCGGTTCATTCCGCTGTGGCGACCCTGGATTAATAAAGGGACTAAGCCGAAAAGAAAATGAATGAATGAATGAATGAATGTATTACTTTCGAAAATCATGATTGCATTATATATCCATGCCTAATATCCGATGGCCAGAATGTGATAATTTTTTTATAAATTGTTAATATATTGGTGTCTGTGATGCAGCAAGTCCAGAGACTGTTGTGTACCCTGCTGAAAAAAAACAGCTTAAACCAGCCTAGGCTGGTTGGCTGGTTGGCTGGTTTTAGCTGGTCGACCAGCCTGGTTTTAGAGGGGTTTTGGCCATTTCCAGCCTGGTTTCCAGCCATTTCCAGCCTGGTCTTAGCTGGTCAGGCTGGAAAATGGCCAGCTAAACCCAGCTAAAACCAACTTGACTAGCCTGGTTTAAGCTGGACATAGCTGGTTTTGGCTGGGCTCCCAGCCTGGCGAGGCTGGTCAAGCTGGTTTTAGCTGGTCATTTTCCAGCCTGACCAAGACCAGCCTGGAAATGGCCAAAACCCCTGTAAAACCAGGATGGTCGACCAGCTAAAACCAGCCAACCAGCCTAGGCTGGTTTATGCTGTTTTTTTCAGTAGGGTACACCATGATTTTCTAAAAAAATTCACTTTAATGTGTGATATGACTAAAAAGGGGCCATAAACGAATATTTTCTCAATTCACTCGAATAGCGGCTTGAACCTGGAAACAGTTTTCCATACGTCACGGCTTAACAAGCGGATAGCGCATGTGTTTAGACTGTGGGTGAAACCGGAGCACCCAGAGGAAATCCACACCAACACGGGGAGAACATGCAAACTCCACACAGACATGTCAACTGACCCAGCCGGGACTCCAACCAGCAACCTTCTAGCTATGAGGCCACGGTGCTAACCACTGAGCCACCGTACCGCCCACACAAGTGATTGTAAACGTCTAAGTATTTCTTTCTTCTGTTGAACAAAAAAAACAAGATGTACTGAAAAATGTTTACAAAAACAGCCACTGGCATCCATAGTAGGAACAAAAAAACAATGTAAGTCAACGGCTGTTTATCCCAGCATTCTTCAGTGTGTTTCCCTTTGTGTTCAACAGGTTAAAGAAACTCAAGAACAAGTGGAGGATCAGGAAATGAAGACAGAATTGACATATTTGAGTGAACTTTCCCTTTAGCATCAGACCTAGCATGCTGCTAATTTAATCAGAACAGTGAGGAAAAAGCAGGACTAGCGTACTTCATTTGACTGTGCTTTTGAAAATCATTTATGCCCAAAATGGTGTAAAGTAACAGAGATGGATGATTGAGTTAAAATGGGGGACAGAGATAAACGAGACACAGGATACAGAAGTCAGGAATGGGGTTGTGGGATACGAGGATATGGAGAGTCGGAGATACGGTGAGCAGACCACGGACGTAATCTAATTTGCTGATTACCACTGTATAGATTTCGACCTACAGTACCAGCTGGCCGTCTAAATATGTGTGTGTGTGTGTGTGTGTGTGTGTGTGTGTGGTAGATAAGACAATTGCTAGACTACACCTACACTAGTAAACACTTATCTAGGTCTGTCAGCTCTCCTACAGGAAATGCAGAACTTTGGCAAGCTAGCCATTTTTATTGTTAACAGACTCTTCGTCTCATCTGATCAGTAATAACGTTCTCAGAATGTTAGCTCAAAAACATTTATACAGCGTTTGGGGTAGTGACATTTCCTAAACATTTCTACTCACTATATTTTACCACTTTCATTGACTAATCTGGACATTTTGAACATTCCAAGAACATTAAACACTCTAAATATGCATAAATAAAGGAGGAAAATATTTTAATTCCCTATTTTTGTAAGCTGCTAAATTGCTAAGTATTAAATTGCTCAATTAAACAGTATATGCTATAAATATACTTTAAATAAATACATACTTTATTTATGTTTGTGCTGTTGTTCACCACAGAATTTAATCTCCCACATTTAACATGTGTATATCACTCATAGGGGTGATGTGGTGGCGCAGTGGGCGCAGTGGCCTCACAGCAAGAAGGTCGCTGGTTCGAGCCCCGGCTGGATCAGTTGGCATTTCTGTGTGGAGTTTGCATGTTCTCCCCGTGTTCGCGTGGGTTTGCTCCGGGTGCTCCGGTTTCCCCCACAAGTTCAAAGACATGTGAACAGGTGAATTGGGTATGCTTAAATTGTCCGTAGTGTATGAGTGTGAATGAGTGTGTATGGATGTTTCCCAGTGTTGGGTTGCAGTTGTAAGGGCATCCGCTGTGTAAAACATATGCTGGATAAGTTGGTGGTTCATTCCACTGTGGTGACCCCAGATTAATAAAGGGACTAAGCCGAAAAGGAAATGAATGAATGAACATCACTCATAGTCCTATATGCAATCTCTAAATAATGACGTCAACTCGAATCTGTCCATAAAAAACATGTTTTTTTAGTTTGACATACTTTATAAATGCTAATTTTTTAAACATCTCAAAGTAAATGTTTTAGCAAACTCTCCTAAAAAACATCTTCTAGACATCTGCATGATGTGTTTTTAGCGTGTTGCTAACAGACAGCTTTCTCAGAACAGTCTGTAACGTTCCATAAAAGTTGTGTAAGTGTTAAAACGCTATCAAAATAATGGTTTTGGAACATTGTTGTAATGTTGATATGAAAACATTCTTATAACATTAATATAACATAGACATAATGTTCTAATAACGTTCTAGAGGCATTATTAAAATAATGTATTGGGAACATTCTCGTAATGTTGACAGAAAAACTTTCTTATACCATTATTAAAATAGATGGAATGTTCTAATAACATGTTTTTGGACCATTCTTTTAATATTGATAGAAAAATGTTCTTAGAACATTAATATAACGTCGATGGAATGTTCTAATAACATTTTAGAAACATGTTTTTTGGACCATTCTCATAATGTTGATAGAAAAAAAAAAACGTTTTTATAACATTAATATAATGTAGACAGAACGCAAAGCATGCAACATTATTACTATAATGCTTTTGGACCATTCTCGTAATGATGATAGAAAAATGTTCTTATAACGTTAATATAACATAGACAGAACATTCTAATAATGTTTTAGAAGCATGCAACATTATTAATAGAATGTTTTTGGACAATTCTCGTAATGTTGATAGAAAAACATTCTTAGAACATTAATATAACGTCGACAGAACGTTCTAATAATGTTTTAGAAGCATGCAACATTATTAATAGAATGTTTATTGGACAATTCTCGTAATGTTGATAGAAAAACATTCTTGGAACATTAATATAACGTCGACAGAACGTTTTAATAATGTTTTAGAAGCATGCAACATTATTAATAGAATGTTTTTTGGACAATTATCATAATGTTGATAGAAAAACATTCTTAGAACATTAATATAACGTCGACAGAACGTTTTAATAACATTTTAGAAACATGTTTTTGGACCATTCTTTTAATATTGATAGAAAAACGTTCTTATAACATTAATATAACGTCGATAGAATGTTCTAATAACATTTTAGAAACATGTTTTAGGACCATTCTCATAATGTTGATAGAAAAAAAACGTTTTTATAACGTTATTATAATGTAGACAGAACGTTCTAATGTTTTAGAAGCATGCAACATTATTACTATAATGCTTTTGGACCATTCTCGTAATGTTGATAGAAAAATGTTCTTATAACATTAATATAACATAGAATGTTCTAATAGCGTTTTAGAAGCATGCAATGTTATTAAAATAATGTTTTGGGAACATTCTTATACTTTTGATAGAAAAACGTTCTTAGAACATTAATAAAACATTGAGGGAATGCTCTAATAACATTTTAGAAACAAGTTTTTGGACAATTCTCGTAATGTTGATAGAAAAACATTCTTAGAACATTAATAAAACATAGATGGAATGCTCTAATATCATTTTAGAAACATGTTTTTGGACAATTCTCGTAATGTTGATAGAAAAACATTCTTAAAACATTAATATAACGTTGACAGAACGTTTTAACAATGTTTTAGAAGCATGCAACATTATTAATAGAATGTTTTTTGGACAATTCTCGTAATGTTGATAGAAAACCATTCTTATATAATTATTATACCGTAGATGGAATGTTGTAATAACGTTTTAGAAGTGTTATCAAACTAATGTTTTGGGAACATTTTCGTAATGTTGATAGAAAAACATTCTTATAACAATAAAACACTGACAGAATGTTTTAATAATGTTTTAGAAGCATGCAACGTTATTAGAATAATGTTTTAGGAACAATCTAGTAACGTTGATAGAAAACATTCTTAGAACAATAATGTAATGTGGTTAGAATGTTCTAATAATGTTTTAAATAACGCTCTGAGAACATGAGACTCATGTTATGAAAGCCATTTGAATAACATTCATTCATTCATTTTCATTTCAGCTTAGTCCCTTTATTAACCTGGGGTCGCCACAGCGGAATGAACCGCCAACTTATCCAGCATATGTTTTACACAACAGATGCCCTTCCAGCTGCAAACCATCACTGGTAAACACCCATACACTACCATTCACACACATACACTACGTACAATTTAGCTTACCCAATGTCTTTGGATTGTGGGGGGAAATCGGAGCACCCGGAGGAAACCCACGCAAACACCGGGAGAACATGCAAACTCCACACAAAAATGCCAACTGACCCAGCTGAGGCTCGAACCAGCGACCTTCTTGCTGTTAGGCGAGAGCACTACTATACCCAGCGCCATATGACAGAATCCCACATGCTCAAACTCTAGTGTGACTACGGATTTCAAGAGTTCACACTTAGCTGATGATCAATAAAGCGTAATTGGCATGCTGTCCCGGGAGAGAGCCCTGAGCTCGTATATCCTCGAGCCCGGGGTTCCCTCCCGTTAGAAGGGTGAGAGGGGAGTTCGAGCTCAGGAAGGTCTCGAGAACTCCCCCCGCTTATCGCCATGTGAAAAGTGTAAACTAAAGTTGTCTTAGGCAATAATTTGGTTTAGTCGATTGGCTATGGTGTATGTTTTTGTACGGTGGGAGGAAACCGGGGAACCCCACGCGAACACGGGGAGAACATGAAAACTCCGCACAGAAACGCCAACCGGCTCAATGGGAGGTTGAACTGGCGGCGTTCTTGCTGTGAGGCAACAGTGCTATTCACTGGGCCGCCGTGTCGCCCTATAGGAAAAAGGGTGGAAGTAGGGGTGGAAGGGGGGGAACTTCGAGACGAAGATAACTGGAGTGAAATCTCTGGTTATTTATAGTGTGTCTGTAATCATCTAATAGGGCAGATTACGGAGCTGATAAGGTGCCAGCTGTGTTGATCATAAGCATGTGATCCTCTCGAAACTACACTTAGAGGGTGAATGTAAGAATGTTTGGATGTTTTCCAGTACTGGTTTGTGGCTGGAAGGGCATCCACAGTGTAAAACATATGCTGGATAAGTTGGCGGTTCATTCCACTGTGGCTAATAAATAAGGGACTAAGCTGAAGGAAAATAAATGAATGAATGAATGAATGAATGAATGAATGAATGAATGAATGAATGATTATTGCGCTTTAGGCGTGCTATGGGCGTGCTTTTTCTCGCAGCGACCTGATTGGTACAATTTTCTACTATTTACTATTCCTTTATTTGAAAATAATAAAAATGTATTTTAAATGCGAGTCAAGACAGGCCAAACTTACATGGCCCACATATCAATTATTAACATCTGGGCCAAATACTACATTTTACATCTGGCCCAAGTATTGTGTGCCGCCTTAAAGACGGTGCCACCTAGGGCTGGGCGATATGGCAAAAAAAAAAAATCTCGATTTTTTCATAAAGTTTGACCGATTCACGATTTCGATTTCGATTTTTTTCATTTATTTTTTTATTAATTTTTTTACTGTGTAACTACCTTACCAGCTTACCTTGTTCATTTAAATTTAAATAAATGCTGAAACTAGTTTTTTTCATGCTCACTTGTAAAAGAAAAGCAACCGTGTGACTAAACGCGGTTATGGCACTCTCTCATATAGGGATGCTAAACATAGCTACAATAGAAGTCACAGCAGGTCATATGTTGTGCAGCTTTGGTCAAATTTTATTTGGAGAGAAAATGACCAAAATGTAACGTGAAGATTAAAAAGGATTGGAGGGGAAATAAATATTTCAAATCTCTGTACATAACAGAAAAATAAACAATGATAATGCAACAATAGTTTATCTGTATTAGTGGCATGGCAGAAATATATATTTGGACAGGCCTTGTCAAAGTGAGCGGGCACTTTCACTAATAAAAAATATAGCACTTAAATTATTTCATAACAATCAATAAAATAACAGCGGTTTTATATCAAAAGTTGGTAATGATATAAAATATACTACATTTTGATGGTAAAATATAACCATTTAAACGATTTTAGTATTTAAACATTAAATAACGAATGCATCAAGTTAAATATAAAAAAACGAATGAAACAACACACAGCATATCAAGATATAAAGGACTATATTTAGCAGAATGCTGCTCTTTTTATCTTTGTAATTGTATAGTTTTATTTTTGTTATTTTAATTATTTTTTGTCTTCATAAATAACTAATGAGCTATAGACAAATATCTGCTTGACGTTTTAGAAAATATTTCTGCATAGCTACACCACCCAGTATATATTAAAGATCACCGTGAAAAAAAAAAAAAACCTGTTACATATCTATCTATATTTAAATGTCTATCTTATATTTAACTGAATCGTATAATGGCCTATAGCTGAAATGTTGGAAATTGCTTAAGTTATTTTTATAAAACATTTGTCGATACGTATTGATATTTTTTGGAGTAAAAACTGCCGACATTTAAGAATCCATATTTATTTGATTCATTCATTCATTCATTTTACTTGTTTATTGGTGCATATATGGGTTATGATTTAATTCATACAGTACCGTCCTTCAGGTGGGTACAATATATATTGTATAATATACAAAACCAGCCATCTGGGCTTTGAAGTGTGGAGCGATGGGTGCGCGGGCATAAGTGACTAAAAGTGACTCCACCTGTCGAGCCCGTCTCGCAGCTCGCGCGGGAGAGACAGACGGCTGCGTGGACGCGAACAACAGCACGACGCGCGTGGAAACATCATAGGGAAACATTAGCGAAGCTGGCTGCGGAGCTGTTGTTGCTCTAGCGGGAATATGTCCCGGTGTTCCCAATGGCAAGTCCGCCCTGGCGCGCTTCCGCTAAATCAGCTGGTAGCTCATCAACAGAGCCGCGACGTCAACACACAGAATCAGCACAATTCAGCACTGTTGTCTAACAGTTTAGAACGGTTTGGCACGATAGTGGGAAAGTGGCTTTAATATTTTTATAAAAAAATCGCGATTCTTCGATTTTGTAAAAAATAAAACCGTCTTAAAACGTAAATTCGAATTAATCGAAAAAATCGAAAAAACCGCCCAGCCCTAGTGCCACCTCTACCAAACCAGGGCCATGTTTGGCCCACATGCTGTATGCCAGTGCAGAATGAATGCCTGCTGTGCCAAAATTCATGCCAAATCTGGGCCAGAATTCTTTGCTACCTGGGATGTTACCCGAGGATGGAGAAAGTGCACGAAAAGCGCACGAAAGTGGAGAGCAGGGGGATTGGTGTGGTGTCGCGGACGGCAGTGAGCAGGGCGAGGGTGTCACGGGAGAAAGTGAAGAGGGTTGGGGTGTCGCGGAAGAAAGTGAAAGTGAACAGTGGACGGGTGAGAAGGGGGATCGGTAAAATGAGGTGCCGGATCAGATTTCAGAGGTGCTGGATCCGGATCCGGCGTGTTCTGACACAAATTAAGCCCTGAGCACAACAAATCACTTCAAACAGAGACATGGTGAATCGTTTAAAGAAATTTAAATGTTAAGTTCAAAGAGCTTAAAATATCAACTAACAGTTGTTTTACTGCCCAATGAGTTAGTTAAACACACCTGTTTAAGTTTTGATGCCAAAATTCTTTAATATCTTTAGTAATGACAACAGCAGGGTTTACAGTGTGGGGCAAAAAAATCCATCAACATAACAAAAGGGTGGTCAATTTGCCTAGAGTGTATTGAGTTTTTGAAAATTGCCAAAGCATTTTCCCAAAAGAGCCTATGTGTCAAAATAAGAACTGTCATTAAAAATCAACCCATTTGCTGAAACACAGAGAAAGCGGAGGCCAAATTAAGCCTCAAAATCAGCCCACAAGGAGTAAAGCACAGATACATCGTTTATAACATGCACAACTATATACATGTAAAATGAGAAGAGTACATTTTGATTTCATGCCAACTTTCAAGGTCATATTAGTGTAACGTTTCCAAATGAGGCCCGTGTCAGTGGTGTAGACATCTACAGCTCAACCAGTCAGCTTTCTGTCAGTCAGTGCTGTGAATCTGCAAGCCGAACATGACTAAGTAACATTTCTGCCCTCATGCAAAACTCAACTGACTCCATAGATCCTGCTGAAGATGAGAGATTAAGAACAGGAAATTTGGCCATCTGATAACTGACACAGCATATTCCCTGAGGCAGCCTGACTCACACACATGCACGTTTGTTTTTGTGAATTTTGGGGACATTTTCCCAGGTAGCAGATTTATTTGGCATAAATCTGGCACAGCAGGCATGGCACCGTCTTTAGGTGGGCCAGATGTAAAATGTAGTATTTGGCCCAGATGTTAATAATTGATATGTGGGCCATGTAAGTAAAAGCACGCCCATAGCACGCCTAAAGTGCAACGATTCATGGGCTTATCAATTTCATTGTAGTTGCCCACATAGCAAATGTTTTCTGGCCAAGCTCCGGGCCACACAATAACTTTTCCTTCGGCCCAAGTACCGCAAAGAATGATGGTCCTGAAGTGGCCCATAACTGGATTAAAGACAAGGGCCACACATGGGTCATAACCAGCCTGAATCTCAGACAATTTATCACCCTTAACTGGCCCTGAACTGGGCCAAAACAGGTTTATTATTGGTATCGATTCTCAGCTATACCCAGGTAGCAAAGAATTCTGGCCCAGATTTGGCACAAAGTTGGCACAGCAGGCATTGCAACATGTAGGCCAAAGATGGCCCGGCTTTGGCAGAGGTGGCACCGTCTTTAAGGTGGCACACAAGACTTGGGCCAGATATCAAATGTAGTATTTGGCCCAGATGTTAAAAATGTATATGTGGGCCATGTAAGTTTGTCCTGTCTTGACCCACATTTAAAATACATTTAAATAATTTTGGAGTAAAGAAAAAATTCTACCAATTAGGTCACTTCAACAAAAAAAAGCTTGACTATAAAGCGAAATGCTTCATTGCAGTCATGACACACCAACATATCTGGCCCAGTTCAGGCCCAGTTATGGGTTAATAAGTTGGCTGAGACTTGGCCCAGATATGGTCCATGTTTGGCCCTTGTTAGGAAGCCAGACTTGGTCCAATCATGTACCGTAATTCACTGCGGCATGTGGGCCAAGCAAGAGCTGATTGTGTGGGCCAGATCTGGGCCAGAGAAATTTTGCTATGTGGGTAAGTTTATACTTAAAGCAGAAACCTTAAAAACTGAGCCATAGCCCAGCCTAATGTTGCTTAAACAACGTGAACAATTGCTACACTGATCTGGGCCACACACCTCCCATCCACAACTGGCCCAAATGTAGTTTGCATGCAGTGCCATCATTGCCATGCATGGCCCACATTCGGCTGACATTATGCATGCCAGTGCTGGAAAAACACCAGCAGTGCCATAATAAGGCCACATTTGGGCCAAGTCCGTTTGCTATGTGGGAATGTGAAGAATCGCTACATTGATCTGGGCCACACACCTCCCATCCACAACTGGCCCAAATGTAGTTTGCCGTCATGCATGCAGTGCCATCATAGCCATGCATGGCCCACATTCTGCTGACATTATGCATGCCAGTGCCGGAAACACACCAGCAGTGCCATAATGAGGCCACATTTGGGCCAAGTCTGTTTGTTTTTTGAGTGTGCCACACCAACATATCTGGCCCAGTTCAGGCTCAGTTATGGGTTATTAACTTGGCTGAGACTTGGCCCAGATATGGTCCATGTTTGGCCCTTGTCTGGAAGCCAGACTTGGTCCAGTCATGTACCGTAATTCACTGCATCACGTGGGCCTAGCAAAATCTGATAGTGTGGGCCAGAGCTGGGCCAGAGATATTTGGCTATGTGGGATATAGGTTTCCATTGTTTTTACACTATACAAACTGTGTTTTCTATTGGTCTAACCCTAATTTACCCCTAAACCCAACCCTCACAGGAGACTGTGGACAGTTTTACTCTCTGAACAAAAGTCATTCTGTGTCATTTATAAGCTTTCTGAGAAATTAGGACATCAGCAACATCAGCAACGTCCTCGTAATTCACCACCTTCTTGTAATACCTGTGTCATACCTATGTCATCATACAGATTTGTGACCTGAGATATCACTAAAACACACACACACACTGCTCCGTCATTATCACTGTATCCTCCTGAGAGCTCTCCTTTACGTCCCCCTTCCTCCTCAGCTGTCGGGCTCATAAACCGGCCCAGATGGAGCAGCTCCACCAGTGTAAGGGCAGGTGTGGCAGTCCTGCACCCTCATTGGCTATAATGAGAGTGTGTGTGATTTCTGGGTGGGGTTGAATGTGTGTGTCTGTGGCGGCGGGGGGAGGGCACTTATAATAGGGCAAGCTGCCAGCTGCTGTCCTCCTCTCAATGTATAGCCTTCTTCAGCGGGATGGGGGTTGAATCTGTGTGTGCGCGTGTGGCTTGGTGTGTCAGCTGCCGCAAAGCTGAACGTGACACCTCGATCTGATGATGAGCACATGCTATAGCTGCGTTCCAGAAACTAGAGAGACACCTTACACTTGTGCTGTCTACATAGGCACCTAGAGTTGAAGTCAGAGCTATAAACCCTCCTGAATTGTTAGCCCCCTCTATATTTTCCCCAATTTCTGTTTTGCAGATAGATTTTTTGAACACATTTCTGAACATAATAGTTTTAATAACTCATCTCTAATAACTGATTTATTTTATCTTTGCCATGATGACAGTAAATAATATTTGACTAGATATTCTTCAAGATACTAGTACTCAGTTTAAAATTACATTTAAAGGCTTAACTAGGGTAATTTGGTTAACGTTAGGGTAATTTGGCAAGTCATTGTATAACAGGGGTTTGCTCTGTAGACTATTAAAAACAAATATTGCTTAAGGGGGCTAATAATATTGACCTTAAAGGTGCTGTATGTAAGTTTTTGACTCTTCTAAAGCATAACAACACCATAATATGTGTGCAGATATTTAAGAAACATCCTAAGTGAACATACTTGTTTAACTGTAAATCAATGCTGAAGTCAGATATTCTGCTTTGAAAATGGTTTTTCCATGCCGGAACGCTGTCTTTGCTTAGGTAAATTTCACCAGCACAATGCCAGTTTAGCCAATTATATTTCAGCACTCCTGGTTGCCTTGTTGAAAAACAGCGTATTTCATTCATTCATTCGGAAAGGCTCTGAAAGCCAGTGGCGCCCCCAGAAAATGTTCTTAGGGGTGGCCAGAAGAGGCCGCAGCAAATCTTGGGGTGGCACACAAAAAAAATTTTATGAATTCAGTGTAATGTTCTATTTTTGTTTCTGGTAAATGAAATAATGTGGTTTTAATTCGTTTAATTAATTACTCTTAAAATATTGCAATTTATTCCTTGAAATAATTCAGCAAGTACATGTGCAAATCAAATAAAAATCAATATTTACTTTAAAAACACTTTTCATATATATATATAACTTTAGTTATTTTTTACATACTTTTATTGCACAGAATAAGGTATATGCCAAGTCTAAAATTCATGAAGATTCATGAATTAATTAATAAAACAAACAAATGAACAAACTGAACAAAAGGCATTACTACACACACATTCACTATACAGACCCTAATGATATCATTTATCCATATTCCTTTTTGAGCCACAATATTATTAATGCAGCTTCTTCTATTGATGTACCTTAAGGTAAATATTATATTGCCATTGCTGTCTATTGAAGGTGTGTGTGTGCTGTCAACGACGATCGGGGAGGGCAGTGGTGGTTCTAGTTTAAATGACACCATGGGCGAACCATCCCATACACAACATAATGTAATGAAGTCTGACCTCCCTGACTCTTTGTCCCTCCTTTCTGCTTTAAAGCCATGCTTAGTGAAAGTTACAACATCATCATATTATATAAACTTTAGTTTAGTCGACTTGCAAAACTCGATGCGTGCCGACACCTCTGCACAAAAGGCTGTTACTCCTGTTTCACGGCGCATGAGCATATTTTATCGGAATGCATGCAAACAACCGGGATTCTCACAGGAGTGCGTGAGGCGCACGGGAATGGTTTTCTGCGCGCATGCGTCAGTTTGCTTTCACCAGCGTTGAACCAGCGCTGAGGGGGAGAGCAGTGAATCAGCTACGTCAGTGGCACCAACAATAATTTAGTGGCTGCATTTTATTTATTGAAATATTGGGAATTTACAGAAGTACATTTAAATTAATAATGTCAACAGCAAAATCATATTGGGGTGGCCACAGGGGTGGCCAGAGTTTACCCAGGGGTGGCCGTGGCCCCCCTGGCCACCCCTTGGAGGCGCCCCTGCTGAAAGCATGCGTCCGTGAGTGAAATGCGACAGTGTCAGTGGACAGTATCAGATGTCGAAATGAGACAGATTCAGTTCCACAAGAAGTTATTAATTAGCAAAGATATAAATATTCAAATGTAAACATTAGACGAGCAGGTTACATTGTAACCGCGTGTCCTAACAACACGCTTTGTGACGAGATACTCAGTGATGAGCAGTTTGGCTGTTTGCACCAGACGAAACACGACAGAAATGTAAACACAGCCATTCAGAAGCACAGAATATGCACTCACTCACGAAACGGTAAGGTTTAGAATCTATTTAATACATGTTCTTTAACATCATTAAATGTAGATGCTGAATCACTCATATTTGTTTAGCTCTAAAGTTCAAACGGTTTATTGTATTTTCAAGATCTGAGGTGAACTATCTGCTGCTGCTTTCAGTATATGGCAATAAATGTCCTGTAAAATGGCATTCAAACTCACATTGTTAGCATTTAGCACTGAATAAAGCACACGAGGTTTACCTGAGGTGATTAGTGTCATAGGTTTCTGTTGTTGAGCTGTGAGAAATAGAAGCCATTTCTAATATATCAACTCGAGGTGTTGGTTTGGACAAAAACTCATTTTAATATGGAAAATATTCCCTCTGTCACGTGTCGTTGCTTTTATTTAGAACACAGTTTATATCACTCTCTCCTGTCCTCAATCTGGCAACCTGCACTTGCGTTTTTTTTTTCATCCAGGAGTGCAATACCTAGTTCAACCACTGGGTGTCAGACTTACATACTGCACCTTTAAGGGGGCTAATAATAGTGACCTAAATTGAATTATAAACTGCTTTTATTCTAGCCAAAATAAAACAAATAAGACTTTCTTCAGAAGAAAAAATATTAGAGGAAATACTGTGAAAAATTCCTGAATCTGTGAAACATTTGAGAAATACTTGAAAAAGAAAAAAACAAGACTAATAGTTCTGACTTTAACTGTAGCTGACGTTTCTGACAGTATGATACCCTTGTTTCATGGTATTGTGATTACTGCTCTAAATTACACACAATCGCCTCACAGCAAGAAGGTCGCTGGTTTGAGCCCCGGCTGGGTTAGTTGGTGCACTGCAAAAAATGCTTTGCTTACCTAGATTTTTTGTCTTGTTTCTAGTCCACATATCTACAAATTCTTATATCAAGAAACATTTTCTTGGCAAGCAACATATAATGTCTGGTTTTCAGAAATAATATGCCAAAATTAAGTCAGTTTTTCCTTAAAACAAGCAAAATAATCTGCCAATGGGGTCAGCAAAATAATCTTGTTTTTTCTTTTGACATAAGATTATTTTGCTGACCCCATTGGCAGATTATTTTGCTTGTTTTAAGGAAAAACTGACTTAATATTGGCATATTATTTCTGAAAACAAGACAATATGTTTTGCTTGTCTAGAAAATTCTTCTTGATTTAAGAATTTTTAGATATTTGGACTAGAAACAAGACAAAAAATCTAAGTAAGCGAAGTATTTTTTGCAGTGTGTTTCTGTGTGGAGTTTGCATGTTCTCCCCGTGTTTGCGTGGGTTTCCTTCGGGTGCTCCGAAGTCTAAAAACATGCACTACAGGTGAATTGGGTAAGCTTAGGGCGTATTCACACTACAGTATGTACAGTTGCCTTGAACCGGGCCGAAGCACGCTTGTTCCATCTTCCCCGACAGCCCGCACTCACATTGCATTAGCGCCTGGGCACGCTTACGTCATTAATGATGCGCTGTTCAGCAAGCGCTCTCGCTCAGCACAGTGGAGAGGTCTTTAGTTATATCGTTTAAGTCGTTTGATATCCAGTGACACGCAGTCAAATATTTCGCCGAACAGATCAGCCACTTTTGGCGCTCATAAATAATCATAAAGTCCTCGTGCTGCAGGAATTAGGAGGTTTGCTGAAGCTGCAGCTGTCGTGCAGTGAGGGGTTTGTGTCTTTAATAATCTACGACAGTTTGTGTTGAACAGTAAAAATGATTAATAAATCCATATGAAACAGTCCCTTAATAGTGACGTCTCGTCTTCAGTTTCAAGCGCGTTTAGCACTCACACTACAAGCATACCGTGCAAAGCCCAAGTGAACCGCTCTCTGGCCCACCTCTTCCAACCGGGCCAGGGCCGGCCAACTGAACCATGCCTGAACCTGATTCAGAGCACTCACACTACTCAAACGACCCGGGAAACGGGCCTGGGCACGGTTCGGTTAGCATAGTGTGAGTACGCCCTAAATTGTCTGTAGTTAATGAGTGTGAATGAGAGTGTATGGATGTTTCCCAATGATGGGTTGCAGCTGGAAGGGCATCCGCTGCGTAAAACACATGCTGAATAAGTTGGCGGTTCATTCCTCTGTGGCGACCCCAGATTAATAAAGGGACTAAGCCGAAAAGAAAACAAATGAATGAATTATTTTGCATCATATGAAACATCAAGACTGATTTGTTTTTGTAGTCCAGGTTTTCAGCAGTTTTGGGATTCTGTTTGGAAATGGGATTTTTGTTTTTGGTCAAATGATGGACTCCCTGAACAGTCTGTACTTTTATCCCTCACTGTTTCATTTGCTTGAGATTAACAGCCTCAGGAAAAGAGTCCTCGAAAGCCTTGAAAAGACCTCGCTTTCACACACGCGCGCACACACATAATCACGCACACACAGAAACATCTAATAGCATTAGCAGTGTGTTTTCCAGGCTCTTGAAGATGCAGCTGGATCAGTTTAAGGATGAGGAGTGTAATGAGCGATGAACACAATGGCCCCTTCTTCATCTTTGTTAAACAACCTAAACAACGTGTGAACAACGCAAATTGGTTCTTTGTTTGAATAAATAGCTAAGATTTAAGCCGCAGTCACACTAGCGTTTGAGCTTGCGAAATTCTGTCGTACGGCGCTGCGAAAAGGGGCGGGATTAAACAAGATGATTAGACATTAAAAAAAGCGAGCGATTGCTCCATGTTTTAAATTTCTGTTCAGAAAGGTCATGTTTTGATCCTGGATTGGTCTCACGCAGTCAAGTGATGCGATTTCGCAGGTCAGAGTTCACCAAGCTTGAACATTGCACCGCAGCAAAATGCGAAACTCGACGCATGATCCTGCGTTTCCGGTCTGATACATTCGAGTGCGTATGAATGAAAATCTATGGGGAAAAAAGTCCAGTGTGACCGCAGCTTTAGCATTGCAAATAAACTGTTATATATATGAATATATATATATATATATATATATATATGAATATATATATATATATATATATATATATATATATATATATATATATATATATATATATATATATATATATATATATATATATATATATATATATATATATATATATATGAATTTAAAATGGACAAGATTGGTTTTGGACAAAAAACTTAAAAATTGGACAAAAAAAATTCATTCATTCATTCATTCTTTTTTTTTCGGCTTAGTCCATTTATTAATCTGGGGTCGCCACAGCGGAATGAACCACCAACTTATCCAGCATATGTTTTACACAGCGGATGCCCAACACTGGGAAACACCTATACACACTCATTCACACACATACACTACCGACAATTTTAGCTTACCCAATTCACCTATACCGCATGTCTTTGGACTTGTGGGGTAAACCGGAGCACCCGGAGGCAAACTCCACACAGAAATGCCAACTGACCCAGCCGAGGCTCGAACCAGCGTCCTTCTTGCTGTGAGGTGATTGTGCTACCCACTGCGCCACCGTGACGCCAGACAAAAAAATAATTTGGAAAAAATAGTGGCTTTTATTTAATCTCATTACAGTCTTGATGTACACTGACTCTGTCAGAATTTTGACCATAAAAATGCATAACAATAATTGAGAGCACTTTATTTCTATGGTTTACTCTAAAAATAGATAACAGATCATTTTCTTCTGTCTTTATATGTAATATTTTTCTGCATTTCGTCATTTTTAGGACTCTTAAATGAAAGATGAGGTTTTTGAGCAGCTTTTATTTGCATGTTAATACAAAGTTCATCATAAATATCTTTACTGTCAATTTTAATAAATGTAATGCATTTATTTATACTAAAAGTACACTTTATATATACTTTTTGAATGGTACAGTTAAAGTCAGAATTATTCGCCCCCCTTTGATTTTTTTTTTTCTTTTTTAAATATTTCCCAAATTATGTTGAACAGATTCAGGAAATGTTCACAGTATGTCTGATAATATTTTTTCTTCTGGAGAAAGTCTTAATTGTTTTATTTCGGCTAGAATAAAAGCAGTTTTTAATATTTTAATGACCATTTTAAGGTCAAAATTATTAGCCCCTTTAAGCTATTTTTTTCTCTACAGAACAAACCATCATTATACGATAACTTGCCTAATTACCCTAACCTGCCTAGTTAACCTAATTAACCTAGTTAAGCCTTTAAATGTCACTTTAAGCTGTATAGAAGTGTCTTGAAAAATATCTAGTCAGATATTATTTACTGTCATCACGGCAAAGATAAAATAAATCAGTTATTAGAGATGAGTTATTAAAACTATTATGATTAGAAATGTGCTGAAAAATCTGCTCTCTGTTAAACAGAAATTATAGACAAAATAAACAGGGGGGCTAATAATTCAGCAGGGCTAATAATTATGAATTATATATATATATATATATATATATATATATATATATATATATATATATATATATATATATATATATATATATATATATATATATGTATTATGTACATAATTATGTATATTGTATATATCATGATTTTCACCAGAATATGAAGCAATATATTTAACATTATTAGTAATAAATGTTCCACATGAGATGTGAAAGGAGTTTGAAACACCTAGTAAAATATTCTGATTATTCAGAAATAAGTGAAATAAATGAGTGTCCTAGGGTGTGTCTGCATTGGTGTGTGTGTGTGTGTGTGTGTAAGGTGTGTGTGAGGTGTGTCTGCATGATTAAAGGTGTGTCTGTGTGTGTGTTCATGTTTAACTCACGCTGTGACGGCCAAACGTCTCCACAAGGACAGTAAAACTTGACATTTTGTTGACTTTTATGATCAATATTAAAGCATGTTTAATTAAAACTGACAAAATGGAGAAAGGATTTTATGAGGCTCGGGAGTATAAGTAGAGAGCATAGATTCAATAGAGGTTTGTGTGTGTATGTATGTGTGTGTGTGGCTTGCAGTGGTGTAGAGCATCACAAATCTCACGGTTCGGATCACATAATGGTTTTTTAGTCACAGATCGGACCATTTTTCGGATCAGCCAAAAAGGAGAGGAGACAAATGATTTGCTTTCTATTCATTACACAAACAGCACAGCAAGACACTTTTGGTTTTAACAAACAGAACTTAGAACCTGTAATTTTATTACAAATAACATAAAGAAATAACCAGCTGAATAATAATAATACCTCCTGTACAGCAGTCCCACAACATTCTGACACTCGATGACACTCAAACACCCTGTCAGAAAAGTCTAGTGGCTGGGAATGAGCTGTTTAAAGTGTCTGCTATAATGTTAATGCTGTTTTTGGTGTGTTTACATGATGAATATAGACTGATTTCACGCGGCCGCCATTATTAACAGCGAAATCGAGGCTGCGGTGGGAAGAAACCCGGAAGTATAGCCTGAGTCACACAGGAATATTGTGTGCCTGGCTGTATATCTTATCAGCGAAGAGAAAGTGACACAAATTTATGATTTCAGCGCCTTCTGAGTGACCCTAAGGTCCGTTCTGAATGAATAGTGAAAATAGAAAGGTATATCAGACCTCATTTTCAGCTAAGTTAAGGGAAATGGCACTAGTTAGCTAACGTTTTCTTTCCCAAACACACATTTTAGATGCCGTTCATCTAACTCAAGTTAATGAACTGAGTCTTTCACTATATTAGACTAGTCACGATACAAAATTTCCGTAATGAAAAAAAAAAAAACAGCAATTTCTCGTTAACATTTAAGACGCTGTTCATGGAGTTCTTAAACAGCGCTGATTGGCCATTGTGTTCACGTGCTCAACAGAAATCACTCTGATTGGCTGTGAAGGTCATCAGTTCACCTCACCGATGTTTACTGAGTGCAAACACAGATGAGCGATCCTCTGATGACTCGACTGATCTTCACGGCTTTAAAACGCTCCAATATCCGTCTATGTGTGTTTTCAATCTGTGAAGAGCAGGAGGCTGATAACCTTCACAGTCATTCTGTTGAGCACTGGTGAATACTACGGCAAATCAGCGGTGTTTATGAGCGCGCTCAGCGGCGCGTAAATGTTAGCGGGAAATTGACATTTTTAAAACTTCAGTACCAGGACAACACTGTTAAAGACAACACGAAGATGTGCTACAGAGGACTGCAGTGTTTTATCACTCACCGGGTTACATAGGCTGAAGCAGGGAAGCGTCCCCACGGTGTTTACCTGCTGCCCTGGACTGAAGTCTAGGAGGACACTTAAGTGTGTCACTCTTAAAGACATTGTGATGTTGTTTGACGCCTAATATGCTTTTAATTGTTTAAATGAAACTGAACTGAATGATAATAAAGTGATGTTTACACCATTTCTGCATTTTGAAGTCACAGCAACAGCTGGAGGTTTGTAGTCCACAGCATGTTGTTGCAATGTTTACAGTGCTGATCCTATACTTCTCTTCCCACCGCAGCCTCGCTTTCGTGTTCTAAAATGGCGGTCGCGTGAAATAAGCGTATGGCCACTGTGTAAATGCAAAGTATGATTACGATCTTATTGCCACATTAGATCATTACGTATGATAACATAATATATGTCTTCAGTGATTTCCTGAAGATAAATATTAAAAAATAACACAACCACCATGTCCCTCGTGGCATTCTGTGGAGGGTGCTCCGGGAGTATGGGGTCAGAGGCACTCTGTTAAGGGCCGTCTTGTCCCATATGAACAGAGCAGGAGTCTGGTTTGCATTGCCGGCAATAGATCAGACTTGTTTCCAGTGCGTGTTGGACTCCGGCAGGGCTGCCCCTTGTCACCAGTTCTGTTCATAATTTACAGAATTTCAAGGCGCAGAATTTTCGGGGACCACAGAATTTTATCATCGCCACAGGACGATGTTGTTCTGTTGGCTTTATCGAACATGGGCCTTCAGCATGCACTGGGCCAGTTTGCTGCTGAGTGTGACGAGGCTGGGATGAGAATCAGCACCTCCAAGTCCAAGTGCTCCACCGGAAAAAGGTGGTTTGCCATCTCCAGGTTGGAGAAAAGTCCTTACCCCAGGTGGAGGAGTTCAAGTATCTTGGGGTTTTGTTCACGAGTGAGGGAAGGATGGAGCGTGAGATTGACAGGCGGACTGGTGCAGTAATGCGGTCGATGTACTGGTCTGTTGTGGTAAAGAAGGAGCTGAGCCGAAAGGCAAAGCTTTCAATTAACCATTCAATCTACGTTCCTACTCTCACCTATAGTCATGAGCTTTGGATCATGACCGAAAGGACAAGATCTCGGATACAAGCAGCCGAAATGAGTTTCCTTCACAGGGTGGCAGGGCGCACCCTTATAGATAGGGTGGGGAGCTCTGTCACCTGGGAGGAGCTCGGAGTAGAGCCGCTGCTCCTTCACATCGAGAGAAGTCAGCTGAGGTGGCTTGGCCATCTGTTTTGGATGCCTCCTGGACACCTACCTAGGGAGGTGTTCCAGGCATATCCCACTGAGAGGAGGCCTCGGGGAAGACCCAGGACACGCTGGAGGGACTGTGTCTCTCGGCTTGCCTAGGAACGCCTCGGGATCCCCCCAGAGGATCTGGAGGAAGTGTCAAGGGAGAGGGAAGTCTGAGGTTCTCTCCTAAAACTGCTGCCCCCGCCACCAGGCCCCGGAAAAGCGGTAGAAAATGATGATGATGATGATGAACACACCTGGAATAACTACAGCAGTCATGATCGTCTGATCTCATATGAAGCAAGAGATCGCGATGACATATGATGACGTGTGCAGGTGCTGTAGTGCTGTCCCATTTCTTAGGGGTACATTTTGAAGCCCTTCCTCCTTCACACTCTGTTTCAAGGGTCAAGAGGGGTACAAGGGGTACAAAAATAGAATTGAGATTGGGCCCATATGTCCTTTTTTTGGACATTTGGTCCCCAATATGAAAATGGCTCATAAATCACACAGAATAAAGTATTTTTAAAATGTAAACGTGCTAATTGTTTCCTGTTGGGTTGTGTTTAGGGGTAGCTACACAATAGGAACGTCATGACAGCTATGGAAAGTCCCCATAAAGATAGCTGTACGAGCGTTTGTGTGTGTGTGTGCAGGTGACCATTAGCCACGGTCAGCCATGTGACAAACACACACTTATCAGATATGTGCTCTGGAAACACACACACGCACACACACACACACACACACACACACACACACACACACACACACACACACACACACACACACACACAATTTTACTGAATCAACACATGCAAGATGACAAAATTCTACATACCAATCTCAAAAATTCAAAACAATACAGGTGTTAGAGGTGATGATGATGAAGGTGATGATGAAGATAACTGTCATTTGTGTCGTTGCACTGGTGAACATAGTAGTGATTGTCAAAGGAATATAAAGTAAACATCTGCCGTCATCATCATTCACTCAGCACTGTGTCAGGCTGAACCTGTGTGACCTGTGTGACGGATTAATAATTCAGCTGTGTTCATTCATTAATTATTCAAAAGTTCAAAATGGATTCGCCTCTCATGCTCATCAAGGCTGCGTTCACTGAAATGACAAATGCAATAAAATAAACTTGATAAATTCAGTGAAAAATGTTTATTTCTGTCATTGCTCCAGTCATCAGTGTCACATACAGAGGAGGAAAGGAGTGTTGAACGCGTCATCATTTTTCTCAGAAAACATATTTCTAAAGGTGCTGCTGACTTGAAATTTTCCCCGGATGTTGGTAACAACCAAAGAAATCAATATATGCAAAGAAAACAAATCTAATTAGTTTACAAATGAAGTTATGCATAATAAAATGAAATGATGCAGGAAAAAAAAAACTATTGAACAAATGAAGACAGGGAGGTGCAGAAAGACATGGAAAGCCCAGGAGCAAAAGGCACTCGCGAGAGAAATTAGAGATCTGTAAAAGCAGACTCAGCGACCTCTAGTGGATTTAAATGAAAACAGTAGACGCGAATGGCACTCGCGAGAGAAATTAGAGATCTGAAACAGCGTAGACAGCGACCTCTGGTTAATTTAAATGAAAACAGCAGGCACGAATGGCACTCGCGAGAGAAATTAGAGATCTGAAACAGCGTAGACAGCGACCTCTGGTTAATTTAAATGAAAACAGCAGGCGCAAATGGCACTCGCGAGAGAAATTAGAGATCTGAAAAAGCGTAGACAGCGACCTCTGGTTAATTTAAATGAAAACAGCAGGCGCAAATGGCACTCGCGAGAGAAATTAGAGATCTGAAAAAGCAGACACAGCGACCTCTAGTGGATTTAAATGACAACAGCAGGCGCGAATGGCACTCGCGAGAGAAATTAGAGATCTGAAAAAGCGTAGACAGCGGCCTCTGGTGTATTTAAATGAAAACAGCAGGCGCGAATGGCACTCGCGAGAGAAATTAGAGATCTGAAAAAGCGTAGACAGCGACCTCTGGTGTATTTAAATGAAAACAGCAGGCGCGAATGGCACTCGCGAGAGAAATTAGAGATCTGAAAAAGCGTAGACAGCGACCTCTGGTGTATTTAAATGAAAACAGCAGACGCGAATGGCACTCGCGAAAGAAATTAGAGATCTGTAAAAGCAGACACAGCGACCTCTAGTGGATTTAAATGAAAACAGCAGACGCGAATGGCACTCGCGAGGGAAATTAGAGATCTGTAAAAGCAGACACAGCGACCTCTGGTGTATTTAAATGAAAACAGCAGACGCGAATGGCACTCGCGAAAGAAATTAGAGATCTGTAAAAGCAGACACAGCGACCTCTAGTGGATTTAAATGAAAACAGCAGACGCGAATGGCACTCGCGAGGGAAATTAGAGATCTGTAAAAGCAGACACAGCGACCTCTAGTGGATTTAAATGAAAACAGCAGACGCGAATGGCACTCGCGAGAGAAATTAGAGATCTGAAAAAGCGTAGACAGCGACCTCTGGTGGATTTAAATGAAAACAGCAGACGCGAATGGCACTCGCGAGAGAAATTAGAGATCTGAAAAAGCGTAGACAGCGACCTCTGGTTAATTTAAATGAAAACAGCAGGCGCGAATGGCACTCGCGAGAGAAATTAGAGATCTGAAAAAGCGTAGACAGCGACCTCTGGTTAATTTAAATGAAAACAGCAGGCGCGAATGGCACTCGCGAGAGAAATTAGAGATCTGAAAAAGCCTAGACAGCGACCTCTGGTGGATTTAAATGAAAACAGCCGGCGCGATTGGCACTCGCGAGAGAAATTAGAGATCTGAATAAGCATACACAGCGACCTCTGGTGTATTTAAATGAAAACAGCAGGCGCGAATGGCACTCGCGAGAGAAATTACAGATCTGAAAAAGCGTAGACAGCGACCTCTGGTGTATTTAAATGAAAACAGCAGGCGCGAATGGCACTCGCGAGAGAAATTAGAGATCTGAAAAAGCGTAGACAGCGGCCTCTGGTGTATTTAAATGAAAACAGCAGGCGCGAATGGCACTCGCGAGAGAAATTAGAGATCTGAAAAAGCGTAGACAGCGGCCTCTGGTGTATTTAAATGAAAACAGCAGGCGCGAATGGCACTCGCGAGAGAAATTAGAGATCTGAAAAAGCGTAGACAGCGACCTCTGGTGGATTTAAATGAAAACAGCAGACGCGAATGGCACTCGCGAGAGAAATTAGAGATCTGTAAAAGCAGACACAGCGACCTCTGGTGTATTTAAATGAAAACAGCAGACGCGAATGGCACTCGCGAAAGAAATTAGAGATCTGTAAAAGCAGACACAGCGACCTCTAGTGGATTTAAATGAAAACAGCAGACGCGAATGGCACTCGCGAGGGAAATTAGAGATCTGTAAATGCAGACACAGCGACCTCTGGTGTATTTAAATGAAAACAGCAGACGCGAATGGCACTCGCGAAAGAAATTAGAGATCTGTAAAAGCAGACACAGCGACCTCTAGTGGATTTAAATGAAAACAGCAGACGCGAATGGCACTCGCGAGGGAAATTAGAGATCTGTAAAAGCAGACACAGCGACCTCTAGTGGATTTAAATGAAAACAGCAGACGCGAATGGCACTCGCGAGAGAAATTAGAGATCTGTAAAAGCGTAGACAGCGACCTCTAGTGGATTTAAATGAAAACAGCAGGCGCGAATGGCACTCGCGAGAGAAATTAGAGATCTGAAAAAGCGTAGTAGACAGCGACCTCTGGTGGATTTAAATGAAAACAGCAGGCGCGAATGGCACTCGCGAGAGAAATTAGAGATCTGAAAAAGCGTAGACAGCGACCTCTGGTGTATTTAAATGAAAACAGCAGGCGCGAATGGCACTCGCGAGAGAAATTAGAGATCTGAATAAGCAGACACAGCGACCTCTGGTGTATTTAAATGAAAACAGCAGGCGCGAATGGCACTCGCGAGAGAAATTAGAGATCTGAAAAAGCGTAGACAGCGACCTCTGGTTAATTTAAATGAAAACAGCAGGCGCGAATGGCACTCGCGAGAGAAAATTAGAGATCTGAAAAAGCGTAGACAAGCGACCTCTGGTTAATTTAAATGAAAACAGCAGGCGCGAATGGCACTCGCGAGAGAAATTAGAGATCTGAAAAAGCGTAGACAGCGACCTCTGGTGGATTTAAATGAAAACAGCCGGCGCGATTGGCACTCGCGAGAGAGATTAGAGATCTGAATAAGCATACACAGCGACCTCTGGTGTATTTAAATGAAAACAGCAGGCGCGAATGGCACTCGCGAGAGAAATTAGAGATCTGAAAAAGCGTAGACAGCGACCTCTAGTGTATTTAAATGAAAACAGCAGGCGCGAATGGCACTCGCGAGAGAAATTAGAGATCTGAAAAAGCGTAGACAGCGACCTCTGGTTAATTTAAATGAAAACAGCAGGCGCGAATGGCACTCGCGAGAGATATTAGAGATCTGAAAAAGCGTAGACAGCGACCTCTGGTGTATTTAAATGAAAACAGCAGGCGCGAATGGCACTCGCGAGAGAAATTAGAGATCTGAAAAAAGCGTAGACAGCGACCTCTGGTGGATTTAAATGAAAACAGCCGGCGCGATTGGCACTCGCGAGAGAAATTAGAGATCTGAATAAGCATACACAGCGACCTCTGGTGTATTTAAATGAAAACAGCAGGCGCGAATGGCACTCGCGAGAGAAATTAGAGATCTGTAAAAGCGTAGACAGCGACCTCTGGTGGATTTAAATGAAAACAGCCGGCGCGAATGGCACTCGCGAGAGAAATTAGAGATCTGTAAAAGCGTAGACAGCGACCTCTGGTGGATTTAAATGAAAACAGCAGGCGCGAATGGCACTCGCGAGAGAAATTAGAGATCTGAAAAAGCGTAGACAGCGACCTCTGGTGGATTTAAATGAAAACAGCAGGCGCGAATGGCACTCGCGAGAGAAATTAGAGATCTGAAAAAGCGTAGACAGCGACCTCTGGTGGATTTAAATGAAAACAGCCGGCGCGATTGGCACTCGCGAGAGAAATTAGAGATCTGAATAAGCATACACAGCGACCTCTGGTGTATTTAAATGAAAACAGCAGGCGCGAATGGCACTCGCGAGAGAAATTAGAGATCTGTAAAAGCGTAGACAGCGACCTCTGGTGGATTTAAATGAAAACAGCCGGCGCGATTGGCACTCGCGAGAGAAATTACAGATCTGAAAAAGCGTAGACAGCGGCCTCTGGTGGATTTAAATGAAAACAGCCGGCGCGATTGGCACTCGCGAGAGAAATTAGAGATCTGAATAAGCCTAGACAGCGACCTCTGGTGTATTTAAATGAAAACAGCAGGCGCGAATGGCACTCGCGAGAGAAATTAGAGATCTGTAAAAGCGTAGACAGCGACCTCTGGTGTATTTAAATGAAAACAGCAGGCGCGAATGGCACTCGCGAGAGAAATTAGAGATCTGAAAATAGTAGTGGTGGATTTGCGAAAACAAAAACATAGCTCCTGGGACATATTTGGCTCTCTCCAGAAATGTATACAGGGGTACGTATTCACAACGTATTCTGGGTTGTTTTTTTTAGTTATTAGTTTCAC
The DNA here is from genome assembly GCA_903798195.1 of Danio kyathit. NCBI lineage: Eukaryota > Metazoa > Chordata > Actinopteri > Cypriniformes > Danionidae > Danio > Danio kyathit. Next base: position 2,893,151 of record LR812541.1, on the reverse strand, counting down.
TCTCGTTTCTGTAGAATGACCCTCTAAACAGAAGATGCGTCACCAGATACACACAACAACACACTCCTCCTCGACACACAGCATGATTCACGGCTGCACCACTAATGATGAAGCGCGGGTTATGCAACCGTTTGATTTTGATTCGCTAATCTCAAGTGTGTGCAATACTGAGGTTCAGGCAAACACAGCATTAATGAAGAAACCCTGATGAACACACACACACACACACACACACACACACACACACACACACACACACACACACACACACACACACACAAAGGCAAACAGAGCAAATCTCCATCCTGTGCTGTAAACACGTGTGTGTGTTAGTCTTAATCCTCAGCAGATTGATTCATTGAGCAGTTAAAAAATGTGTTTATTTCTCTCTCTCTCTCTCTCTCTCTCTCTCTCTCTCTCTCACAAACATATGTACAGTCTTTCTCTGAAACACACACACACACACACATAAACTCTCTCTCTCACACACACACACACAGTCATGTACCTACACATAATTACACACATGCACGTAGACACAATTACAAACACACACACACATACATGCACATACACTCATACACACATATGCACATACACTCACTCACTGTGTTTGTGTGTCTGCGTGCGTGTTTATGTGTGCGTGTATGTGTGAGTCTCTCTCTCTCTCTCTCTCTCTCTGTGCATGTTAATTACACCTCTGCCTGTGACCTCAGGGCTCCAGCTGGAGGTCAGAGGTCAGCGCTGACAGGTGTCTGACTCCAGCAGGTGCCGTAGAGGCAGGTTTGAGTCTTTATTCAATCAAATCAGAGGAAACTAAAACATCTCGTCTCTCTGCCTCTGCCTCCGAGACGCTGGAAAGAGGACAGAGCTCATCAGACCACCACATCTGCCTTATCTACCACCTGTTTCTCTCATCAACAATGGATGTCATTAGGTCAATTGCTCCTGGTTTAGCTTCCTTAAAGCTGATATAAAATGAGCACAAATCACTCAAAACACGAAACTGCTTTAGAGAAAGGTCTTAAACCAGAAAATGCTGGTAAATTTACAAAGACATGCACGGCTTAAAGGGACAGATCACACAATTGGGTCATCATTTACTTACATTTGACTTGTGTTTCTTCTGTTGAACACTAAAGAAGATATTTTGAAGAATCCTGAAAACCTGTAATCATTGACTTTCATAGTGTTTGTTTTTTTTGTTAAAGTGAAGTTTATTTATAAACTAATTTGGAGAGGATCACGTGCTTATGATTGCTTGCAGCCGGCCTCGCATTATTCAATTTATGGTTCACCAATCAGATGATTCCTAAGCCACTAGACATACCCTGAGTTCCATATCACAGCCATCTTCGTTTTGAAGAATCCCCCCTTCCACCCCTCCTCCTCCTCCTTTCCTAGATGGGTGGCACGGTGGCCCAGTGGTTACCACTGTTGCCTCACAGCAAGAACGTCACTGGTTCTAGTCCTTACCAAGCCAGCCAACCTTTCTGTGCGGAGTTTACACGTTCTCCCCGTGCTCACGTGGGTTTCCCCCGGGTTCCCCAGTTTCCTCCCACCATCCAAAAACATGCAACTTAAGTTAACTGACTAATCCAAATCAGCACCATAGACGTGCTCCTAGTAAGTAGTTATCTCTTAAGAGCAATCACTATCTGTTCATTAGCTACTACAGCAGGGGAGTTCTCCAGATCTACCTGAGCTCAAACTCCCCTCTCGCCTTGCAAACGGGAGGGAGCCCCGGGCTTGAGGATCTTATGAGCTCAGGGCTCTCTCCCGGGACAGCATGCCAAACAAGCTTTATAATCAATCAGCAGCTAAGTGTGAACTCTTGAAACTAAAAAATACTGATTGCCTCAATTTTTGAAGCCGAATCAAATGAATCTTATGAGTCATTTGAACTCATCTAATATTAAACTGACTTGCATAACACATAATGTTGGAACATCATTAACTTACTTTAATAAGTTACAATGAACTAAAAACACATGTTGTCATCGTGACTTATTGATCATATAATGATTTACAGTGTATGGAGGTCAATGGTTACCGGTTTCCAACATTCTTTAAAATATCTTCTTTAGTGTTCAACAGACGAAAGAAACCCATAAAGGTTTGAGGGAGAGTAAAAACTGAGTAAATGTTCATTTTTGGGTGAACTAGCCCTTAAAACACAGGTGTCAAACTCAGCTCCTGGAGGGCCGCAGCTCTGCACAGTTCAGCTCCAGCCCTGCTTCAACACCCTTACCAGTCGGTTTCAAACAACCCTGAAGGACTCAAATGGTTAGATCAGGTTTGTTTAATTGGGGTTAAAGCTAAACGCAGATTTCGTGGGATTTAGCTTGTGATTATCGCAGGTTAATGTCTGCGTCTTCATTCAAACACACTGAAGAGGAAATGAAGGTGTTTCTGTTGCTCACTGTGTAACTACAGGCAGAGGAAAGTCAATAATGGATCCAGTAACTCCAGCTTCATACACTCAATTATGCATAAACACAGACACACACACACACACACACACACACACACACACACACACACACACACACACACACACACACACACACACACACACACACACACACACACACACACACACACACACACAGACACAGACACAGTTACACTAACATTAGCGAGATGATGGCAGTCTGTGTGTGTGTGTATGTGTGTGTGTGTGTGTGTATATTATATTATATTATTATATTATATTATATTATATTATATTATATTATATTATATTATATTATATTATATTATATTATATTATAGTATAGTATATTATTATATTATATTATATTATATTATATTATATTATATTATATTATATTATATTATATTACAGTATATTATTATATTATATTATATTATATTATATTATTATATTATTATATTATATTATATTATATTATTATATTATATTATATTATATTATTATATTATATTATATTATATTATATTATTATATTATATTATAGTATATTATTATATTATATTATATTATAGTATATTATTATATTATATTATTATATTATATTATATTATATATATTATATTATATTATATTATTATATTATATATTATATTATATTATTATATTATATTATATTATATTATATTATATTATATTATATTATATTATATTATATTATATTATATTATATTATATTATATATATTATATTATATTATATTATATTATTATATTATATTATATTATATTATATTATATTATATTATATTATATTATTATATTATATATTATTATATTATATATATTATATTATATTATATTATATTAATATATTATATTATATTATATGTATATATATTATATTATATTATATTATATTATATTATTATTATATTATATTATATTATATATATTATATTATTATATATTATATTATATTATATTATATTATATTATAGTATATTATATATTATATTATAGTATATTATTATATTATATAATATTATATATTATATTATATTATATTATATTATATTATATATATTATATTATATTATATTATATTATATTATTATATTATATTATATTATATTATATTATATTATATTATTATATTATATTATATTATATTATATTATATTATTATATATATTATATTATATTATTATATTATATTATATTATATTATATTATATTATATTATATTATATTATTATATTATATTATATTATATTATATTATATTATATTATATTATTATATTATATTATATTATATTATATTATTGTATTATATTATATTATATTATATTATTATATTATATTATATTATATTATATTATATTATATTATATTATATTATTATATTATTATATTATATTATTATATTATATTATATTATTATATTATTATATTGTAATATATTCTATTATATTATATTATATTATTATATTATATTATATTATATTATATTATATTATATTATATTATATTATATTATTGTATTATATTATATTATATTATATTATTATATTATATTATATTATTATATTATATTATATTATATTATATTATATTATATTATATTATATTATATTATATTATTGTATTATATTATATTATATTATATTATATTATTATATTATTATATTATATTATTATATTATATTATTATATTATTATATTGTAATATATTCTATTATATTATATTATATTATTATATTATATTATATTATATTATATTATATTATATTATATTATATTATATTATATTATATTATATTATATTATTATTATATTATATTATATTATATTATATTATTATATTCTCTGTGTTTTGTCTCCCTCTATTGGTGAAATCAGACAGCACAGTCACTACATGTCTAATGTGTTTCTCTATCTGAGATCTGTCGGTCTCTAGTGGTGTTTGATATAATGACACATGGTTAGTACATTCGTTGAGTTGATATATAATTTGAAGCAAAAGTAAACAATTATACACAAAACATTGATCTGTGATCATATATAATAACAATAACAATAATAATACTAATAATATTGATAATGGGCGTCACGGTGACATAGTGAGTAGCACAATTGCCACACAGCAAGAAGGTCGCTAGTACGAGTCCCAGCTGGGTCAGTTGGCATTTCTGTGTGGAGTTTGCATGTTCTCCCCATGTTGGCGTGGGTTTCCTCCCGGTGCTTCAGTTTCCCCCACAAGTCCAAAGACATGCGCTATAGGGGAATTGAGTAGGCTAAATTGTCCGTAGTGTATGTGTGTGGATGATGTATGATGTGTGGATGTTTCCCAGAGATGGGTTGCAGCTGGAAGGGCATCCGCTGCGTAAAACATGTGCTGGATAAGTTGGCGGTTCATTCTGCTGTGGCGACCCCAGATTAATAAAGGGACTAATCTGAAAAGAAAATTAATGAATGAATAATGTTAATAATAAAAACAATAATAATAATATGAGTATTGATCTGTAATAGTTTGCTAGCTCTTTAATGAAACCTAAAGCTTACAAAAAGAAAAAAGTTCTTAAACCACTGCAAAATGTTTTATCCTCCACTATCCCATTTTCCGATTGTTCCTCTCCTTTGTCAGCTGGGAGACTTTTTAATTCATTCATTCATTCATTCATTTTCTTTTCGGCTTAGTCCCTCTATTAATCTGGGGTCGCCACAGCGGAATGAACAACCAACTTATCCAGCATATGTTTTATGCAGCGGATGCCCTTCCAGCTGCAACCCATCACTGGGAAACATCCACACACACTCATTTCACACCCATACACTACGGAAAATTTAAATCTAATCTAATCTAATTCACCTGTACCGCATGTCTTTGGACTGTGGGGGAAACCGGAGCACTCGGAGGAAACCCACGCGAACACAGGGAGAACATGCAAACTCCACACAGAAACGCCAACTGACCCAGCCGAGGCTCGAACCAGCGACCTTCTTGCTGTGAGGTGACAGCACTACCTACTGCGCCACTGCGTCGCCGGAGACTTTTTAATTCAATTCAAATTTTCTTACAGTTTCTGCAACTTGTTTATTCTTCTGCAGATACTCTGCTTTCCTCTCTGTGTATTTTCTCATACCGCTCTGCTTTTATTTGATCGTACCGTTGATGAATTCAGTCTAATCGAGGGTTACAAAATGGCACGTTTAAATATGATTTACCATAGACTGAATATTTGTCAGTTAATACAGTAAATCTACCACACATCAAGATCATTCATTCATTCATTTCCCTCCAGCTTAAGGCGTACTTCACTAGGTACAGTTGCCTTGATCCATGCTGAAACGCGGTTGTCCCCCTCCTCTCTCCCCTGACGCTCTGCATAAAAGTCCTTGTGCTGCAGGTGTTAGGAGGTTGCATCTGTAATAAACTATGACAGTTCACGTTCATTGAAGAGTAAGAATGATTATTAAATGCATATGAATGAACAGTCCCTTAAAAGTGACATTGCGTCTTCAGTTTCGGGCTCAGGCACACTTTGCCCTCACACTACAAGTGTACCACGCCAAAGCCCAAATGAACCGCGCTCTGGCAAACCTCTTCCAACTGAGCAAAAGCCAGCCAACTAAACCACGCCTGGGCCCGATTCAGAGCACTCACACTCAACAAATGAAACGAGAAACATGCCTGGGCATGGTTCTGACAGCATAGTGTGAGTGCACCCTTAGTTTCTATTTCGCCACAGCGGAATGAATTGTATTGGGAAACACCCATCACACTCTGATTCACACACACTACAGACAATTTTGTTTACCCAATTCCCCTATAGCGCATGTGTTTGGACTGTGGGGGAAACCGGAGCACCCGGAGGAAACCCACCCCTGCTGAAAAATCCAGCTTAAACCAGCCTAAGCTGGTTGGCTGGTTTTAGTTGGTTGACCAGCCTGGTTTTAGAGGGGTTTTGGCCATTTCCAGCCTGGTCTTAGCTGGTCAGGCTGGGAGTTAACCAGCTAAAACCAGCTTGACCAGCCAAAACCAGCTATGTCCAGCTTTAACCAGGCTGGTCAAGCTGGGTTTAGCTGGTTTAAGCTGGTCATTTTCTAGCCTGACCAGCTAAGACCAGGCTGGAAATGGCTGGAAACCAGCCTGGTTTTAGAGGGGTTTTGGCCATTTCCAGGCTGGTTTCCAGCCATTTCCAAGCTGGTCTTAGCAGCTAAAACCAGCCAACCAGCTTAGGATGGTTTAAGCCGTTTTTTTCAGCAGGGACGCCAACACGGGGAGAACATGCAAACTCCACACAGAAATGCCAACTGACCCAGCCGAGACTCGAACCAGCGACCTTCTTGCTGTGAGGCGACAGTGCTAACCACTGAGCCACCACGCCGTCCCATCAAGCTCTTTACCACAAAACCTAAATTTGCTGCAGTAAAGTGGTTGCAGAAATGCTAATATTTTTGCTAATATTGCAGCTAACTGGCAGCTAGCAAGGTCTACTACAACAGTCTTGGCATCTCAATATACACAAACACAACAGTAATATACATTTATTCTTAAAACAGCACTTTAAAGGTGCAGTATGTAAGTTTGACACCCAGTGGTTGAACTAGGTATTGCAGTCCTGAATCATAATAAAGGTACGCCGGGTTGCCAGTTTGAGGGATTTTAAACTGTGTTCTAAATAAAAGCAACGACACGCGATTGAGGGAATATTCTCCATATTAAAAGGAGTTTTGGTTCTAACCAACACCTCGAATTGATTTATTAGAAGCGGCTTCTATTTCTCACAGCTGAACAACAGAAACCTATGACAGATCACCTCAGGTAAGCCTCGTGTGCTTTATTCATTGCTAAATGCTAACAATGTGAGTTTGAATGCATTTTACATGACGTGTATTACCATATACTGAAAGCAGAAAGTTCACTTCACCTTTAATGATGTTAAAGAGGGTTAACATGTATTAAATAGATTCTAAACCTTACCGTTTTGTGAGTGAGTGCATATTCTGTGCTTCTGAAAGGCTGTGTTTAAATTTCTGCCGTGTTTTGTGGTGCAAACAGCCAAATGGCTCATCACTCATAACAATCTCGTCACAGCGTGTTGTTAGGACACGCGATGTAACCTGCTCACGTTCCTAATATTTATGTCATTTGCTAATTAACGTCATGTGGAACTGAATCTGTCTCATTTTGACATCTGATACTTTCCACTACACTGTAGCATTTCGCTCATGGACGCATGCTTTCAGAGTCTTTCTGAATGAATGAATGAATGAAATATGCTGTTTTCCAACAAGGCAACCCGGGGTGCTGAATTATAATTGGTTAAACTGGCATGTGCATGTGAAAATTACCTAAACAAAGACAGCGTTCCGGCACGGAAAAAAACATTTTCAAAGCAGAATATCTGACTTCAGCCTTGTTTGTCAGTTAAACAAGTATGTTCACTTGGGATGTTTCTTAAATATCTGCACACATATTATTGTATTTTTATGCTTTAGAAGAGTCAAAAACTTACATACAGCACCTTTAAAGTACAGAATTTCTAAGTTGTAGGGGGAGGAGGACACAATAATGACACAGAAAAGATTGCATTCACTTGATATTTTTAGGATCTTGTGAGGGAGGAAATGAGGTCCAATTTGCTGGCAATGCGCTCACATGCTAATTTCTGTTTTCATAAAAACTAGACTGGTTTATCCTTAATGAAATTTCATGATCAATGTCCTTTTTAATTGTTGCAGTAAGGATCCATTTTTTTTCTTTTTTAAATATTTCCCAAATGATGTTTAACAGATTCAGGAAATTTTCACAGTATGTCTGATAATGTTTTTTTCTTCTGTAGAAAGTCTTATTTGTTTTATTTCGGCTAGAATAAAAGCAGTTTTAATTTTTTAAACACCATTTTAAGGTCAAAATTATTAGCCTCTTTAAGCTATATATTTTTTCGATAGTCTACAGAACAAACCATCGATATACAATAACTTGCCTAATTACCCTAACCTGCCTAGTTAACCTAATTAACCAAGTTAAGCCTTTAAATGTCACTTTAAGCTGTATAGAAGTGTCTTGAAGAATATCTAGTCTAATATTATTTACTGTCATCATGGCAAAGATCAAATAAATCAGTGATTATTATATCGCCCATGCCTAAATCCGCCACTGTTTGTGCCCATGTGCATTCTGTGATCCGTATTTTTCTCTTACACTTTCATTGTAAGTTCATTACTAAAAACAAAAAGCATTTCAATACTTTGTCTTAATAATTTCATTCGGTAATTTCAGTGATTATTACTGCTACTCTACAGATGATGTGACATGCTAGAGTACATAAAAGTGAATCTGGCAGATGTTTAAACGTGTTGTCGTTCCCATGGGCGCCGTTTCAGTTTGTTTACAGTCTGTAAGCTGTGTCACTGGCTGCATGTAAAAGATGTTTATTCTTTCCTACAGATGTGCAGATGTGTGTATTTAGCCGATGTTCATTTGATTGTAGTGTGTTAGGCCTTTTCGCACACACATCTGTTTCTGGAGAAAAGAGAAACACACAGTGCTTTGAAATGAGACAAATAAACGTCAGCCTGCTCCAAACACTAGTGAACCTGAGTCAGCATTTTGCATGAGTCTGCATAAAAGCAGATCCCCCAGTGCAACATCTTGATAATCCATTGTCAATTACTTGTAGCTGCAAGGCGTATCTTTTGGGGGATAAAAATGACCTGAAAAGATTTTTGAAACAACTCCATATCCAGCAAACATGCTCCTGCATTAATGTCTCTGGTCACGTGGAATACATATAGGGCGGAGCTAATAATCCTGCAGGGGCGAGGTTTTAGTCCTTTTGGGCGGAGTTATCAGTACTTTACGGTGGGCTTATCAGTCATTATGGCAGGTTATCAGTCTTTTAGGGTGGAGCTATCAGTGCTTTAGGGCGGAGCTATCTGTACTTCAGGGCGGGGTTATCAGTTCTTTAGGGCGGAGCTATCTGTACTTTAGGGCGGGGTTATCAGTTCTTTAGGGTAAAGCTATCAGTGCTTTAGGGTGGGCTATCAGTCATTTAGGGCGGGTTATCATTCTTTTTAAGCGGAGCTATTAGTGCTTTAGGGTGGAGCTATCAGTGCATTAGGGCGGACCTATCAGTGCTTTAGGGCGGAGCTATCAGTGCTTTAGGTAGGGGTTATTGGTCCTTTAGAGCGGAACTATCAGTCCTTTAGGGTGGGGTTATTAGTCCTTTAGGGTGGAGCTATCAGTAATTTAGAGCAGGGCTATCAGCCATTTAGGGCGGAGCTATCAGTGCTTTAGGGCGGGGTTATCAGTCATTTAGGGCGTCCTTTAGTGTAGCGCTATCAGTGCTTTAGGGCAGTTATCAGTCATTTACGTTAGAGCTTAGGGCGTTAACAACCACAGAGAGTCAGGACCTCGGTTTAACGGCCCTCACTGAGCAGTATACAGTCGAACACAGTGGATGCGCTTCCAGCAGCAACCTAGTATTGGGAAATACCCATACACTCTCACATTCACACACACACTCATACACTACGGCCAATTTAGTTTAACCCATTCCCTATAGCGCATGTGTTTGGACTGTGGGGGAAACCGGAGCACCCGGAGGAAACCCACGCCAACATGAGGAGAACATGCAAACTCCACACAGAAACGCCAACTGACCCAGCCGGGACTCAAATCAGCGCCCTTCTTTCTGTGAGGCAACAGTGCTAATCACTGAGCCACCGCTGATGGCAATTTGAATGTTGGGCCAATGAACCCTCTTATAAAAGTGGTTATTAAAGTAACTCAGCTTTAAACAATCGGTGACAAAAGGTGACAGTTGCTCTAGTTGATTGGTCTCAGCACATACGCTTATTTCACGCGGCCGCCATTTTAAAACACGAAAGCGAGGCTGCGGTGGGAAGAAACCCGGAAGTATAGGATCAGCACTGTAAACATTGCAACAACACGCTGTGTACTACAAACCTCCAGCTGTTGTCGTGATTTCAAAATGCAGAAATGGTGTAAACATCACTTTAATACCATTCAGTTCAGTTTAATGTAAACAATTAAAAGCATATTAGGCATCAAACAACATCACAATCTCTTTAAGAGTGATACGCTTAAGTGTCCTCCTAGACTTCAGTTCATCCCTGCTGAAAAAAACTGCTTAAACCAGCCTAAGCTGGTTGGCTGGTTTTAGCTGGTTGACCAGCCTGGTTTTAGAGGGGTTTTGGCCTGGATTAAGCTGGACATGGCTGGTTTTGGCTGGTCAAGCTGGTTTTAGGTGGTCAACTCGCAGCCTGACCAGCTAAGACCAGGCTGGAAATGGCTGGAAACCAGCCTGAAAATGGCCAAAAACCCTCTAAAGCCAGGCTGGTCGACCAGCTAAAACCAGCCAACCAGCTTGTCTGGTTTAAACAGGATTTTTCAGCAGGGATGTCACCAGGTAAACACCATGTTGGCTTCATTGCTTCAGCCTATGTAACCCGGTGAGTGATAAAACAATGCAGTCCTCTATTGACCTTATTCTTCAATGCGGAAGTGCGCTCATTTTTGCGATTGTTTTAGAACTTCCGATTCAGTTGCCTATGAGAGAAATGACTAGGAATAATAAACGGCAGTCAAACTACTCACTCTACAAACAAGTGTTTACATGACTATACAGACAAAATAGAATAATATAATAAGAAAATATCAGCTTGCAACATGAAGCAGCAAAACGAGCTTTCTTTAAAGTCTAAAAATGAATGGTAGTGAATGAGACCAGAAGTCTCGAACCAAAAAGTTTCAAATGGCTGCGCCCGCTCATACGCAGAGAAAAAGGTGAATAGCACATCCTTGTGTTGTCTTTAATAGTGTTGTCTCGGTACTGAAGTTTTAAA